>WOXC01004473.1:0-152500 GCA_011680675.1 Gymnobelideus leadbeateri | reverse complement strand
TGGTCAGGAAACCCTTCCTTTGTCTCTTCCCTCACTTTGGGATATACTAATCAAACCACTACCAGGGGTGGGGAACCTGTGACCTTGAGGACACATGTGGCCCTTTAGGTCTTCAAGTGGAGCCCTTTGACTGATGTTTGGATTCAAACTTGAGGACCCAGGGGGCCACATGTGGCCTTGAGGCTGCAGGTTTGCCACCCCAGAATGGTCAGGTTTCCCTCTTCTTTTATGTCCACTCCCCATGCTCTCCTTTCTACATGCCTAGTGTCCAATGTCCTTACTTCCCACAGTAGAACCCTGCCCAGACCTTCCCTACATGGGCCTTGCCATGATCTCAAATGCTCTATCTATAAGTTTATGTGCTTAGAAAAAGAAGCTAGGTGCCATGATGAACATGGAATCAATAGTCCTTGAGTGTGAACCCTTCCTCTGATACTAATTCTTAGACCCTGTGCAAATCCTGTAACCGCTCTCTGCCTCAGTTTCCTCACCTGTTAAATGTGGATCATAGTAGCAACTACCTCTCAGGGTGGTTTTGAAGATCAAGTAACATGTAAAGTTCTATAAATGTTAGTGATGGTTATTAGACTTAGAGAATCTTAGAAGCCATATAGTCTAAACCTCTTATTTTATAGGGACAGCTAGGTGGCACAGCAGATTTACTGGGCTTGGAATCAGGAAGACTCATCTTCATAAGTAAACTCAATCTCAGACATTTACTAGCTGTGTGACCCTGGGCAAGTCACTTACCCTAGTTTGCTTCAGTTCATCTGTAAAATGGACTGGAGAAGGAAATGGCCAACCACTGCAGTTCCCTTGCCAAGAACAACCCAAAAAGGTTGTGAAGAGTAGAAACAATTACAACAACTTACTTTATAGATAAAAAAATTTACAAATGGGAAAAATGAAAACACAGAAGTTACATGACCTGCTCAAGCTTCAATGGGGCATAAGGACTGAGAGTCAAAGTCAGGTGCTCTGACTTCAAACCCAGTGTTTTATTCTGCAGTACCTTGTTGCCTACACTTCAAATACTTAACCAATTATTGTCCTTCTCCTGACATCTCTTTTCACTGACAATAGAGAGGAATCTGATAAACTAATATATATTAACATAGAAATAGATCTTAAAGGTATCATCTGTCTGTAGAAATAGGATCCTGCCTTGATTAGCAGAGGGCTCTGCTGAAAAGGTCATTGGAAAATAGATTTTCAACAAGAGGAGAAAAGGGGTTGATGAAGGAACTCCATATTGGTAGCAGCTTGGTGGTTTCCATGGGAGAAGAGATGGCTAAAAAGTCCAGGGCTCATGGATTGAATGTAGAGTCCTTCAAGGACTGAGACCTGTTAATGGCTGCATATACATAATGAAGGAATGGCTGCAGGCCAATGGAAGTAAAGCAATGCCTTTGGGCTTTTAAGTTAGTTTTTCTGCTTCCTCAAATTAATTTGCATGACAAGATCTAATAGATTTGGGAAGGCCTATGGGAAAAGAATGCTGTCTTGATTCAGAGACAAGTAGATTTTTATGCTTATTTTGACCAAGTTCCTTCTAACAGATTGGGAAGCACAGAATGCCTATAAATGGTTAGTTACAAGGATATTCTAACCCTAAATTAGATAGAATTATGGGACTAGGATGTAAATCTTCCTAGAAGGAAGAAGAAAGTTCAAAATTTTTAGCCTGGGGATACTTAGATTGTGAGCTCCCCCAGGGCAGACACTGTCTTTTGCCATTTTGGGGGGAGGGAGGGGAGCCAAGTATATCCTGCCCTTAGCATAATGCCTGATACATTTTATGTATCAGGGTTCTTTATAAATGCTTATTGACTGACTGACTCTACTTGACTTCTGGCCTTTAGTCAGGGAGAGTAGCCCACAGATTTGGCTATGACTAATAGCTATCAGCAGCCCACTCTTATCAGGAAGAGGCTTTCTGGTCTGTAGGCCGAAGCCAAGAAACCAGCAGGTACCCTGAACCAAAGAAGATCCAAAGCTGATAGCAAAGAGAAGCCTTGTTGTATGATGCAGACACAAGCAGGGTACAAGAACTGTGCAACAAAAGCAAAATGATATGCCACATGCCCAACAGAAACTGGCCTCCTGGGAGAGAGGACATTGCATTCGAAACCAGTGGGGAAAAGACCTTGTAGTTTAAGTATGATAGAAGGGAAGCTTACAATGGAGAAGTAGTTTTCAGGGCTGTTGGCATGTGTTACATTTGCATGTATTTTGTGAGCCCAATTGCCAATGTGTGAAATAAAGAATCTAAAAATGCCTTACTGTCCCAAAACATCCCTCCATAACTCAGCGTAGTGTCTGAAATGTCCGTTATCCACCATTCTAAGGCACCAATGCCTTCCTTCTCAGAGCAAATGTTCTCAGGAAGGGGGACATATAAGGTCATTATCAATTATTGATATCCCAAGTCAAATAAATTAATCACATGAAACCAGCAGAAATCAAAACACTAAGGGAACAGGACTGAAAGAAGATTGAATTTTTTTAAACATTTTTATTTAAAGTTTTGAGTTTCAAATTCTATCTTTCCCTTATTCCCTGTCCTCCCCCTTCCCTGCAATCAGATACAGGTTATACATGTGCAATTATGTAAAACATTTCCATATTAGTCATTTTGTATAAGAAGACTAGAATAAAAGAAAAAATGAAAGAAAGAAAGTGAAAAATAGCATGCTTCAATCTGTATTCAATCAATATCAGTTCTTTCTCTGGAGGTGGATAGCATTCTTCATCGTTACTCCTTTGGAGAAGATTGCATTTTAATTGGTTTGGGAAGATTAGGAATATGAAGCTGTATACTAGAAAAGCAGATACATTGAGAAGCCCTAGACAGATGACAGGATTCAGACACTGATGTTGAGACAGGGAAATTCACTTTACCTAATGAATAGATGTGTGAACCTGTCCAGAAGTGTGGTTGTTGAGCTCTGTTGGATCCCTGTTAAGAGAAAAGTAATGATGGCTCCTTGAGATTGCATGGACCAAAGGTTATCTTTGGGCAAAATGACCAGAACTCTAAAAAATAACCCAATTTTTCAGAATCAGGAGACTGAATGAAGCCAAATCTCCTACCCTACCCCAAGGGGGAAAAAGTACAAAATGTATGGATTTAGAGTTAGGGTTTATGATATCGATTCAGGATATCAGATCCTAAGGCAGAATCCCAAGGTTTCACAGCAAGGTCTAGCGAAAATCTCTGGGACATGGGATTTAGGAAGCCTGTGTTTGAGTCCCAGCTCTTCATAGGATCATAGAATTTCAGAGCTGGAAGGGGAATAATGTAGTCTGGGCCTCTAATTTTACAAAGAAGAAAATTGATGCCCAGAAAAGTTTGGTAATTTGTCTATGATCACACAGGTAGTAAGTAGCAGAACTAGGATTCCAACATAGGTCCTCTGTCTCCATGCTAACCTACTTCTCTGGGCCTCAGTTTTCTCATCTGTCAAATGGGGGCAATGATCTTTTCCCAAAGGCCCCAGAAGATTTTTGTGAAGATTAGAACAGAGATTAGAAGTAAAAACAAAATAAAATTTTTAAAAAGCTTTGCAAAAGACAAGTGTCTTACAATGATAAAGGGTTAGGGTTATCTGGACTAGTACTGTCTATGAGCTCTTGTAGGTTTTCTTTCCATGCCTTCTAGTAGCTTCCTTGACCTAGATGTATTTGGGAGGACCTCCCCAGGGACAGGAGGTTTCCCCAAATCATGATGTGGTGAATTCAGGATTCTCTGCCTTCTCTCTTGCTTCAGAATAGACAATAAGCAAACATGAGTTCCATCCCAGGAGGGGTGGGTGGATTTTATTTTCTTGTGTTGTTGTTGTTTTAATTTCCCAATGCATTTATCTAAAGAGCTAGGGAAGGTTGCCCAGCTCTAGGAAAGCTTTGCTGGGCCGGGAGTCTGTGCTGCTCTGATTAGATGGCTTAGACCCAACCTCAGCAGCTGTTAATCCTGACTATTAATTAGAAGATTTGGGGAAAGAACACCAGCCTGGAAGCTCAGTTAAGCCTGAGCGGCACTTTTTCTGCAGTGTAATCCCCCAGGAGACCCCAATGATGGTGGGCTAGCTGGTTTCCAGGGAAAAATGCCAAGAAGGATGAGTCTAAGTTGGCACCCACCACATGGGGCCTGGGGCTTTTCCCTAATAGTAACGATAATGCCTTGCATTTGTATAGTGATTTATAGCTTTCTAAGAGCTTTCACGTAGAATCCTACAATGTTACAGCTAGAAGGGACCTGCAGTCCCACCCACTTATTTGAAAGAGGAAGAAACTGAGGTGCAGTCAGGGGAAGAATTGTAGGAACATAAGATCATAGATATCGAGCTAAAAGAGACTTTCAGAGGCAGCTAGGTGGTGCAGTGAATAGAGCACTGGCTGCAGAGTCAAAAGCACCTGAGTTCCAGTCTGGCCTCAGACACTTGACACATTTACAAGCTCTGTGACTTTGGGCAAGTCACTTAACCCCAATTGCCTTGCCTTCCCCCCTCCATTTTTTAAAAGAGATTTTTGATAACCATCAAGTCTCTCTAGTCCTTCATTTTGTGTATAAGAAAACTGAGGTCCAAAAAGGTTGAATGATTCACCCAAGGTCACACTAGTCAAGAAGGAAGGAAGGAAGGAAGGAAGGAAGGAAGGAAGGAAGGAAGGAAGGAAGGAAGGAAGGAAGGAAGGAAGTAGGAAGGAAGGAAGGAAGGGAAGGGAAGGGAAGAGAAGGGTAGGGAAGGAAAGGGAAGGGAAGGGAAAGGAGGAAAAGAAAGGAAGGAAGAAAGAGAGAGAGTTTTAAATACTATATGATCTCAGGCACTGTTCTAAGCATTAGGGATCCAAATACAAACAAAAGAAAAAGTAATTTATACCCTCACAGAGTTTAATGGGTGAAGAGAACTCTCAAAAGGGAATTAAAAAGTATTTGTGTGCGTGTGTGTGTGTTTGTGTGTTTGTGTGTGTGTGTGCGCGCGTGTGTGTGAAAGGGGGCAGGGCTGGAAAGATGAAGCTAGCAGGCACAGGGGCATTATTTTTTAAGTCTAAAATTTTAGGAACAGGATTAAGGTTAGGAGGAGAGTGAGGTACACCAGCCTGGACTGCTTCACAAAGTGGAGGCTGAGGAAGAACCTCACCAAAGGTTCAAGAGGAATATTCTAGGGTGAGCAGCAGCACACAGCTATGTTAGGATGACACAGGGTTAGGAACCCAGGGCACTGAAAGAAGTTTCTGGGCAAAGCAGCAGTGAGGCATGCTTTTGAAGTTGAGAAGGGCAGAATTGGACTGGGAAGAAACTAACCAGAAACCAAGTCATCTGACTCAACTTAGCATCTTTTCACTGTCCCATGCTCTTTTTTCAATAGAAAATAAGCATTTATTAAAGCCATACTATGTGCTAGGCATTGTGTGCAGCACTAGATAAAGAGACCATTAGCTTCAAGTTCAGGTTGCAGAATGTTCTCAAGAATTCTCTTGCTAACTTGCGTGACAGATTGTCTGGGAATATAGATTAGTGTCATTTGGGAGCAGCTCTCTCCTTATCCAAGATGGCTTCCTATTGCCTACAGATAAAATCCAAACTCAATGTGGCATTCAAGGCCCTCTGTATCCTAATCTAGGATTGAGAGAGGCATGGCTGCAGGACAGCCTCGGAAGGGAGAGGTTTATCACACTGGGATTGATCACAGAAGCCAAATGCTTTGTGTTCTCCCACCAATACTTCTAGGAACAGGAAATGCTGGTAGAGGACTCTGTTTGCCTATATACCTTTACTTCCTTTCCAGGCTCTGTGGCAGGGCAGGGATAAAAGAAGAAAAGGAGAATGATCTTAATGGAATAATTTGCTCAAGGCATTTGATCAAAACTATAATGACCATCAGCAATAAAATAATGAGAGTATGATGGTGATTCCTAGGAATGATCATTATAATAATAACATAATAAAAATGTAACATATTTGCATTACACATTAACATCTATTACCTCACTTCATTAATCACTGTTCTATAAGGTAGAGTCTTATTGGTAATATGAAATGAGTTAACATAGAAATGCATTTAGCATAGCTAGCACCTAAACAAAAGGAAACAAGCATTTGTTAAACAGCTAAAATGTGCCAGACTCTGTTAAATGACTCACACATGTTGTCCTTTTTAATCCTTACAATGACCCTGAGAGGTAGGTGCTATTAGTATTACCATTTAAAGTTGAAAAAAACCAAGGCAGGTAGAAGTTGAGTGACTTGTCCGAGGTCACACAAATGTCTGAAATCAAATTTGAATTTAGGTCTTCCTGATTCCAGCATTCTATCCAAAGAGCCAACTTTTTTTTTTTTTGGAGGGCAATTGGGGTTAAGTGACTTTCCCAAGTCACACAGCTAGTAAGTGTGTCAAGTGTCTGAGGCCGGATTTGAACTCAGGTCCTCCTGACCCCAGGGCCAGTGCTCTATTCACTGTGCCATCTAGCTGCCCCAATAACATTTTTTTTGCTTTTTTTTTTTTTTCAAAGAGCCAACTTTGATGGTAGGGGGCAGAATATAGTAGAATATTTTCAGCCATTTTTATTCATGTCTGAGTCTTCATGACTACATTTGGGGTTTTTTGCAAAGATTTTAAAGTGGCTTACCATCTCCTTAACCAGCTCATTTTGCTGATGAGGATGAGGATGAGGAAACCAAGGCAAACCGGTTTAAGTGATTTGTCCAGGGTCACACAGCTAGTAAGTGTCTGAGGTCAAATCTGAACTTAAGAAGATAAGTCTTCCTGATTCCAGGACTGCAGCCATTTGTCTACTGGATCACCTAGCTGCCCCAATACTATAACATAGTAGATACTTAATAAATATTTCTTGACTGATTCACTGATGTACTTTCAGATGTTCAAGTACTATATAAAAATGGATTAACATATTTGTATATAGCATATATATTAGCATAGATACATTTTATATGTATATCATATATTTACCTTGTTGTAATGGCAAGAAAAATAGTACTTTGCTGCTTGTTTCAGCTATTCAAGAATCTTTGAGCCTCACCTTTGATTGTTGGAAATAGTATACATTGTGTTGCCCTTAATAGGCCTAAAGTAGTTTGAAGACCTTACCTGACCTTAATAGGCCTAATGTAATCACATGGAGTCTACGGTGGGAGGAGCTTGCCAAAAAAAAGGAACAAGGAGGGTAGAATAGGAAGGAGCAGAGCAGACTTGGGCAGAGCTGGGAGCAAGCAGAGCTAAGAGAGAGAAAGCTTGTGATGTCAGCACTGTCTATTGTTCTGTCTGTGTTGATATTACTTTGTCAGACAGAAGCATTTTGTCTGTTGAAAGAGGACTTGACTGCTGTCACAGAAGTCCTGAAAGAGGACTTGACTGTTGTTATAGAACTGAAAGGGAACTTTACTGCTGATTTGTTTTTGATTTCTCAAATAAAGCTTTGTCTATTGATTTGTTTTGCTTTGTCTACAGAAAGTGAATTGAGATGATAGTGCCAGTAATGTGTATAAATATTGTTGTAGGTCTGTTAAGCTTAATGTGTGTAAATATTGTTGTAGCTCTGTTAAGCTTTATCTTCCTAGAAACAGAAACTGTGAAGGGCTTGGAGTAGAGGAGTCCCCATGAACTGAGAGATAGAGCAGGAGTGGAGAACTGCCTACATGTGAATGCGGACAAGAGCTGGGAGTGGTCAGCTCATGGATAAGGAGCTGAGGGGTTTAGAAGCCAGCCTTGAGTCAAGATGAAAGAAGACTTTATTCAGGTACTCTATATTGACCAATGAGATTGTAACTTACTGTTACCTAGAGGTGGATGGTGTTTGTACTTTCTGCTACCCCTTAAGGATGATTGGCTTAAGGATGCTTGAAAGCCATCCTTGAGTCAAGATGAAAGAGGATTTTACTTGGATATTGTGTATTAATTAAGGAGATTGTGACTTACTGAATGATATGTTTTATTTAAGACTATGTGGCCACCTTTTTTTATGGTATATTATTGTGAATGTTATGCTTTAGTTTCTTGAATGTTTTGCTTTAGTTTATTGATGAATAAATAGAGAATTCACTATACTATGTGATTAGATCCTTATTCACAGCAGCCGCCCTCAGGAGACCTGCTTTATGATTGACTTTACAATTGTGTATGGGGAGAGAGATATATTATCTTCTGATATTTCATCACTGAAGTGAACTTAGTATGTAGGAGTTCCATCTACTGGTGCAGCTCCATAACTTAGAGTCTTCAAGTGTTTCCTAGGGCCCTCAGTATCTAAATGATTTGCCCAGGGTCCCAAGCTAGTAGGCATCAAAGGCACACATTGAATTCAAGTCTTCCCAACTGAGTTGTTTGTATTGTTGTTAACCCATTTTATTGAAGAGAAAACCAAAGTGCATAAAAGTGAATTGTGTTTCCCTAAGGCCATAGAGAGAGGAGAGGAAGAGGGCTGGAACTAGATAGAACCCAAATCTCATACCTATGAGAATCAGAAAGCTGCTAGTAAGGAGGCTAGGTGAAGGAGGGTCCTGAGCATCTAAGAACATGTCCGTTTACAGCAGAAGTGACGGTTCTCAAAGAATAATAATTTTTTCAAAAACCCTAACATTTATGCTTTATAATTTTCAAAACCTTTCACTTACATTATTATTATTTTGCTTACATTATTATTAATATTTTGATGCTCACAATCAGCTTATCTGGTAGGCACTGAAGACCTATCATTACCCCCATTTTATGAATGTTAGTGCTAGAAAGAGCCTTAGGATAATCTAACTCAATGCCCCTCCCCCCTTTTCTTTTTTTTACAGTTGAGGAAACTGAGGCCCAAGGAAATAAGATGATACAAGAAGCAAATAGCAGAGAAGACATTTGAACCCAGGTTTTCTCACATCACTTCACTCCTTCTGGTTTCTTTATCCTACATTTTTAGGAAACACTAACATCCCCTTGAACAATTAGGTGGTAGAGTGGATAGAGTTCTGATCCTGGAGTCAGGAAGACCTGAGTTCAAATCCAGCCTCAGATACTCACTAGCTATGTGACCCTGGGCAAGTCACTCTACCCTGTTTGCCTCAGATTCCTCATCTATAAAATGAACTGGAGAAGAAAATAACAAACCACTCCAGTATCTTTGTCAAGAAAACCCCAGAAAGGGTCATGAAGAGTCAGACATGGCTGAAAAATAATGGTCATCCCCTTAGTGTCATCCCTACCTTCCTTTTCCCACTCCCCAATTTTGTTAATTTGATTACCTTTCTCCAGAATTTTCAAGTTCACAAAGTACTTTCTTCCTGACAACTATATGAGATTGAATGTGGAAATATTTATTTATAATTATAAATTATATATATAATTATAATAATTAATATATTATATATAATTATAATAATATAATTATTATTCTCATGGTAGAGGTGGGGAAAGAAGGTCCAGAGGATCAAATGACTTGTTTAGGGTCATACAGCTGATGAATGAATGTAGGTCTTCTTGACCCTGGAACTTGTGTTCTTTCCAGAGACCTAGTCTCTCTGTGAAAAAAAAAAATTAACCTTTTTCCCCCATAGTATTGAGTGTGTGTTGGGTGGTGGTGGGGAGGCAATTGGGGTTAAATGACTTCCCCAGGGTCACAGTACTAGTAAAAGTGTCAAGTGTCTGAAACTGGATTCGAACTCAGGTCTTCCTGACTCCACTCCAGTGGTAATGTATTTGTGAAATCTCTTTCTCTTGCCCCACACAAAGTTTGGATAGCCTTAAATCTATACAGAGGAGAAAACTTGGAGTGATCCTGGAACTCTTTTCTCTCTTCCTCCTGGTGGAATTTTCCTGGAATTTGACAAATTCAATTTTAATTAAGTGACTATTATGTGCATGGCACATGTTAAGTCCTAGAAAATCAAAGATGAATAGTAACAGGGTGCCTGCCTTCTGTGCACTTACCATCTACCATGTGACACAGATGCACATATTTTTAGAAAGAAGATACTGGAATAAAGAAGAGATTCAGACCAAGGACTCTAGTGAAATTGGAAGAGGGTGAGGACATTTTCCTTTGGAGTCTCACCAAAGACTTCACAGAAGAGTTGCTGCCTGTGCTGAGCCTTGCAGGAAAAGAAGGATCTGTACAAGTAGAGATGAAAAGTGAAGCCATTTTAGGCATAAGGATAGCTTGCAAGTGGAATCTGGGAAAAGAAGCTAAAGTCCAGCTTTACTGAAATTGGAGGAAGTGAAGGAGAATAAAAAGAATTAAGTTGAGCAAGAAAGAGAGGTGGGCAGTAGATTGTGTAAGGTCTTGAATTTGAGACTAATTGTGTGAGGTCTTGAATTTGAGACTAAGAACTTTGTATTTTTCCTGGAGGCAAAAATACAGGGCTTTAAGGCAAGGAGTGGTAAATCAAGCCTGTGCATTAGAGAGATTATTTTGACAGCCATATGAAAAATGGATTGCAATGAGAAGAGAGTAGAAGGTGACTGAGCAGGTAGGAGATTACCACAGTAGTTCAAGTGAGAGGTGTGAGGGCCTGAACTGGAGCAGTGACTATATGTGTGGGAAGGGTAAGTATAGTCAGGGCTTAACAGTGGATTCAATGTGAGGAGTAAGAAACAGGGAAGAATCAAAATGGTCCTTTGAAGTCATTTCCAATGTCCTTCCACCCAGATATTAGGAGGAATCAGAATATTAGAGTCAGGGGGCAGCTAGGTGGGGCAGTAGACAGAGGGCTGGGTTTGGAACTATGAAGATTCATCTTTCTGAGGAAGACTCAGACTGTGGCCCTGGGCAAGTCATGTAACTCTGTTTGCATCAGTTTCCTCACCTGTAAAATGAGCTGGAAAAGGAAATGGCAAACCACTCTGGGATGTCTGAGAAGAAAACCCCAAATGGGGTCACATGATCAAAATAACTCAACAAGTACAAAGCTATCAGGGTAAGCAACACTAGATTTTGGGAACAGGGAGACATAAGGGGCCTTCCTGGGAGTAGAGATGGTGTTGAGTAGATTCAAAACTTGAACCTGGGTACTCTGACTCCAGATATGGGGTTCTTTCCATTGCATCCCATTGACTCCTGGTCTAGATGTTGTGCTTGGAAGATTTATTAGAGATGGATTGAGAGCTGGCAGGAATATGCAGCCCCTGGGAAGGCCAAGTTCAGGGTTTCAGGTGGTGATTGGCACTTCAGAGACACACCTGAGGCTGTCAGAGGCTGCTTCTTTAATCTCTGACTGGATGCTCCCTTGGGCCAGTGATTCCATCAGTTCCTCCCAGGAGGCTCTCAGGCCAAGATGTAAGAAGCCAATTGTGGAACTCAGCAGCACCATGAAATACACCCTTCCCCTCAGTTCCTTCTGGATGAATTCGAATCATAGCATTATAGAATGCTAGAAGAGAAAGGACCTTAGACATTATGTAACCTCCCTTCCTCATTTCACAAAGGTTGCAATTTGGCCCAGAAAGGGGATATAACTTGACTAATATTGTAGAGTTAAGTAATAACAGAGCTGGAACTAAAACTCAGATCTCCTGTTATTACCCAACTTCCCCCATCAATTAAGTCCTTTTGTTATGATCCAAGACAAAAATGAAAGCATTTATTTCCATGAGAGAAGCCAAATTAATGTTAGAAATTTGCTTGGTGAGACTATGGAATTAGCACTGGGAAAAGACCTATAAAGATGTCTGTCCAAGGCAATAAGATTACTGCTAGCTGATTGGGGCACTATCTGTCCACTCTATACTGGAGACATCATCCATCTCTGATGGTGGCCCAGCTCAGAGGGAAGGCTGTCTTGGTGAATTCCTACAGAATCTAGTATCACACATACTGAGTCTTAAAGTATTTTTAATATGGAAATTCATAGGGAAGAAGGATTATACTTTATATAAAGAAAGGATTAGGCTGATTTTCCTTGGCCATGGTAGACAGAACTAGGAACAATGAATGGAAGTTATGCAGAGAGGCAGATTTCATAGGAACAAAGCCTTTCTGCTGGATGGGATGAAAGAGATAAGCAAGTCCAACTTTCTCATTTTATAGATTGGTAAACTGAGGCTAAGAGAAATAAAGCTATCCACTCATGGTTACATGTGGAAGAAGAAGAAGAGCCAAGATTTGAATCCAAGGCCTCTGATTTCAAAGTCCATATTCTTTTCACCATGTCCAATCACCTTCAAGGAGGAAGTTGCCAATACCTTGTCAAATGTAATATGAACTGCCTTATGGGATAGTGAGTTTCCCATCTTGATATTAAAACAGAAACTAACTAGATGCTCATTTGTCGAAAAGACTGTAGAAGAGATTCCTATTTCATGTGGAGGTTGGACTGGGCATCCTCCGAGATCCTGTCCAACTTCATTAATAATGTTGTTTTGTTGTTCTTTTGTTTCAGTCATGTTCAACTCTCTGTGATCTTGGCAAAGATACTGGAGTAGTTTGCCATTCCTTCTCCAGATCATTTTACAGATTAGGCAACTGAGGTAAACAGGGTTAAATGACTTACCTAGGGTCACACAGCTTGACTTGACAACCACTTAACTTTTGTTGTTTTCTGGTGCTGGTCTTTCTGTAACCCTCCAATACTCTTTCCATCTTTTGTCTTCTTTACCAGTTTGGTGGGTGAAAAGTGAAGACTCTGAGTTGTTTTTATTTCTATTTTTGTATCCTAGTTGCATTGAATTTGTTAAAAAGCCTTTCAATTTAATATAATTGAAAGTGTCAATTTTATCTTTTGTGATTTCCTTTCTCCCTTGTTTGAATAAGAATTCTCCCCCTAGCCATAACAATGAAAAGTACCTGCTCTTATTTTCTTTGTTTTTATTTGTTTTTATGATATGACCTTTTCTATTCAGGTCGTGCACCTGAGTTTGTAGTGATGTGTGTTATAAAATGTTTGACCATTCCATTTTTAACTGACTCTTCTCTTGACTCCAGAAACACCAAAATGACTAATTCTCTCCTGGCTTCCTCTCCTATCTTCTTCACCAGCTCCTCAGTCTTCTTCCTGACCCTTGAAAATGGGTGTCCCCGAGGATCTGTCTTTGTCCTTTTTCTCTCTGCTCTACATCCTTCTTTAACAATCTTGCTCACTCCCAAGGCTTCATCTATAACCTGTGTTCAGGTGACTCCCACATCTTAGCTTCTAGTCCTGATCTTTTTTCTGAACTCTAGACCTGCAACTTTTATTGCCTCCAGATCAGTTCCAATCAGATAAATTGGTAATTCACATTCAATATGTCCAAATCTAAGCTTATTACCTTTAGCCCTGAATCCTCCTTACTACATTGTGGGGTACAGAGTTGGGTAAGGCATCAATATTCCCACCAGGTTTATCCCTAGCTTTGCCTTGGCGTTTCTCAGCTTATCAGATCTAAAAATTAAAGGGCACTCTTCTTCCTGGAGCTAAAATAGTAGAAGTACCAAATCCTATAGCATTCAACATTGTGTACATGCAGAGCAGACTGATTTCTTTAGGGCCTCCTCCAAAACTTTGACTGACCATGCAGTATAGATGGGCTCCTACAGGCAGCAGCTGCCAGGAATCCAATAGAATTGTCCCAGGTGTATTCAAGGGTTGGGTGGGAGAAAGTAAAACCTTTTTACATTAGGCTGAGTTACTCCATTTGCCAATATAATATTCATGCTATTCCCCCCTAGGAATCAATGCTCATGAATTCATTAAGTCCCAGAGATGGTTATATTTGCTGGAATACACAAAACAATCGGCTCCAACCAGAACATAAATTGCAACGTGGAAAAACTTTTGTAATTTAATTTTCCAATGAATAAAAAGGGGTAGGTACGTGACTGTAGCTTCAATGCACCAATAATGGAATGTAAATGAACTAGGTGCATATTCATGCTCAGGAAGTGGGTGGGTGGGAGGGCACAGGAGGAGTATTGGAAAGGACACCTAAGTCCACTCTGTTTCTGACAAAGCCAATAAAAGTGAAGCAAAATAATAGCCTTGGCTATTAATGACCAATTTAATATTAAAATGTAGATTTGCCACAGCTGTGTTCCCACTTGGTTAATTCAATAGTAGGTGCTTATGTGCATGCCTGAACATGAATATGAGTATATGCATATTCTGTAAAGTGGTGGAATTGAGCCTCCTTTTGCCAGGATCCTTTGTTTTCATGGACCTGACAACTAACTTGGTTATTTTGACTGAATAGATTTGTTAATTCAGTACAGCCAACAACACAGTTATCCCTGCCTCCCAATACTGAGCTGAATAAACCAAATCATTGAGTGGTTTTCAGCCAAGCATGGACACAGCCCAACTTTCTCTCATTTGGAATTACTCCTGGCAGGCCCCACATATATGAAGGCCTCCTGGGATTTCTGGGCAATCACAATAAGGGGCTGAAGTGAATATATTGAGATCGGAAAGCCTTCACAGCCCTTTTTCTTATGGGTGTTAGCACTGTTCTGCCTTTGGTTTCCCTGGACAGCTATGGGCAACATCAGATAACTGCATTTTCCCCCGGCTGAGGGCCTCTGGGGTGAGGGTTGGTACATGTAGGTGTTGAATGCTGAACATCAGGTTGGCCATAAGCCAAGAAAACCCAACTGCCCCACTCCAACCCCACCAGTACTTCCCACAAATCTAGAGACTTAGGGGAGGGGGAGCATTCAACAATCTCTTCTTAAAGATCTATCAGTCTGTTTCTGCTCCTTCCTCCCCCCAAAAGCTTAAGTAGGTATATCCTCAGTAAGTTGAAAGACTGGTACTCTAAGTTCATCCTCAAGACTTTTCTCTTTCCCCTGGATACAAGTGACCACAAGTCATCAATTTCCATAAGCAAAAACCAATTCATGAATAACTAATGTTTCATGCATTAAGAGCAGTGGCTTACTCAGATGGGATATATATCCACTGGCTGAGGGAGGGGAGAGAGAGGAAGCTCCACTCCCCTCTTGGATATCCAGCTCTGATCAGCAGCTAGCTCTCCCTTAAAAGAGCTAGTCATAGAGTTAAGGTCCCCCTGGGCAATAATGTGAAGGAGGTGACATTTGTCATTGACGCTTCTTCCCCTTTCCTCGTTGCCCTTTAACACCCACTCCTTCCAGAAAGTTCCCTTCTCTGGGAGTTCCCCCAGGCACCAAAACCTTATGCTAGACCCCCCTCTTGTCATCTCCACTTCGTATGGCTTCAACTTTTATTCTCCTTGACCTCTCTGCAGCTTTTGCTAGTTTTGCTGCTCCCTTCTTTCTGAATACTTTGTCTTTTCTTGACTTCTGAAAGACCAGCTCTCTGATTATCCATCCTTGTTCCCTTTGCTGTTCTTCTTCTCAATTCCTTAGACCACCTCAAAGCTCTGACCTTGGATCACTCTCTCTCTCTCTCTCCATTTTGTTCCTTGATAACCTCATTCATTTTCATTGCTTCAATGATCAATCCTATGCAGATGACTTGCAAATTTATTTCTCCAGTCATGAACTTTATAAGTTTCATACCCACTTAAGCTGACCACAGGACATATTTCTATGTAGCTGTCTCACTGAAACCTCAGCGGGGCTTGGTCCAGGGGAGGAAGACTATAGAGAGAGTAATCAGGACAAACCTAGTAGGACTGGAGTGTGGCCAGGTAAGGCAGAGGGAATTCATGAGGAAGCATCATGGTAGAGTGGAAAATTGACTAACTTAAGAGTTAGAGAATGTGGGTTTAAATCCCATTTCTGCCACTTACTACCTCAGTGTCTTTGGACATGTCATTTAACCCCCCTGGGGCTCAGTTTTGCAAAATGAGGTGCTTGATCTAGTTGACCTCTGAAGTTTTTTCTAGACCTAGATCTATGATAATATGATCCTTAGAGTTGTCAGAGTTAAAAGGATGGGTTAGAAAGACTTCAATTCAACTTCTGGGTAAAAGAAGTGATAAGTGAAACCCCTAATTTCCTGGAGAGGGACACATTTAATGAAGTTAGATGTGTGCTCTTGCCATTTGCTAAGGGATAGGTCCTTCCTAGGATGACTTAGCAACTCCTGACTAGTCCCCAGTGATTGGGCTTTTGCCCCACACTGTGTACCTGTGGACCTCAGTTACTCCTGGGCAACACCCCTTCCCTAAGTGGTCTCATTTCCCCTTTCCTCCCCTCAATGGAGGCTTTTCCCCTTTGGGTGGAAGAACAGTGGCCCATGGACATCTTCAGAGCCACTGAATTTCTCTAGCAGACTGACTCAAAGATGCTCTTCATCTCTCCTTTACTTGTCCTCATTTACAATTCTTTTCCAGTGTTTTCTCTCGATTGGATTTGCTGCAAGTGGGGAGGTTATTTCCATAATCTCCAAAGCAATGGCACTAATTTGTATAATCACATGAATGGGAGCAGGAACATGTGCTTGCTTAAGTGAGCCTAGGTCCCTGGTTGCCTTCCTCTACTTTTCGATTTCTTTCCCTGACCATGGGTCAATGTCTAGACAATCTGAAAAGTAATCATCTTTGGCTTGATGTCTACCTCATGAGTTCTAGAATCATGGGGTTCCAGATTGGACTGCCAGCAGCCTGGTGAGGATGATTACCATTAGAGAAAGTTTCCTAGAGGAGATGAACACCACTGAAAAGGGGAAAAGGAAGAAAAATCTTCCAACTGAATACAACCAGATAAGGGATCTGAACCTTCACACACATGGAAATAATTCTAATACCAAATGGATCATGATAATTGTGAAGGGAAGACTGAGGAAGCACTAGGTCTGAAATCTGAGGAAGAAAAATTATTGCCTGGCAGATCATAAAGAACGTGGTACTTTAGCTGATTCTTAATGGATGGGTCCAATTTCAGCAGGCGAAACGGGGGATAAGAGGCATAAAGCCAAGATTTAGAAGGTCTTAAGTATCACACCAAAGAGTTAAGACTTTTTCTGAAAATGGAAAGTGTTTGTCTGAAAAAGAATGTGGTATTCTTTCAGTGAATGCTCTTCCTCACTCCCACCCCCTTCCAATCTCCAGGATTGAGTATAGACTCTACTTCCCAGTGTTATCCTTGAAATTCCCTCCTTTTAAGTTCTAGATATGACATGTTCTATAATAAGACTGTAAATTCAATTACAGCAGGCATTATGTCATTTTTATCTTTTAAACCCTCTCCTTGCCACCAGGATATACCATATTTATCTTTTAAGTCCTTTCTCAAGTTCAGAATTATTTATTTATCTCATGCCCTGTTCCCTTGTCATAATTACTTTTGTGTCCACTCCTGTTATGAATTCTGGGTCATCCCAGGTCATAATTATCTTTTTGTAGCCCTACATCTGAAGCTACTCCTTTAACATTTGATCACGTTGGTACCAACCCAATCAATCCCCAGAGGGAAGTTAACAACTTCACCATCAGAGGCTGAGTCTCTATTACTGTCACTCATGAGCCCCCACTAGTGTTCTTCGCATTGACAATCAGTCATCCTGACTTAATTAACTTTATAGTAAAAGTGTTTACTAGTCTAGTAAGAAGTGATGGGACAAACACTCTCTAAACCATAGTGCACTGCTCCCTTATATATGCTCTCCTGGGGAGAGTGGTCTCTAACTCAAAGTAAAACCAAGATGAGGCATGTGTGGAGAGAGCACAGGTAACAAAAGAATGCATCCTGATTCAGACCCCTGGAAGTTGTTTTTTATTTGATGGAGTCCATAAAAAGTCTGTTGATGTTTGTTAATGTTATCCCCCATTGTGTTGGGGATAGACAATGTGTTCTTCTAGGCTGGTTCCTCACAGCATACAGCATTTCCACTTAGAAGGGTGGGTTTCTGTTTTTGAGTTGGCCTGACCTGCATTTTGCATTTTTTGGGGAACTGTAGGCATAGAGACTTAACAGAGATAGGCTCCAGTCCTGACTTGGAGAACTGTATCTGATATCCAGGGAGGAACAGATGAGACCAAACCTGGTCCTCCGAGACTTAGGCTCTTCATGATCTTTTTCTAATTAGATTTTTCCTTGTGCACTCTTCCACACTGCATCCCTTTTCTTATTTTCTTTCTTCCTTTATTTTTTAAAGCACTGAGCAGTTCTATTTTCTTGCTTGGCTTTTGCCTGACATTTGAAGGATGAGTTATTAACGATACTAAATTAATAACGGTTATAGAGTGTATTTGAGAAGATCATAAAAAAATCAGTAATGTCATCATGTCAAGCAAAGTTTCTGATGGTTTTTCTAAATTATGCATGCCTTTTATTTTCTTCCCCTCTAACATTGATCCGGAGCTTTCAAAGGGACATTAATCTACCTGACCACATCAGAATCCTTAATTATTCACATCCAGCAATATATCTAATTCTACAGCAATTCCCCATGGACATGCAATTGTTCAAGAGGATTTCGGCGGCTCCTCAGCTCAGTGCTTGGCGCTCTCCTCCATCAAACTCCTGTTGAGCAGATTTTCCCATCCTCCTCTTGTCTTATGCTTTTGTTCAAGAGAGGGTAGTCTCTCCCCTTGTAACATACGAGCAAGGACTCCAGGAAAATCACAGCATAAGGAGCCCCTCCTTTGTTAAGGGGAAAAAAAGGAATGCTCCAAATATAGGAATCCTGGGTGGTATAAGTCCTAGATGTACTGAGCAACTCAATTAACATTTTATTCATCTTCAACCATCATTGGGAGTTCATAGTAGTAGAGGATTTCTTTGGTCAGTTCTTAAGAACTGCATGGTCCCTCCGTCCTTTTTTATCTCAACAGGTTCTCAAATGCCTAGGGAAGATAAGAGACAAGTATCTTGTTTCTCTACTCTGTCCTTCATTCAACTGACAGAATAATCTTTCTGAGGGGCAAGTCTTCACAATACCACTCCCCTACACACATACAAAAGAAAAATCAGAAACCAAAACAAGCAGTATGCTGCTACTCCTTATCACCTATAGAAGAAAATCTAAATTTCTTGGTCTGGAATTCAATGCCCTCCACATTTTGCCTGCAGTGTATTTTTCTAGTCTTTAAATATATATATATATATATATATATATATATATATATATATATATATATATATAACTCCCCTTCACTTATGCTATGTTCAGAAATGCTAGATTACTAGCTGTTCCTCAAGAGCAACCTGATTCACAACCTAGATTCAAATCCTCTGATGATTACTACCCGTGTGACCTTGGGTCAATCATTTAACCTCTGGGGGGCTTAGCTTTATCACCCTATAAAGGGAGGTACTTGAATTGGTTGATTTTTGATATGAATTCCAGCTCTAGAACTGTGATCCTATGACCAGGTATGTGTAGAATAGCATGAAAGACACTAGAAGAAATGGAAAGATCACTCAATCCATATACCCAATTTATCTTGTCTATACACTACCTATTTTGTATATTGTCCCCCATTAGAGTATGGGCTCCTTGAGAGCAAGAACTGGCTTTTGCCTTTCTGTCTACCCTTAGTGCTTAGCACAGTGCCTGAGAAAGCCTGGCACAAAGTAGGCTCTTTATTGTCAAACCCATTAGAATAGAAGCTCCTTTTGAGAACAGGAGTTGTCTTTTACCTTCCTTTTATATCCCCAGTATTTAGCATACAGCCCGGATCATAATATATGTTTAATTCATGTTTATCAATTGATTGAGTATTGCTTAATAAATACTTCTTGTCTTGACTTGAGTCACTTTCTCTACCCTATTAGTCTGAGAGTTCCTTTTGGAACAAGGGTTGTTTTTTTTCCTTCCTTTATATTTCCAGCATTTAGCACATTACCTATGTCATAGTAATGTTTATTAATTACTTAATATTTATTGACCGATTGACTATTGTTTAATAAATGCTTCTTGCCTTGACTTGACTTGACATTCTTGATCTTTAGGAGCTTATAGTCCAGTAGAGTTATGACATATAGAAATAGCTAGAAGAGGAAATGATCATAACATTTACAGCTAAAAGGGAGCTTGCAGATAATCTTGTCCAATGCCTTCATTTTCCAGATAAGAAACTTGCAACCCGGAGAACTGGGCTGACTTCACCAAAGTAGCAAAGCTGGGATTCAAGGCCAAGTCTTTTAATTCCAAAGACAGTGTTCAAATAGATGATAAATACATATGAGGATGTAAGCTAGGGTGGAAAGGTCATGGGATTTGGAGGCAGAGAATGTAAAAATGCAGCTAGGCTCATGTAGTTCATAACTGTTTGCTCTTGGTCAAAACCTCTCATCTCTCTGTGGTTCAATTTCCTCCTCTGGAAAGAGGAGATACAGAGTGGGCTAGCTTTGGAGTTAAAGGAAGGATATGAATCCTGGATCCTCCACTTCCTACCTGTGTAATTTTAAATGTGATTAACCTTTCTGGGCCTCAGTTTCCCCACCTGGAAAATGAGACTGTTAGAATAAATGGCCTTTTAAGGTCCCTCCTGGGTCTAAACCTATGATCCTGTGATCTCATAGACTTGAAGTGTACCAGCTGCCATATCCAGGTTCCTAGAACCTGTTCGGTCTTACTTAAATCTATTTACAATTACTGTCTCTAAATCCCCATTTTCCTTGATTCTCCCATGACAAAAACTCAACAACATATAACATCATACTAATATAAAGGCACATCTACTCAAAACTGAATACCAAGCAAATTAACTAGAAGTTATTACTAGCACCCATTCCCCTAAATGGCTTCCACCTCCTAAGAGCACTTTTTGCTCTTCAGTCATTTGTCATGTCTGATCCTTTGTGACCCCATTTGGGGTTTTCTTGGCAAAGAAACTGGAATGGCTTGCCATTTCCTTCTCCAGTGGACCCATTTTGTCAAGCAATCAGAGACTAAATGACTCTCCCAGGGTCACAGAGCTAGGAAGTGTCTGAGGTTGAATTTGAACTCAGGTCTTCCTGACTCCAGACCCAGTGCTCTATCCATTGAGCCACAGTTGCCTCCCCTGAGAGCACTAGTTACTCTCCATTAAACAATCGGTCCTTCTAGCCCAGCAGGAAAGCGATCCACCAAGTTGCACTAACTCACTTCTCTGTTAAAGAGCTTAGTGTTTATAAATAACCCTGCAGGATCAACTCTTTTGGAGCACCTGCCCCAGCAAGATGGAGAATGGTGTTCCTGGATAAAATAAAACTGCTTGATTCTCCCTCACTCACATGTATAGGGTCTTCAACCTTTGTCTAGACCAGGGGTGGGAATTCTGTGGCCTTGAGACACATGACCCTCTAGGTCCTCAAGTGTGACCCTTTGATTGAATTTGTTTTATTAAATTTGAAATTTGACAAATTTGTTCTGTGAAGTTTGGATTTAGCCAGGGGCTTGACTTGAAGGCCTAGAGGGCCTTGAGGTCACAGGTTCCCCACCATTTGCCTAAACACTGCCATCATTCCTTCCTGTGTCTGCCATCTTCTTCTATAGAGCTCATACCTTCTATAATATACCTTTCAAAAGGCACAGATTTGGGAGCGGCTAGGTGGCTCAGTGAATAGAGCGCCGGCCCTGGAATCAGAAGGACCTGAGTTCGGAGCCGGCCTCCGACACTTAATCCACACAAACAAAAAAAACCTAGCCGTGTAACCTTGGGCAAGTTACTTAACCCCAATTGCCCTAAAGGGGCGGCTAGGTGGCGCAGTGAGTAAGAGCGTCGGCCTCGGAGTTGGGATGACCCGAGATCAGATCTGGCCTCAGAAAATGAGCACCCACGCATAAATAATGACTAGCCGTGTAACCTTGAGCAAGTTACTTAACCCCAATTGCTTAAAAAAAAAAAAAGGCACAGATTTCCCCACACCCAGTTCTCACCTCTGGCCCCCTAGGAGCTTCTCTCCAAAGTGCTTTTGTCTGAAGTATTGTAAGAACATGGCAGATTTGGGGAAGGATTCCTCCAGAACTATAGAATATTTGGACTGCTACTAGTCCACCCCTTTCATATTTTAGATAAAGAAACTGAGGCCTAGAGAAGTGGTTTTCCCAAGGTCAGACTGCTGATAAGTGGAGGAAATGGAACTTGGATCCAAGTCTCCTGGCTCTAATGAGCTTTCTGCTGCCAGAATAACAAATATCAAGTTGCTTTTCAGGCAAAATGGGTTGTCACCCCCATCCCATCCCATCTCTCATTGATCTGTAAAGTCTCTTCCAGCTCTAAATCCTATCAGAGGTACAAACCAAGAGCTATTTGAGGTCCCCTCTTCCTTTGTAAATAGAACACCGACAACTTACTTCACTGGGTTATGTTGAGGAAATAAATTTAAAATGACTGAAAAGCTCTTTACAGATAAGAGGTTCTGGGGAAATCGAAGCAACAATGAAAATACCACTGCTGATAATGACAGTCATGATAATATTAGTCTGAGTCACTGGGTAGCTAGTGGGCCCTTTGCTGTAGAACTGAATCCTAAGCCCTCCCAAATGCTGAGCCAGCGAACAAGATTGTTGGCATTCACTGAAAGCTTGGATGGGGAGGGAGGGAAGAGGGGAGGGAAGGAGAAGGGCTTTCTCGTTTTTCTGAATAAAGCCAACACAGGAACCAATGCCTTTATGTTCCCACAGGGAAGCTGGGATGGAATAATTCAAACTACTGGAGTGAGTCAGCTCAAAGAATACCGCCCCCAAGCTCATATAGGGAAAGCCAGTTCCAGGATCCTGAGCATCAGTCTAGTAATCTAGTCATCATTTGTCTAAAACCAATCTTTCTATCTAGCATGTGTTTATATATGTATGTCTCAAGTTATGTAATATATATTTATGTATCATCTTCATAACCAACAAGTATAAAGTGCTTTAAGGCTTACAAAGAACTGTATAGGCATTATATCATTTGAAGCTCACAAAACCCTGTAAGGTAGCTTTTACAGGTGCTTCTATCCCCATTTCACAGATGAGGGTACTGAGACTTAGTGAGATTAAGTGACTTGCCCATAACCATTTATCTCTATCTCTATTTGTATACATCTATCAATGTATTTTCTCTCACTGTTCTTTCTTCCTCTGTCTTCCTCCCTCCCTCCTTCTCTCTCTCTAAATATATACAATATATATTATATTCATATATATATACTTATAAGTATATATGTATGCATATTTGTGTTTAAATATGTATGCATATATGTGTATACATATATACATATATGCATTTGTATGTATATATATACATATACATATATATATATATATTTACCAGTCATCTAATTGTCTATCCATCTGGTAGTATCTATTTGTCTATTTGTTTGAATTCATTGATATCTCATTTCACAATACAGGGGTGAGCCCAAAGATCTTTTAAGTATCGGAAAGCTCTATCTGCATATAAGGGCAGCTAGATTGCTCAGTGGATAGAACACTAGATCTGGAGTCAGGAAGACCTGGGGAGAAAGGCTGTGCCTAGCACAGAGTAGATGCTTAATAAAGTTTAAAGTAGGTGCTTATTGTATTTTTAATCTAGTTTTATAAAGCAGTTTAGCAGTTCAAATCAAATAATATATTTTATATTATTTATATGAAATCCTGCCATAAAAAGCAGTGTTGCATGGTGCATAGGGAGCTCTCCTCAAAGTCTGAAAGATCTGGAATCAAGTCCTATCTTGGTTACATACTGACTGTGAGACCCTGAGCAAGTCACTTAAACTCTTGGTGCTCCGCCCATCTCTGTAAGTTTGAAAGTTCCAGAGAAGGTGCTGAGCCACATCAGTAGAGATAGTTTACTTATCCGAGAGACCACTATACCAATGAAATCACAGATCTGTTCCCTATCTCCATCACAGAGAAGAAATCTCTGTTGTTAAACAAACAGAAATCTGAAGCCAGGAGAAACTGTTTATGTGGAGGAGAATGGGGTAACATTAGTCAAACTGGATGATTTTGTTGGCCCTGGTGGTCAGAGCTTCACTTTGGCTGCCATGTTTGTCTTGAGCAATACATCCTTGTAAACAGCAGTAGCCAGGAAGTCAAGGGACCTTGGATTTAGTCTTGGATCTGCTACTAACTAGCCCTGAGACTTTGAGTATTTCCTCTGCTGAGCTTGGGGTGGACTAGATGATCTCTAGGGTACCTAAAGTTCCAAGATGAAGTGGAAATCTTCTGTTTTCCCCTGCCCTGATTTGGTTTATCTTCCTCCCAGATCTTTCTATGTCTTATTTACCTGTTGAGAGTAGGATGGATTCTCTTCCTGAATGATAGTAATCCACTGAGGTTTCTTTGATGAGCCATGTTTTACCTTGGATCTCACCTACAGATGACCAGGTTCCCAACTTGTCTCATCTATGAACAGTCTACTTTGTGGCCACACCTACCAATAGCTGGTAGGCCTAGCTAATTGGGTCCATGCTCCCTCAGAGTCCATCATTGGTTTTGTGGAGCCAGCAGAAATCCATCTGTCTGAAGGTCTGACTTGGCTGCTACAAAGGGTGGGCTCTTGGCTTGTGGAACAACAGAAGCTCTTGACAATACCCAAGAATCCAGAAAGAACCAGGGCAAGGACAGGGAAGACACCTTTAGCACCTTCTGTAAAGAGCTGAGACTTTTTCTACCCAAGGCTGAGGCTTTTCTGAGGACCTTACCTCTAAGCAAAAGAGCCTGCTTTCCAGATTATTCCAGGAGAATATTTCCATTTACTCCAGAGATTTGTCCCTTAACTCCTTAGTTAAAATTCAGTAACTTCTAAACAGTATTATGGATTCACAAGCCCCTGACCTTGGTTATGGGGCCACTTCAATATCACTGATGCTAAGATCTGCTGGACTTAAGAGTCATAAAAGCATATAGTCTCATAGAACTAAGTGTGAGGCAGAATTCTGTAGTAAAAAGAACAATGGATTTGGAGAAAGGAAACAACTGAGCTTGAAATCTACCTGCCAGTTCTATGATCCTAGGCAAGTCAGAGTAAAGTGCCAGTTAGGTTCTCATAGTGCCAGCTCCTACACAAGGCCTCTCACAAGGCCCCTCAGGGGGCCCCAGGAACCTATCGTAAAAGTATGACCATTGTGAAACCTCGCACTACACCTGCCTTGTAACCAAGATGTAACTAAAACAAAGATCTGCCCTGTTAGCTTGTAGCCCCCCCCCCCCCCCCCGTTAGTTTACATCCCTATGTAGCAACAGTTGCCTTGCTAACCACTGTTTGTCTCAGGAAGTACTTTTTACTATATAAAAGCTTACTGGACAGACTGCTCGGGGCTGCCTTCCCTTCTGGGAGACAACCACTGGCTAATAAATAAAAGCGCTCCCAAATTCTGATTGGCTATGCTGTCCTGTATTTGCCTCAATTGTCCATTACAAGAGAGACAAGTAAATAGATACATACATACATACATACATACATACATACATACATACATACATGTTAAATAGGTAGATAATATATAAATATATAAATGGAGCACTATGTGCTAGGAACTATACTACGTGACTGAGATACAAATACATGAGGAAGAATGGAAAGCAAGAAGCATTTATCAAGCATTTACTATGTGCCAGGCATTGTTCTAAATTCTGGGGAGGCATAAAGATGCAAAAGACAGTTCCCTGACTTCAAGGTGCTAACAATCTAATGGAGTAGACAACATGCGAATACAGGGAGAGAGACAGAGAGAAAGAGAGAGAGAGAGAGAGAGAGAGCTATATACAGGATATATAGGAAATAGTTAACAGGAGGAAGACGCTGAAATTAAGGAAAGTAAGAGGGATTGGGAAAGGCTTCCTGTAGAAGGTAGGATTTTTGTTGGGATTTAAAGGAAGCCAGGGAGCTCAGTAGTCAGATGGGAGTAGGGAGAGCATTCCAGGCATTGGGGGATAATTGGTCAGAATGCTTGGAACATGGAGTGTCTTGTTCATGGAACAGTCAGGAGGCCAGTGTCACTGAATCAAATAATACATGTAAGAGAGTAAGGTGTAAGAAGACTAGAAAGGTAGGAGGGGGCTAGGTTATGGAGGACTTTGAATGCCAAACAAAAGATATTTTATTTAATCCTGGAGGTAACAGGGAGCCAATGAAGTTTACTGAGTGGTGGGGTGACATGATCAGATATGAGTTTTAGGAGAATCACTTTAGTGACTGAATAAAGGATAAATTGGAGTGGGGAGAGACTTGAGGCAATCAAACATCTCTATCAGTAGGCTATTGCAATAGTTTAAGCATGAGGTAATGAAGACCTGCACTGGAGTGGTGACTGTGTCAGAGGAGAACAGGAGGCATACTTGAGATATGTTGGAAAGGTGAAACTGAGAGGCATGGACAGTAGATTAGATATGGGGTGTGAGAGATAGTGAGGGATCCAAAGTGACTCCTATGTTTTGAGACGGAGGGACTGGGAGGATGGTGTCACTCTGTTGTTTGTCCTTCATCCTAGAAGAGACCATAACATCAGGGAGGTGATGCTGTGACGTGCAAGTGAATTGGATTTAAGTGAGGGAGGGCCATGCAAAGTCACCAGCCTCACTTTCTCCTCTGGAGTCATCTAGGTTCAATGGCGAGTGAGATATAGATCAGAATGACTGGAGATGGTGGAGGACACAGTGGGAGACCTTGGACTTTTTAAGCTAAGATCTTTAACAGGTCTCAGTTTGACTGAAGTAATGCCCATTGAGTGATAAAGGCTAGTCTTGTAAGAAAAAGGGCAGAGAATGGCCTCTTCACCTATTCAAAAAGAAATCATTCTGGGAGGGGAAAACCCTCAGGATTTCTGAACAAAACAGAAAGAATTGCTATTTACATTCGTTCTGAGCCAGTCAGGGTGCAAACAATGACCAAGTGGGGCTTAGCCTGGGACCTATGTTGGTCAATCAATGGTTACTCTCCACAGTAATAGGAAAAGCAGGAGGGGAACAGGATTTAAAAGGAAAGATAATAATTTCTGTTTTGGACATGTTGAGCTCAAGATGTTCATTGGACATCCAGTTTGAAAGGCAGTTGGAGATGCAAGACTGGCAGTCAACAGAGAGATTGGAACAGGAAAGATATATTTGAGAATCATCAGCATAAAGAATGGTGATTAAGTCCATGGGAGCTAATGAGATCAAATAGTAGAGAATAAATAGTAGAGGACACATAGTTAAAGGGTATGAGGAGGAGGATCCAGGGAAGGAGAAACAGGCGTAGTCAGATTGGTAGGAGGAGAACCAACAAAAAGAGGTAGATCCATTATTATCCAAACTTTACAGTTTAGGAAACTGAGGCAGACAGAGGTTAAGTGGCCCAGGGTCACACAGCTACTAAAGGTCTGAGACCTAATTCAAACTTGAATTCTTAATTCCAGGCCCAATACTCTATCCACTTTGCCACTTAGCTGCTTCAAGGAAGTAAGATATCCCTACCTTCAAAAAGTTCATATTCTAGTGAAGGGGAGATAATATATTAAAGGACTTGAAAGAGGGGAGCCAAGGAAGAGGAGGAGGGAAAAGTCTAAAGGGGAAGTTAAGATCTGGGTGAGGGGAAGCAAGCCACTGCCTTGTGGTCCTGAGGAGGAAGTCACCAATGGGCAAAGTAGGACCTCAAAGAGAAGCTTCTTCCAAGGTGGGAAGCCAGTTTTCAAGGAGGAAAAATCTTGAGAGTGAGTTGATGCGGAATTTCTCCATTTCTTCATTTGTAAAGTGGGGGCAAAATCTTGCAATATCTACCTTTCAGGGTTGTTGTGTGAAGCACAGTTTGAAAATCTTAATATGCTCCATAAACTTTTCTGTTTTATCTCTTCTAAGATACCCCTGAGCAGGAGTCAACGTCTGCAACACCCTGCCTGGTTGTCATAGAGCCTCTCCTTCAAGACCTCCACTGATGGAGGACTCACTACTTATTAAGGGAGTCCATTCCACTTTGGAGAAGCTATAATTCTTGGAAAGTTTCCTCTCTCCCTTCCACTGAGCTGCAATTTACCACTCTCCAACTTTGATTCATTGGACTTAGTTCTGTCCTCTGGGGCCAAACAAAACAAATTTAATGTCTCTTCCACTCACCAGCCCTTTAAATCCTTGAAAATTCTTATCAGGTCTCCCACAAGCCCTCTTTTCTCAAGCAAAGCATCCATATGTCCTGAGATTTCCACTCATTTTAGTCTTCTTCTGGATACAGTTCAGTTATTCTATATCCTCCTTAAACTGTGGTTACTAGAACTACATATAATCATCTACATGTGCCCTGCCCAGAGTAGAGGACAATGGGATTATGACCTCCCTCACTCTGGATGCTATGCCATTGCTAATGATACCTAGGATCTCATTAGGCATTGAGTTTGTAGACCACCAAGAAACCTAACTCTTTTTCGAATGAACTATGTCAGCACCATGACAAGAAATGGTACTGGTAAGGAGACTGAGTGCTATGAGGTAGGTCAACAGTACTATAAGAGTACTTAAGAGAATTGCCACACCCAGTGGTGGACTCTAGCCTCCCCAAAGGCAGCAACACTAGAAGAACAAGCAAACTTTTGGCCTACCTCCTTCTCCACTGCTTATGGTGTAATAGGCACTGGCCTCAATTAAATATTGATCTTGAAATATGACAAGAAGGGGTAGCTAGGTAATGCAGTGAATAGAGCGCCAGCCCTGGAATCAGGAGGACCTGAGTTCAAATCTAACCTCAAACACTTGACACTTACTAGCTGTGTGACCTTGGGCAAGTCATTTAACCCCAATTGCCATGCCTTTCCCCCAACAAAAAAATAAGAAATATGAAAAGAAAATGAATATGAATATGAAATATGAATTAGAATTATGGGAATCTCTAAATGACACTATACCTACTCCATGCTAAAGAAATGTCCTTCAAAATGACCAGTGCTCTATATTTATGTTACCCAGCCATCCACACTGTGGCTGCATGTGTTTTACTTTACAAAGAAAATGAAAACGTAGCATGTTGAGTTGCTGTGTGAACTGTTCAACTCAATGCTGGAGGGTCAGGGGAAGGAGCTGGGGAGAAGTTTCAAGTCTCCCCAGCACCTGGAGAGTCACAGAAGTCATCATGGAAAAATTGGGCTTTGGGGGCCTAAAAATGGGGTTGTGACTTTCTCCAAGGAAAAGTGTGTGGAAGAGAGTGGTTCTGTTTCTTCATCTTCCCGTAAATTTTCACAAGCTACTTTTTTTTTCACAGTCCTACTACAGTTCAATTTCCTTCCAAGCCCTCACCGTATACAGAGATGTTGGTATCAAAATGCTGCACTAATACTGGACCGCTCCCAGGTCACTGCACGTAGAGGTCTGGGTCACTACTATTACCATAATCACAGCAGAAAACATTGGTCTGAGCAGAGTCACCAGGCTCCATCTGTGCTTTACATGGATAACAGACGTAGTTGTTGTCTATTTCAGAATCTCTCTGTCCTTTCTTCCTCCTTCCTCCCTCCTCCCTGCCTCTCTCTCATCCTAATCTTCTGCTCAGAAATCTCTTTATTTCACTGGTGAAATCACTTGGGGAGTAACTGGGGAAGGCCATTGTCCTCATAGACATATTTGGCAGAAAAAACTGGCGGCTGACACCGTAAGTTATACCCATGTCTCCAAGGACTGGGAGAAATTCAAACAAAAGATCATCTTTTCCCTGGCCTAACCCTCCCTGTGCTGGTCTATTAACAGACCAAGTACTATTCCCTGCTGCTTCTTTAGCCAAATGTTTCCAATAACCTGGATTTTGCTTCAACTACAAAGAGGAAGAAAGTGAACCTGCAGAGATATAGCACTTGCTATATCCCAGGCACTGTGCTAAATTAGTTTTTATCTGATTGAATCCTCACAACAATCCTGTGAGGTAAGTGCTGTTATCCCCATTTTACAGCTGAGGAAACTGAGGCAAAGGCTAAGTGACTTGTCCTGGGTCACACAGCTAGTAAGTATATGAGGCTAGATTTGAACTCAGATCTTCCTGACTCCAGGCCCAGGACTCTATCCCTTGTGCCACCTTAGAGGTAAGGGGTTCCAGTCATGTCTGACTCTTGGTGACTCAATCTGGAGTTTTCTAGGCAAAGATCCTGTAATGGTTACCATTTCCTTCTCCAGTCCATTTTGCAAGTGAGGGAACTGAAATAAACAGGGTTAAGTGATTTGCCCAAGGTCACATAGCTAGTAAAGCTCTGTGGTCAAATTTGAACTCAGGAAGAAGAGTCTTTCTGACTCCAGGCCTAGCACACTATCCATTGAACCATCTAGCTGCCCTGAGTTTCAAGGTTAGTTAGAGGTAAATATAAATGTAAATTAATGCAGAGATCCAAACCTGCCAAAATGATAGGCATTTTCTTAACTAGAGTGATTGTGATGGTATTTTCAAATTTTTGTTTAACATTAACAACCCTAAAAAAAAAAAAACAGAGGAGGGTACCGTGTAGACCCTGAGGGAAACATGTTGCCTCTCAGCTAAAAACAAGTTCATTACAATAATAGTGTTACAATAATAATAATAGTTTTCTTAAATGCTGGAGTCATTTGGATCCAGACTGTTCTGAGTAGGGTTAGTTTCCTGTATATACCATGTGAGCAGCTCTCATATACTAGTATTAGCAGAGATTTTATATGCTTTCCAAAAGTAGTGATTTGAACACACCAATAAGACACTTAGTTCAGAGATTCTTAGCCTGGGGGTCAGTGAATTAAAAAAATAGTTTGATAATTATATTTTCATATAATTTGTTTCCTTTGTAATCCTACTTTTTTTTGGAGAGGGGAAGGAGAGGCAATTTGGGGTTAAGTGACTTACCCAAGGTCACACAGCTAGTAAAGTCTGTGAAGTGTCTTGAGGCCAGATTTGAACTCAAGTCCTCCTGACTCCAGGGCTGGTGCTCTATTCACTGCACGACCTAATTGCTCCTATAATATTATTTATTTTATTTTATGCATTTAAAAATATTCTGAGAAGGTGCTTGGGTTTCACCAGATTGATGGGGGTAGGGGGAGGTGTCCCATAAATCTAGAAAAATAAAAGGTTAAAGACCCCTGGTCTGGTTAGATTTTACAAGCAGACAACTACAAACCATTATTCCAAATGAAAAGTTGCTTTTTCCTTTTTGAATACAAGTTAATCTTTTCTGGTCCCATTACTACCCCATCCCAGCCCTTTCCTTGAATCAAGGCACCATTACCCAAAAGGCCATGGGCACAGTCCTAGCGTCTCTTCTGTATTAAAAGCAGCACAGGGGTAGGAGGTACCTCACCTAGGGGTGAGGATGTAAAGTCCTAGTGAGGGGAGTGGCAGAAGGACCAAGAAAGTGTCCCTCTGGTCCAAGTTGGTACCAAGTACAAAAAGAATCCCTTTGGGTCAGAAAAGAAAGGAGACTTCCATTGATCTCTATCAACTATAAGGCTAAAATACAATTTTCTTACTCAGCTGGGTGTTAACCTACCTATTCAACTTCACCTCTCAATATTTTCTCATGGATTTGTGCTATAGCCAAGGAGGCCTCTTTCTTGTGTCCAGTACCGACCATTTTCATATCTCCTCCACATCTGTGTTCATGGTGAGTCCCCTCTCTCTCATGGTTGATTTGGGTTAGGGAGTATGAGGGAGACAATACCTTAATGTCTTAATGATGAGACAGTTAGGTAGCATACTGGAAAAAGTATTGGGTCAGAAGACCCAAGTTCAAATCTGGCCTCAGATATTTTACTGGTTGTGTGATCCTGGGCAAGTCACTGTTTGCCTCAGTTTCCTCATCTGCAAAATGGGGATGATAATGATAGTGACACCTCCCTGGGTGTTTGTGAGCATCAAATGAGGTGTTGGTAAAGCACTTAGCACACTGACGGCATCATAGCAGAAACCTAATTCATGCTCGTGTCCTTCCTTAAACCTTAATGTGGCCCAGTGAGCCCAGTTACTTTGCCATAGCATAGAGTAGGAAGGATGGAATTGGAAACTGGAGAGAAGGGGATGGATGAAACTGTGAGAGTTAGAGAGGATTTCAGGGCTTTGCCTCTATACCTTGTGCCTCTGGGAAGCCTTATCAAGTATATTTACCTGTATAGCTATAACTAACACCTGCTCACACACACACACACACACACACACACACACACACACACACACACACACACACACACACGTGTGTGCCCGTCTGTCTGTTTTTATTTTCTATTTTCCTTCTCTCTCTCTCTCTCTCTCTCCCTCCCCTCCCCTCCCCTTCTCTCCCCCTCTCTCCCTTTCTCTCTCCCCTTTCTCTCTCTTTCCCTCTCTCCCCTCTCCCTCCCCCTTCCCCCTCTCTCCTCCCCACACTCTCGGTCTTTGCCTCTCTCTCTCCCTCCCTCCTTCTTTACCCCCTCTTTCCCTCCTCCCCTCTCTCTTTCATTTTCTCTCCCCCCTCCCGCTCTCCCCTGCCTCCCTCCCTCCTTCTGTCCCCCCTCTCCCTCCTTCCCTCTCTCTTCCTCTTTCTCTCTCCCCCTTTCCCCCATTCCCTCCTTCTCCCTCTTCCCCCTGCCTCCCTCCCTCCATTACCCTCTCTTCCTCTTTTTCTCTCCCCTCCCTTTCCCCACCACCTCCCTCCCTCCTTCCCTCTCTTTTTTTCTCTTCTGGGACATAACCACTGAGGACATTGGGAGGGAGGGGCTGCTCTGTGGAGATCCTGGGAGAAGTTACCAGGTTAGATTCCCACTTGTCAATCCCCTTCTCTCTCTCACACAGGCAGACGGGTTAGAAGTCTCTCCACTGACTGTGGCTCATTGCTCTCCCAGCCCAGCAGGTGCCCAAAGGAAGAGCCCCAGTTACCATGGCAACGCTCCTGGGTGTCACCGTCTTCCTATCCCTAGCCCTCCCTTAAGAGGCACTAAATGGGGAAACAATAGTCTTTGTTGCTCTCTACATTTGGCTGCGCTGTGATCAGTGTGTGTGTGTGTGTGTGTGTGTGTGTGTGTGTGTGTGTGTGTGTGTGTGTAGGGGTTGTGCAGGAAAGGGATATTTGATAGAGAAAATAGGACAAGTGAAGGAAGTCCAGAGAATCTGGATGAGAGAGCCCCCTTCCCCCCACCCCCCCATGAACCTGGAACCTTTGATGATGACAAAATCATTTATTACAGTTCCTACAATCCAGTGTCCAAAATCTAACTGTGTAAGTAAAGGGGTTTTTCCCCTCATTATTTAACTAAGGGTTCACTAAATTATAATTATAGATTTAGAACTAAAAGAGACCTTACTTGTCATCTGGTCTATGCACCAGCTCCCTTCATTTTATATACAAGGACACTAAGGCTCAAGAAAGGAAATGACTTTTCCAAGGTCAAGCTGATAGTAAGTAATTGACCTGGGATCCAAACTGTGATTCTGTGGCTCCACATCCTTTCCATCATGCTACACCTTTCCAAGAATGGTTCCCATTTCCTAGACCATTTCATTTTGATTGAGTAGGGATGGATCAGAAGGGGTTCAGATTAGGAGATAACGGGACCTTTATTCTTGCTTTCACCACCTACTTTTTGACTGTATGACCTTGGACAACTCATTTCAATCCCCTAAATGTTGGTTTTCTCATCCATTGGATAGGGATAATAACCCTTGACCTACCATTCTCACAAGCCTGTTGTTAGGATCAAGTGAAAAAATGCCTGTATGTTTTTTAAAATGCCACATATGATGATTATTACAAGATCATGTTCTAAATACAATATAATATCCTTAGTATAGCTAACAGATTAATAAGAACTGGGAGTGATCCTCAATTCTGTTCTTTATTAACTGTGTTTAACATAGGAAGGGAAAAAGGAAGGAGGAAGTAAAGGAAGGAAGAAGAGAAGGAAGTTAGGAAAGCAAATAAGGAAGGGAGGAAGAGAAGGAGGGAAGAAATAAAGGAAGGAGGGAGGGAAAGTAAGAGAGAGAGGAAGAAAGGAGAATGGAAGGGAGGAAGGGAAGGACATAAAGGAGGGAGGAAGGAAGGAAGGAAAGAATGTAGAAAGAAAGGAAGGAGGAAGGAAAGAAGGGAGGAGGAAGGAAAGAAAGAGAGAGGGAAGGAAAGAGGCAAGGAAAGAGAGAAGGAAGAGGAGAGAGGGAGAGAAGGAGGTAAGGGAAGAAGGAAGGGAGAGAAAGAGGGAGAGAGGAAAGGAAGAAGGGAAGGTAGGAAGGAAGGAAGGAAGGAAGGAAGAAGGGAGGAAAGAAGGGAGGAGGAAGTAAGGAAGGAGAGAGGGAGGGAAAGAGGCAAGGAAGGAGGGAAGGAAATGGAGGGAGGGAGAGAAGGAGGTAAGGAAAGAAAGAAGGGAGGGAAAGAGGGAGAGAGGAAAGGAGGGAAGGAAGAAGGAAGGAAGGAGAAAAGAAGGAAAAAAGAAGGAAAGAAGGGAGGGAGGAAGGAAGGGAGGAGGAAAGGGAGAGAGGGAGGGAGGGGGGAAAGAGAGGGGAATGGAAAGAAATGCAAGAAGAAAACAATTTATTGTTTAATAAAATGATTTATTAAATACCCACTTTATGCCAGGACCTGTGCTGAGCATTTAACAAATATTGTCTCATTTGATCATCAAAAAAACCTTGAGAGATGGGTGCTATAGCTGTTCCCATTTTACAGTGGAGGGCACTGAGGCAGGCTGAGGTTAAGTGATTTACCCAGGATCTCACACTGCACAGTTAGATAACTTTGCTTGACCTCACCCTCCTCATCTGTTAAATGGAGGGACTGGACCAAGTAATCTTCCCTTCTAGCCCTAAACCTTATTATCTCCTCCCAGGTCTGAGCTTCTCCTACATCCTAACTTTTCTCTTCTGTTTTTCCAAATTCTACCAGAACCTTTGAGTCCTAGATAAAATCTCACCTCCTCCAGGAAGCCTTTCCAGACCACTCCAGCCTTCATTGCTCTTCCTGTTCTTTGAACACTAACAGATGATACTACACTTTTTAGTACTTGGTTCAATATAACCTAGTATGACTTGTTTATTGCTTCAGGAAAGTTCATCTTATTTCTCCAGCTGGAAAGGAAGCTAAAATAATATTGTGTGGTGGAACAAGTTCTGGGTTGAGATCAGAGGAGATGAGTTCCACCCCCTCCCCTCTCTTCTGCCCAGGGTGACCTGGGGTAAGACATTCCATTTTGCTGGACTCCAGTTTCATCCTGGGTAAAAGAATGTCATTGGACTAAGTTGCCTCTGAGCCCCCTTCCATCTCTCCATCTGTGATCCTTGAGGGCAAGGCCCACATCTTACCTGTTATCTCATAAGAGAAAGGCACTGAATAAATATTAATTGACTGTCTTCTCACAGGCCTAGCAAAGGCCTGGAAACATATGAAAGACTCAGAAAAGAAGACCAAGGTGCTAGAGCATTCTAGAAAATACTGAAGAGAGAAGCTATACTGAGGGCATTTCAGGGGCCTGGGGGGGAGGGGAAAAGATGACAAACCTTCCAAGGTTGTATACATGAGCATGTACACTTCTGTGCATGGAGAAGCCCAAGAGAGGGCCAGATTTGCTGACCAAACACAGAGGATTCCATTTGCAGCTTATGTTAAAGAAAAGTGCCATAAAATGGAAAGTTATCATTATTGTTATCATTAATAATAAAAATGACTGTGGGATATAAGGTATTTCCTCAGCATGCTTTGGGAGGCTGGTCCAGCTTTATTAATTCAGCCAGCACTGGAGATATGCAGATTATCTGGCAAGTACTGATGAGGCAGCATCAATAACTTTAGTCTCCATTAGGAATCCTGACTGACTGAATGGCCCATTAGCAGCAGGTGGTCACAGGGTAAGGAGCTCCCTGAAGGACAGGACTGATGCATATCCATGGGGAAAGGAGGATGGCTATATCCTCTTCATCTGGAAGGCAGAGGATCCGTCAAAGAGGGCTCCTGTTGGGAAGAATTTGACCAGCTATCCTCTGCCTAGGCAGAACATACCCAAAAAGCCAAGGTGTAACCTTCCATTAAAAGCATTATGGTAATTAAGTATAAAGAAAACTGAACTCAGACTCAGAAAATATGGCTCCAATACTATTTGCCACCATGACAGAAAAAACAAATATAGATGAGCCTTATAACCTGGCAGGGCAGACATAAAGGTGGGTAGAGCCATCCAATACCTTTCTAGTTCTCTTACATTTTACTCCTTTCTACATTCTCTACAATCAGACTACCCTGGCCTACCTGGAACACCACTCTCTATCCCCCAGCCCTCTGCCTTTGCACTTGCTGTCTGGGTCTCTTGACTACAATGCTTGGTTCTTTCACCTCTACTTCTTGGTTCTGCTGGCTTGCTTCATGAGTCAGCTCAAGATCTGCCTTCTACAAGAGGACTTTCCTAGTCCCTTATCCCTTAGTCATTTTCTCTCTCAGACTGCCTTTCATCTCTTCTGTCTACATCTTCTGCTTGCCTAGGTATTTACATGTTGTATCTTACAGCAGAACCAATATTTCTTGAGAGTACAGATGAAACATAATAAGTCCTTCATAAGTGCTTGTTGATATGACTTTAGGTGGTTATTCTTCATTTATACATATACATATATACATACACATACATATGTATATACAAACATGTACATATATGCATGTTTATATGCATATGTAATACACATGCAAGTATACACATATTTTCTATAGATGCACATTTATGCACATATGCATATGTATGCACGTATACACATATTACATATATATCTATGTAGACATATGTAAGTTATTATTTCTATGAAAATGGTAATATTTACTATAGTGTTAGTAATATAGTTTTCTATTAACACTTTGATAGATAATGTTTGCACATTAACAGGGGGCTTGAAAGTCTTAATTCAAAAATGCTCTGGCATCCTCCTCAACGAGAGTTGGGTATTTACTGCAGACAGGATTTCTGTGTAGGCACAGTTTGGTTGAGCAGCTAGATGGTGATGGAGAGTACCAGGCGTAGAATCAGGAAGACTCATCTTCTTGAGTTCAAAACTGGCCTCAGACCTTTACTAGCTTCGTGATGCCAGAAGTCACTTCACCCTGTTTGCCTCAGTTTCCTCATCTGTAAAATGGGCTGGAGAAGGAAATGGCTAACCACTCCAGTATCTCTGCCAAGAAAACCCAAAAATGGGGCCATGAAAAGTCAGCTATGAATGAAAAATGAATGAATGGCAACAGTTTGGGCTAAATGGCCTTTGGGGTCCCTTCTGTCTCTTGAGATTCTGTGACTAAGGTTTACAAGCCTGGTCATGACACTCTCCTGTATAGAAAATGTTCATTATTCCATTTTGACTATCCAAAAAAAATATGTATTCCCACCAGGCATTCACAGCCTTCCTTGATCTGGTTCTAACCCATCTTGCTACCCTTACCTTACACTCTTCTTTCTACATTCCATGTTTCAGTCGAATTAGATTGATTTATTTTCCCATAATATCAACCTTCTCTGACTTCCACACTTTTGGGAACCTTACACTCTGTCAAAAGAATTGTTTCTGTTTCCTTACCCCAGGTTACTCAAATCTTTATCTTCCTTTAAGGTACAGTTCAGGGGCCACTTCTTCCATGAAGCCTTCCCTCTTTTTCATAGATACACATGATCTCTCCTTCCTCACATTTCTCATATCACTATAACCCTTCTTTTACTGGCATTGCCATGGAGGATAGGTAGGACAGGAATACCAGTACACATATATCACCCATGCATTTCCTATATATTCACATATATTACCTATGTAATTCCACAAGTTTCCAAGACTTTGGAACTGGGAAGGAATTTCCTTCTACAAAGAAGCCACACAAGGAATACAGAGAGAAGCCACTTAGACAGACGGGAGAGAGGTCTGGTCGCTGCCCCTCTGATAGAAAGCAGAGTAAGGAAGCAGAGATGGCTACTTATGGCCACGAAGAAGGAAGGCAGGGAAAGACTCAATAGAGTAAGTCAGGCTAGAACCAACTAGAGTAGAAAACTGAGAAGGAATCACCAGCTGTAGTGTCTGATGAGACTATCAGAATCCAATCAAGACCTGTATTACCCCTGTTTTCCTGGAGTGTTGCCTGGGAATAATCCCAGTTCTCCTTTATTGACTATGGCCCTTTATGATTATTTTAATCCAAGTCAATAAATGCATAGGTTGGGATGGAGAGAGGGAGGAATTAAGGGGAAAGAGGATTTGGAATAAATGGTGAACAGATGAGAGAGAATTTCTGTAATGTCAGTAACCTCTGAGACATCCATAGCCAGGTTCTTATGGACCTGGGCAAGAAAAGATTAACGAAGAAACAACCTAATAGCAGTAAGAAGTAGAAATTGGTGTACTTGTTGAGTTAATCAACACTGTACAGCCAGTGCCACTCCTAACTCTTATCACTCTATGTGGCCCTTTTATACACTCTTCCCATAGTCTAACTTTCATTATCCTTCCTGGATCTTCATCCTGTCCATTCTAGTATGTTATAATCCAGTATTTGTGGCAACTCTGGCCCTGGCCCCAGGTCTCACAATACTTAAAGTATACCCTAAATAAAACTTATTATCTCTTTGAACCCTCTTTACTTTTCCAAGAATATCTGAAATAAAAAGTAGTAGCTATCTATTTCAGACAGCTATTGAAATGAGCTCCCAATAGTCAATGCATTGGCCAAACTCCTTTCCTTTCTGAGTTCAAAGACTAGAAATGCCCTCAGAAAACTAACAAGAGGCAGTGATATGTGGGAAAGATCACTGGTCTTAGAATCAGATGATCCCAGTTCAAATTCTGGTTTTCACATATGCTACCTGTGTGACCAAGAGGGACATAACCTGCGCCTCTGTTTCCTCATTTGTAAAATGGAGATGATAATACTTATGCATTAGTTGATTTACTAGATGGCTATATAGGAACATGTTATATAAATGTAAGATATTATTAGTATTTAGATAATCAGATAAACCCTTTTTCATATTTTTTTCTCCTGAATCTATGCCTACATGGTGCCTACTAATTGCTCATTCTGGCTGTAATTCTGCCCCATGGGGGAGTTATACCTCAAGAATAAGATCGATAGGGTGACCAGAAGAAAAATGGTGTGCCCCTGCCTTACTAAACACATCTTTTAAGTACCCCAGAGGTATACGGGCACTTAATTGTAGTTCACTAAGCTCCAGGCAATATAACCAACTCCTTGATGCCCTAAGATCATAGGATTTATCTATAACATAGAAGAGGATAGGGGAGAAGACATTATATTAGAGACCTCCCTCCAGGTTGAAAACAATCTCCTAATTAGCCCTTAGGATGATAGGATTTATACCTAGAAGGCATCTTGTTTTAACAATGATGTTTTGTATTTGAGGAAATCACAACCCAGGAAGAGGTATGATGTGCTAAAAGCCATTCAGGCAGTCAAGGCAAAGTCAGGTGCTATGACTTCAAATCTAGTGTTCTCACCACTATATTAAGCTCAGAACTTTAGGTGTTTGGTTTGGGTTTTTGCATCTGCTGCTTTCCAGAGCCCCCAAATATCCCTAAGGACAAATTACCATGCACATGGGCAAGGGGATTTCTCTGTTTCCAGTCCAAACTCCCCTGTGATTTCTGGTGAACTGTTTTAACCAAAAATGTCTGCCTCATTACTGTTGAGGTGCATTTCCTTATTCTTACACTGTCCTTTTGGCTTTGTGGACTTGGCCTACAGTGCTGAGCTAGGCCAAAACAATATTCCTACAGCCTGGGAGACTAATACCTCCAACTGCCTCCAGCTGCCTCAGCTTTGGGCTCCTTTACTTTTTCCTTACCTACCTTCTGTTCTCTCTGGCAAAACTCCCACCCTTCCTCCATTCTTCCAATCTATTGCTCAGCTGGTCTATTAGCCTTGCTAAATACCAAGGTCCCACATGCCCTGCTAACCAATCCTTAAGATCATCATTTAATCCCCTCCTGAAAATTTCAATCAGCCCTGCCTCCTCCAAGCCAAGAACAACTCATAGCCTCTGAAACTCCTTAATATATTCAATTAACAGCCTAGTACCTTGTTTTAATCTCAACATTAACATCCCTCTCTCCCTGCTTATATCTAAAAACCACCAGGAACTTAGCCTTGGGATAGAGATAGTTCTCTAGAAAGGAATGCTGTTTTCTATTAGTAATTAGTACTATCCAGTCAAGCATTCTCTGCACTGCCCTCCTCTCCCCTCCATGCTCCCCTCCTCTCTTCCCCCCACCCCAGTTTCCCAGTGACAAAAGTTCCTAGCACATGATCAGTTGTAAAGGTCAGGGGCTGGGTATTAAAGGCAAATTGACAATGCCAAGTATTCTCAATATTTCTTCCCCTCACCCTCACTTTGTTTACATAAGAAAAATGGGAATGGGGAAGTACAGTTGACTTCAACAAAAAAAAGAATTGTCACAGAACCCAGATTTAGGTATACATGTAGACAGAGTACACAGTCACTTCATCTGAGTTCCTGACTGCCTTAACCACGTCAATAGCCCAGTTACATGGAACAAATACAGAAGGGAATGCAAAAACATCAGCCTATTGTAGCCAGATTGTTGAAAACTCCTTGGATCTTGTTATGGCTGTCCCATCTCTCATTCTCCCACAACCAGAATTATGAGCCTTATAAAAGAAGGGATGATGGCATAGACCAGGGATAGGGAACTTGCAGCCTTAAGGGACTGAGTCCAAAATTCCTATAAAATTTGGATTCAACTATAAAATTTGGATTCTGTCAAAAGGCCTCATTTGAGAACCTAGAATGCCACATGTGGCCTTGATGCTGAAGGTTCCCTGCCTCCATAGATCTTGCTGAAATACTGACCCTTAGGTTGCTTTGATCCTGGGTACAGAGTAAATTCATCTTTGCTATGCAGCCCTAGCCCTGTTCTATCCTCACCTTCAAAGCTAATGCTACTGCATATAAATATTCAATTTGTAATAAGCTACATGTGTTGCATTGACTACCCATAGTATCCAATGGTAGTTAAAGTCACCCAGAATTACAAGCCTGTTTTCTTTTGGCACACTGATAATGAGGGTCTCCATTCTTCATAAAATTTTCCTTTGACCCCATCAGGGTCTGTCATGGTGGGAGCATGGGCACTGATAATGACGGCATGGGACTTTCTTGCAAGTGGCAATCACATTGTCATGAACTTGCTATTCACTCCTTTGGGGAGGCATACAAGCTTGTTGACTAAATTAGTTTTGATCACAAAACCTATGCTAGCTTCACGGTGCTCCCCATCATTGCAGCCACTCCAGAAAAATGTGTATACAGCTCTGACTTTGCTAAGCTGGCCTTCATTTGCCAGCCTTATTTCACTCAGGGCTGCTATTTGGATGTGATACCTGCTGAGTTCTCTCACAATAAGAGCTGTTTGTCTTTGAGATCTATTGAATTTCATACTGCCCTTAAGTATGCACACATTCCATGGACAAGTAGAATCATCTTCACAAAAGTTTTTGTACATCTTTTGTGTGTTTCTTCCACAGGGTAGGACTTCTACTTTCTTCAGTAAGCAGGCCAGAATTATGTTAGGTGAAGCAGACAATTTTAGGGCACCTTTTCTAGCCCTTTCCTCACACCATGAGGTGCCCTGTGTAGTCCTTATAAAAGACTGCTTGGTGTGTGAGCTGGGGCAAGTCACTTAACCCCAACTGCCTTACAAAAAAAAAAAAAAAAGCTGCTTAGACACCTGGGGGACTACCGAATTTCACTGCTGCTTCCAGGGAAAAGATGACCCTATGGCCTGGACCACCTTTGTGCAGGGCTGTGACTACAGCTCCCAATGTACCCACACACACTGTTTTATCATGTGCCTGTTGCCACAAGTCTTTGGGGTAGGTGAAAACAGTAAAAAAAAAAAAAAAAAAGACATGGGTTGGGGCAGCTGGGTGGTGCAGTAAATAGAGCACCAGTCTTGGAGTCAGGAGGACCTGAGTTCAAACGTGGCCTCAGACACTTGACACACTCACTAGCTCTGTGACCTTGAGCAAGTCACTTAGCCTGAATTGCCCTGCCTTCCCCCTCAAAAAAAGGAAAAGTACGGGTGATATCTTTTGATTTGAGCATAAATTAGATTTAAGTGAGGCAGAGTTGCTAAAAGTCAGTGGCCTCTCTCTTGCAGGTATCAGAGTCCAGTGGCAAGACAAAAATCAAAAGAACCAGAATTGGCTAAAGATGCAGTAGGTAACCTTGGTGTTTTCACTGACAAACCAAGCTCCAAGCGCTCCAAAGTTCTTGTTTCAGCTGCCTTCATGGTCCACCCATTCTGCTTGGGGTAGACACTCCTCCTAACACATTGACAGATGCAAGACCCCTCAGTTACCCTCAACCTGGTTTATCCCATAAGCCAAAATCATTTCCTGGGGTGTGGCCGATACACATGCTACAGCTTCTTGGAGCCATGGGTGAGGTGAATCCTGTGAACACTGAAGATGGAAAGCAGCCCTCACACTAGAGGTACTATTCCCTGAACACCCACACACCCCAAGTGCTGGGAATATCAACAAGGGCAAAAGACAGGCCCTGCCCTCTAAGAGCTCACCACCTAGTTGGGGAGACTACAAACACCTATGTAAGAATGAGTTCCAGATGGACCGAATAAGGAATAATCTCCAATGTGTCTGTTTAGTCACTAGAATTAAGATGGGATTGTAAAGGCTTCCTGGACAAGATGAGTTTCTGGCCGGGGCATGGAGGAAGCCAAGAAAGCTGGGAGGCAGAGATAAGGAAGGACAGTATTCCAAGCCTGGGGGACAGCCAGAGAAAATGCCCAGAACTGAGAGATGGAGTCTTGCTTGAAGAACAACAAAGAAGCCAATGAAGGTATCTTTGTATTACATTTTCCACGTGGGGTTACAGAACTGGTAGGTTTCCTTATCATCAGCATTCATTCTCAATGCTGTGGGCCCCAGGCACAAGATGAGCCAATACAATCCCTAACACACATCCACCAGTTTGTAGTAAAATAGTGTGTGGGCTTGGATACATCAGTTGTTCCCTCTACCTTTACTAGGTTGGCCTTAAGCATAGCTGGAACAGGAAACTATGAATACATTGTGATTTGAGAAAGTATGGAATAGCTTTCTTCTCACCACAGCCTTTACCATCTTTTCACCAAGGCCAGAGTTATGCCATTAGAGATCTATCCTTTTATATAAAATTGGGATACTTATTGGTCACATTAGCTATATGTTTGTGTGTGAGTATATGTATGTATGTATGTATATATACACACATATATACATTTATACACATTTGTACTTAAATGGGTGAAGTCATTTGTATATATGATTATCTGTTTATATATGTGTGTAAACACAGAGGGTGAGACAGAAAAATAGAGAAGAGAAAAAGAGAGGGGAAGGGAGAGAGAGAGGAGGGAGAGAGAGGGAGAGACAGAGAGAAGAGGAAAGAGAGAGAGAGAGAGAGAGAGAGAGAGAGAGAGAGAGAGAGAGAGAGAGAGAGAGGCACAGAATAACTTAGGAGAAAGGGCACTGGATTTGAAGTCAGGGGCCCTATCTTAAAGTCCAAGCTTTTATACTTTCATTATGTATGTGATGTGGGCAAGTAACTTCCTCTCTCTGAGTCTGTTTCCTCTTCTGTAAATTGAGGGTGGTAACTCTTGCACATCTTGCCTCAAAGGATAATTTGGAGAAAAACATTTTGTAACCACAAGGCACACGTTACTGTTTTCTCTTTTTAAGAATAGTGCAGGAGACTCCTTTCTCTTTAGGTTACTGATGAATGCTAATGTGCTCTATGATACTATAATCATGGGTAACTAAAGCACTTCCCTCCTCAGGAATCCTCTGTCAAAATGTTAATGGGCTAGGATCATAATCCTAAAAGAAAAGGCCTCATAGATAGAGTCAGAAGGGACATTAATTAGAGGTCATTTAGTTCTACTTTTTTTTTAATTTTACAAAGGACCAAATAGTACTAGAAAGGTGAAATTACATGTCCAAAGTCACTTGTGTACTAAGCATAAAAGCAAGAAATTGAACCCAGGTCCCCTGACACCAAAATCTATGGCTATTTCTATTGAACCACATTGCTTTTTCCCCATTCTGGCCCATTTTCTCTCTTATTCCATTCAACCCTTCCCCAATCCTTGATTTTTAAGCTTGGTGACTGAGAATTTGTTGTGAGCTTAGCTGACAGTCTCTGATTTGCTCCTGTATTCAGGAATCTAGGGTCTAAACTATCTTCCAGTGCTATTTCCTTCTCCAATGCCATCTTAATCTATCCCAGTTCTTCCTCCTGTGTGACAGCCTTTACGATATTTGAAGACAGTTATGATTTTGACATCAAATTTAAAATTCTCTAGGCTCTCGATTCAATTTTCTGAATGTGTGGAACTCAACTTATAAATGATTCCTCCAGTCAAAGAGAGGCCCATCAACAAGTCATCTGCTACCACCAGTTCTGACTGCAAAGATCCTTTAACCTCTGACAGAGGCACAACCAAGAAAGAGGAAATGGAAAGGAAAAAGCAACATGGTGAATAGCAAATGAAAATATAGGATGAAACAGGAAGAGAACTCTAGTGCACCCTTGATAAATTCAAATCACCAGGCCCAGATGAAAGATATTCCAGGCTACTGAAGGGAAAACGGCAGAAGGAAGTGTTGCGCTAATGTCGGTGATCTTATAAAGATTATGGTAAAATCAACAATATTAGAAGAGGAAAAATATTGTCTCAATTTTAAAAGGGGGAGGGGGAAAGAGAGTGGTGAAGTCAGCAAACCATAGGCCAGTGACTCTGGTTTCAATTCCTGACAAAAGTTTAGAATGTATTAATAAAGGGATGGGTAATGAACATCAGAAAAGGACGTAATGATTACAGAGAATCAACACAAAGTCCTCAAAAAGAGAGGATGCCAGACTAATCACAATCTCCTTCCCCACCTTTTTGGGCACCATTATTACTTGCCAGGAAATGCTGTTTACATTACCTTGATTTTAGCAGAGTATTTGATCAATTCATCTTGTGTGTGTGTGTGTGTGTGTGTGTGTGTGTGTGTGTGTTCTAGATGGAGAGATTAAAGGATTCCTATAGATGATGTACATTATAAGATGATAATATAGATAGCCAGCTTTGAAATTGGTTGAATTAAACCCAAAGAATAATCATTAATCATCAGATATCAACTTGAAGGGAGGCTTCTAATGGAGTGACGAGGGAGCTGTTCATTCATTTTTTCATTCATTTATTCATTTATTTGTTTGTTTATTTATTTAATTTTCTGAGAACAGTTCTCCCCATCAGGAAGCACAATAGCCTCTCAGGAGTGTGATTATGCTGCTGATTGTCACATAAACACAGAGGAGACAGACCTGGGCTGTCTCCTTAGGCAGCATGGTACCCTTCCCTTTCCCAGGCACTGACCAGTCTTGGTACAGACAGCCATTTGGCTTTAGTGTAGCTTATAAATCCAACACTCCAGCAATCCACCAGCCCTAGTCTCCCAGTAGCAGGGATTACAGGAGCATGGGCTACCACACTCAGCCCTGATTAACATTTTTATCAATGGCTTATAAGATGGCAAGCTCATAAAATTTTCAAAGCACCTAAAAGTAGGTGGGATAGTGAATATATTAGATGACAGTCAGAATCCAAACAAATCTTGACAGGCTAGAACATTTCAAAATACAAGAAGATTAAATTTAATACAAATAGATGGGTAAAAGTTAAAGAGAGGCAGATTTAGACTTGACCTAAGAGAGAAGGTTTTGGATAATTAGAGCTATGCCAAAGTGGAACCAGATGCTTAAGGAAGCAGTGGGACTCAACCTCTCCCTCCTTAAATGTCTTCAGGTAAAGGCTCGGTGGGTATTTGTTGGATGCATTGCAGAGGGAATTGCTTTTTCAGTTACAGGTGCACTAGTGGCCTCTTCCAATTAGTGGGAGGGACTAGTGATCCCTTCCAACTCTGAGAATCTATGTTTCTGTAAAAGTCACCATCGTTTAGAATTGCTCAACCTCCAAGAGTTTGAATTTGGAAATTTCTCTTTCTGAATGGCATCTTCTTCCAGCTTTCCCATTTCCATTCTTTCCTCACGCTCACTTCTTGACCTTCAGCCCCTCACTTCTTCCTTATTTCTTCTTCGTATCCAGACTGCACCGTTTCCACTCTGCCCCTGAATGCCTCTACCATTGAATCTCTTTGTCCTTTAATGTAGTATTTTTCCCTGCTACCTCTCAATGCCGGGCAGCTCATACCATTTGCCTCCTCTCCTCCTAATGCCCAATAGCTGAACATCCCAGCACAACACTGCTGACTGGGAGTTCTATAAAGTTATGTTGGCACACACTATCAGTTAATCAACAAACATTTATTAAGTATTTACTATGTGGGGATACAAAGAGAAGCAAAAGGCAGTCCCTGCCCTCAAGGAGATCACTATCTAAAGCAATTCTAATCCAGGTCATCTCTGCTACAAAACAACCTTTCATTCATCCTCACTTTAACAGCACATTTTACTTCCCAAAATGGCTGATCCAAAACTTTTTTCTTTCCTATTTCTACCAACTTCACCTTTTCCCCAACTCCCCTTAGCATATGACCTTTCTTCCTACTTTATTCAGTACAGTAAGGGACCCCAGAAATCATTGTTCAGAGACCCTACTGTACAGATGAAGAAACTGAGGCCAATAAGAATTTGATGATTGTCTAAAGTTATTTAGGTTGGTAAGTCAAAGAACTTTCTGAATCCAGGTCTTCCAATTACATAATCATAATGATGAACTCTCCCCTCCCCTCCTCCATTCCTCTAAACTACAACCGTGTATTCACCCATTCTTTCCTCCTTCCTTATAGTGCCAAACAAAGACCAGAAAGTGGAAGCAAAGATCAGGAAGGGAAAGTAACCTGTCCAGCATGATATAAGACAGTCGTTGGGGTGAGAGGTCAGGTGCTAGGATTCACTCATACTATCTTGCCTCAAATTAATCCCATATAAAGTATTTTCAACATAATTTCCCCCCCTATATTTCTATTATCTCACTTAATCCTCACAGTCATCCTATGAGGTAGACAGGGAATGTTTTTTTCCTTATAACATTCAAAGAAACTAAAACTTAAAGAGGTCAACATCTTCCTCAAGGTCACACAGTACAGTCCATGACAAAGCAGAGAATTAAATCCAGGTGCTCTATCCAGAATTATGCTGCCTCCTTCTCTGATAGATTTATTGTGACCACCTATAGCTGGGATGTTTCCATTTGTGTGATCCAGGATATCAGCCTAGCGTCTTCCTTCCCCATTCTACTCTTCACCCCTGTTAAGTTTTCCTAATCTTTTCAGATCAGAAATCAAGCTATTCATCTAATTTCCACTACTCATTCAAAATCTGACTTATGACCCTTTGAATTTTAATACTTTCATCAGTGAAATCCCATTAGCAATACAAATGTTAGGGTAGAGGAATATTGGCAATTTGGGGGCTTAAGAATCAGATCTCAGCAAAAGATCACTGGGACCTCGTGGATGTGGATTGTTATCCTCCTGGTTATATTTCCTCCTCCTCTTCCTCTTCCTTCTCCTCTTCTTCCTCTTCCCCCATCTCCCCTTCCACATTTTCTCCTCTTCCTGTACTTCCTATTTCCATCCTCCTTGTGCTTCCTCTTCTTTCTCTTCCTCCATCTCCCTTTTTACATTCCCTTCTTTTCTTGTCCCTCCTATTTCTGTCCCTCCTGTTCTTTCTCCTCTTTTTCTTTTCCCTCCATCTCCCCTTCTATATTTCTTCTTCTTCCTGCACCTCCCATTTCTGTCGATCCTCTTCATTCTCTTCCTCTCCCCCATCTCCCCATCTCCATTTTTTTTTTTTTGGAAGGGGAGGGAAATTGGGATTAAATGACTTGCCCAAGGTCACACGGCTAGTTTTTGTGTTAAGTGTCTGTGGCTGGATTTCAACTCAGGTCCTCCTGACTCCAGGGCCAGTGCTCTATTCCCTACACTACCTGGCCACCCCTGCCATCTCCATTTTCACCTCTTCCTGTGCGTCCTATTCCCATCCTTCCTGTCCTTTCTCTTCCTTCTCTTCTTCCTCTTCTTCCATCTCCCCTTCTACATTTCCTCCTCTTCCTGTGCATCCTATTTCCATCCTTCCTGTCCTTCCTCTTCCTTCTCCTCTGCTTCATTCTCTTCCTCTATCTTCCTACCTACATTGCCTCCTCTTCCTCTGCCTGCCATTTCTGCCCTTCCTCTTCCTCCTTTTCTTCTTCTCTCCCTCCATCTCCCCTTCTACATTTCCTCCTCTTTCCATGCCTCCTTTCCTGCTCTTCCTCTTCTTCCTAGACCTCCTTTTCCTTCCATTCTTCCTCTCCCTCCTTCTCCTCCTCCTTCCCATTCCTCTTCCCCTGGGATTATGGTAGCTCTGCATGCTAGCTATTATCATTACAGTGGTAAGAAGCCTGCTGCGTATGTCAGCCATAAATATTAACAGTCCTTGTTATGAACCCCCCTCAGCGCTCCTGCCTCCATCCCAGTTTACGGAGTAAATAGTGCAGTTAGTTTATTTGATCAAGGGAGTGCTAGTCAGAGAAGCTAATAGCTGTTTTACCCTCCTCAGTGTTCTAGTACCTGCCACCCTTTAGTGAGGCCTGGGAGAGGGAGTTCCAAAGAGAAAAATTTTCCCTAAGACTTAACCTTGCCTGGGCAGGGGTGAAGCCCCTAGCTGCCCTCTGTGGGCTGATCTGTTTGTGCCAAAGGGCACCAGGGACCCTTCTCAGGAAAGCTAAGTGACTCCATACTCTTCACCGCTGCCAATTAGATAGTCATCTCTTCCTGCCTGCTTAATCTGGGCTTTAAAGGATGAATTGATAAGTGAAGCTGGTTTCTTTCACTGCTTAGGGAGTAAAAAGGGGGGTGGAAAGAAGAGATAAAACACTAATTACTAGCCCTCAGGAGTTGTTTCCCAGCTCCCCATCTCTGCACTTTCCTTGGAAAGAAGTGGAAGGGGTGGAGCATGGGGAGAGGAGAGAAGGAAACAAGTAGAAAAATCTTGGGGATGTAAGGAGGAACTTTGGAGTCAGAGGCCCTGAGATTGGATTCCTACTATGTTACCTAGGATAATGAGATCTCAAGCAAACCTCTCTGGGGTTCAGTTTCTTCCTCAAAGGGCTGTTGTTTGGATCAAATAAGACAATATACAGAAAATGTTTTCAAACATGAAAGAAGTGAGTGATTATTAAAACGTGGCTAGATTTCTTTATCTCTGTGGTCCCCTCTACTGAGGCAGCTAGGTGGAGCAGTGGCTGGAGTTCTGGGTCTGCTATCAGACTGACCTGAGTTCAAATTCAACCTTAGACAGTGGGCATGTGACCCTGGGAAAGACACTTAACCTCTGTCTCCATCTCTTTAACTATAAAATGAGGGTAATAGTTCCTGCTTTCCAGGGCTGTTGCAATGATCAAATGAGGTATCTATAAACTAGTTAGCACAGTGCCTGGCACACAGTATTAATAAACAAATGCTTGTTTCCTTCCTTCTAGTTCTAATATTTGATGATAATATTTTGATCCTAGAGAAGGGAATATTGGCTGACCTAGGAGCTCAATAGCGTAGCAGGGCTCCTTGAGAATGAAGGTGAAGGGTGAGGGGCTAGAACATCCACAGAGTCTGAATGAATGTAGCAATTACTAGTGTTCTTTGGAAGAATAGAAGACCTGGGGTGCTGAATCCAGTAAGAGAAAAGTACACAGACACTAGCTGTGTGACCCTGGGCAAGTCACTTAATCTTGTTTGCCTCAGTTTCCTCATCTATAAAAATGAACTGGAGAAGGAAATGACAAATCAACCCAGTATCTTTACCAAGAAAACCCCAAATGGGGTCACAAAGAGTCAGACTCAACTTAATGGACTAAACAGCAACAGATATCAAGAATGACTTCAGGCTAGCTCTCAGGTGAACAGGATTATTAATGATGATGATGATGCTCATGGTGAGAGTGGGGCTCATGATAAGAAGTGACGTTTACATAGTGTTTTAGGGTGTGTGATACAAGGAAGAAAAGCATGAGCTTTGGTGTTGGAGGATCTTGGTGTTAATGTTGATTCTGATATTTACTCATTGGGCATGTTACCTTGTACAAGTCATTTAACTTCCCTATGACTCAGTTTCTTTATCTGTAACATGAGAGAGTTGGAATAGATGGTGTCTGAAGTTGCTTTCCATTCTATATCTATCATCCTCTATGGCTCAAACATTGTAGAGGGATAGTTCACTAGGGTTACTTCATTATATAAGCAAGTTTGTTCCCTGATATCCCTTTCCTTCCTTTCATTAGCTCTTCCTTCTTCCATCTGAAATGCCTTGCTCTTCACGAGAAGGGTCCTGTTGAGAAAGGACTTATATTTGTGGGCTGTTCTGCTATAATACTGGAAGATCATCAAAGTATAATGCTCCAACCCCTGCCCCCAACACAGGAGACTGTAGACTAGTAGGGGAGTGCTGCCAGAGAAGTGAGCACAGTCATAAGTACAGGGAGGAAATTCTCAGCAATACAAGGAAAAGGGGAATAATCTAATGGTTCCTGAGAGGGGGAGCCCTAGGGAATATAGAGACCCCCTTGTACTTCTGATAGGGGGAAGGAGATAAAAGTGGCAGTATTTTGTGCAGGCAAGTCCAGGGGTCCTGGGATGAGAGGAATGTGGACCATTCAGCAGTCTGATAGAAAAAAATAAAAACAAACTCTGTGGGTTTCAGAGACTAACCAGTGCCCTAATCAAGAAAGTCCCAGGGGAGACAGAGACTTTCCCAAATCCTGATCATAAAAATCTCCAGAGGGGATAGAAACTACTACCCAGTACTCAGATCATGGCAACCACAGAAGTCTGAATGGGTATATTAAAGCCTGTCAGTAGTCTGAATAGAGAAAGAGAAATGTGAAATCAACAGAAGCAAGCCCCCAAAGCAAGGTCAGGACCAAAGAGAGCCTGACCAACTTATCCTAGAGTACGAAAGTGAGAAGAGCCTGTCCCTGACACTAAGTACAAATTCACTAAGTAAGTCTGAAAACATGTGTTACACAAGAAAACACTTAAAAAAAGAAATATATAGAGCCAGAGATGATAAAGACCCAAATCTAAGAAAGGAGAAACTAAGAAACTCCATACTGTTTATATGTGAGGTCTTAAGGAAAATCATACATTTGCCACAAACTTTACTGGAATTCCTGGAAAAAAATAAAGCAAAAGTTTTAAAATTATCATATCAAATGTAATGAGATCTATAGGGGAAAGAATGAGAACAGAAATTAGAATTTAAGAAAAAAAAGAAAAGGGAAGGGAAATGAGGGTTCTGGAGTAAAAGGTGAAAAATTACAGCTAAAGGACCAAATCCAGCCTACCACAGGTTTTGTACGGAACATGAGCTAAGAACATTTTATTCTTAATAATTTTAAATATAAAAAACTGTATTTAATAATATAAAAATCATTCTTAGCTTGCAAGCAAACAATAGTAGGTGACGGGTTGGTACAAAATCTTATTCAAATAACAGGCTTTTTACTTTTTTTTTTTTGGAAGGGGGAAGGTAGGGCAATCGGGGTTAAGTGACTTACCCAAGGTCACACGGCTAGTAAGTCTTAAGTGTCTGAGGCCAGATTTGAACTCAGGTCCTCCTGCCTCCAGGGCTGCTGCTCTATTCACTGTGTCACCTAGCTACCCCAATAACAGGCTTTTTAAAAACTAGATTGGGTCAGGTAGAAATTAATGACTCCATGAGACAACAATCAATATTATAATTGAATGAAAAGCATTTTAAAAATAAGAAAATAAAAATTATCTTAATTGCCCCCCTCAAAAAAAAAAAACCTGACCTGGAAATCAGGTCAACAAGAGTTAAGCTAAGAATCATCAAATTATGTACAAATCTTGACCATAAGAAAAGCTTAGATACAATGTTTCAAGAAATCGTGAATTAAAAATATCTAGACTCCTTAGAACTAGAGGGGAAAATTAAAATATAAAAAATCCATACTTCACAACATGACTGAAATATTAAAATGAAATATCCCAGGAATAACATAACCAAAACCCGGAGCTTCCAGGTCAAAGAAATATGCTACAAAGTCAGAAAGAATTAAAGTAATTAGAAGCCATAGTGATCATCATATAATATGTGAAAGCAGGAGTATATTGAAATTAGCTCATAAAAGCTCACAAGAAGCTATTGTTAAACTTTCAATGTGAGCATTTATACCTCTGAAATTTAAAAATGACATAAATAAATCTTGATTTATTGTATGCTTTATTACATCTACTTTAAAAACTGATGGAAAATGTAAATAGGGCAAATTATGCTTAAAAATATGTCATGTGTACATTTTACCCCCAGAGAGTCAGTTGTTAAGTATTCATCACCACACTCCCTCCTCATACCTACCACTTTAATTTAGAGAAGAGCTTGGAATAAAAAATCCAAAAGTCAAAAGATAAGGCTTAATGTACATGGCAATGCTGAGTATAATTTTACAGGGGAAAATAAATATATTTAATGAAATAGAGGATTTATAACTGTTTCTGATGAAGATACCACATCTGAATAGATAACTTTGAACTGCAAACACAGGAATCAAGAGAAACACAGAAAGGTAAATATGTTTGAGCAATTGAAAGAGACTATATGATAAAGAAATATTCATATTCTAATGAGAAGGTGAAGAATCAAGTGTCTTCTCAGAACCCTAAGGCTTTTAAGAATCATAAACGTTATAAATAAGTCAGAGGGTATGAGTGCAGTTTTGTTTTATTTTTAGAATCTTCAAAGAAAAAAATAAAAAGAAGAAAAAAGGAATACACTAGGGAAGAAAGGGAGAAGAAGGAGGGGGAAATTATTATCTCATATGATAGAGGTACATGAGAAGATAATGGAAACATGGATGAAGTAGTTGGGAGAAGAAAAGTTCGCATCAGGGGTGGCTAGGTGGCAGAGTGAATAGAGCACCAGCCCTGGAGTCAGGAGGACCTGAGTTCAAATCTGGCCTCAGACACTTAACACACACATACACACACACACACAAAAAAACTAGCCCTGTGACCTTGGGCAAATCACTTAACCCCAACTGCCTTCCAAAAAAAAGAAAAGAAAAGTTCACATGAATCTTATGTATGAATAAATGAGGATTAAATTCACATACACAAAGGGTATCATGAGGAAATCATAGGAAATCAGATGGGGTCACAAAAGTAGTTTGAGGGTATTAAGAGGGAGTATAGATGTAGGGAGGGATGAGTCATAAGCAAAATAAATCCCATATTTTGATAGTAGTTCCTGGAAGGGGATGTGGAAGAAGAATAAAAGAATAAGAATTTGGAACTAGAGATGAGGTGAAAGAAGAGGAGAAGTAAAATGGAAGCAGATGATATAAAATATAGGTCTCTGATATTGAGCAAACTCCTCCCTCAACACTGCCATCTTTATTGTAAAGAAGGGTAGGGATAGAGGCAAAGAGAGAAAAGTATAACAATATAAGAAATGGCAAGATATTGAAATAGTTTTAGTATTTTTAAAGTTTTTATAGTTTATTTTTTTAATTTTTAGTCTATATCATTCATTTCCACAAGATTTTGAGTTACAAATTTTCTCTTCATTTTCCCCTACCCACAACCTCAAAACAGTGACCCCACTAAATATTCCCTCCCCCAATCTGCTCTCTCCTCTATCTTCCTCCATCCCCCTTCTGACTTTCCTGTAGGGCATGGTGGATCTCTATGCCCTGTGCCTGTATATCTTATTTCCCAGTTACATGTAAAATAATAATACTAATAATATATTATTTTATTATAAATATTATTATTATTATTATTATTATATGTTTTAAACATTTGATTTTAAACCTTTGAATTCCAGGTTTTTTCCCTACCTCCCTCATCACCCACCCTTACTGAGAAGATAAGCAATTCAATATAGGTTGTACATGTGTAGCTATGCAAAACATTTCCATAGTGGATATATTGTGAAAGACTGACTATATTTCCCTCCATCCCATCCCACCCCCACCTGTTCTATTCTGTACTTTGATCCTGTCCTTTTTCAAAAGTGTGTGCTTCCAACTTCCTTTTCCCCACTCTCCTATAGGGTGAGATACCTTATTTAGGGTGTATGCCATTTCCTTCCTAAGCCAAATTCATTGAAAACAAGGTTGAATCATTCCCTTTTGCCTCACTGTTTTTCCCCTCCATTTTAAGAGTTTTTCCTTGCCTCTTCTATATGAGATAATTTACTCCATTCTATTTCTCCCCATCTCCTCTCTTTATGTTTCTCTCTCACCTCTGAATTTCACCTTTTAAGTATCATCCCTTCCTATTCAACTGGTCCTGTACCCTCTGTCTAGTATATCTGTATAAATATATACACATACTCACATATGTATTCATACACCCATATACCTCTTATGCACGAACACACACACACACACACACACACACACACACACATTTCTATTCCCTTCAACTATTCTCATACTGAGAAAAGTTTAATAAGTTACAATTATTGTTTTTCCATGTAGGGATGTAAGCAGTCCAACTTTGATAAGTTCCTTATGATTCTTTTTCCCTGTTTACCTTCTCAAGCTTCTATTGCTTCTTGTATCTGAATGTCAAATTTTCTATTCAAATCTGTTTTTTTTAAGAATGCTTGAAAGTTCTGTATTTAATTGAATGACCATATTTTGCCCTGAAACATGATATTCAGTTTTTCTGGGTAGGTGATTCTTGGTTTTAATCCCAGCTCCTTTGGCCTCTGGAATATCATGTTCTAAGCCCTTCAATACCTTGGTGTAGAAGCTGCCAGATCCTGTGTTATGCTGATTGTGTTTCCACAGCATTCAAATTGTTTCTTCTTGCCTGATTGTAATATTTTCTCCTTGATCTGGGAAATCCAGAACCTGGCTATAATTTCCTAGGAGTTTTATATTTGGGATCTTTTTCAGGAGGTGATCAGTGGACTCTTTCAACCTCTATTTTGCCCTCTGGTTCTAAAATATCTGGGCAATTTTCCTTGAGAATTTCTTGGAGGATAATTTTTTGATCATGGCTTTCAGGTAGTCCAATAGTTTTAAAATTATCTCTCCTGGATCTATTTTCCAGGTCAGTGGTTTTTCCAATGAGATATTTCACATTGCCTTCTGATTTTTCATTTGGTTGGATCTGTTTAATAGTATCGTGATTTCTCATAAAGTCACTAGCTTCCATTTGCTCCAATATAATTCTGAAGGAATGATTCTCTTCAGTGAGCTTTTGAGTTTCTTTTTTTCCATCTGGCGAATTCAGCTTTTTAAGGCATTCTTCTTCTCATTGGCTTTTTGAGCCTCTTTTGCCATTTGGGTTAGTCTGTTTTTAAGGTGTTATTTTCTTCAGTCAGGTTGTTGACTCTCATTTTATAATTTTCTTGCATTATTCTCATTTCTCTCTCCAATTTTTCCTCCACTTCCCTTGTTTTTCAAAACCCTTCTTAAGTTCCTCTATGGCCGGTAAGCAACTTATTCTTTTCTTGGAAGCTTCTGGTGCAGGTGTTCTGACTTCACTGTCTTCCTCCTGTTCCATGCCCCAATCCTTTTTGTCCCCAAAAAAGGAATCCAGAGTCAGACCACTGTGTTTGACTTGCTTCCCTTGTTTGCTCATGTTGCCACTCAATTACTTTACGTTTGAGCTTTTTGCCACAGTAGAACTCTGCTACCAGAGAAGGGAACTTTGTTCCAATGGCTGGGGTTTTCTCAGCTGCTGGAGCTATTAGTTGGGTGCCTTCTCTGAAGGCTCCACATGCTCTGGCAAACTGGTCACACACCCCACAACCTCCACCCTAGACAACAATCCAGATCCAAGCAGGTTAAAGCAAGAGCGATTACCCCTCAGACTGGTTGCTTGTTTCCCTACAATCTGCAGGCCAGGAGCTCTGAAGCAGCCATGCAGCAGTGGCTGCTGCTCCTCAGCTGCTTCTCCCTCTGGGACCTCAGGCCTGACTGCACTCCTGGACCCCTGTTCCCAAAGTCCACTCTCACTTTGTCTTTGGTATTTATGGGTTGATAATTCTGGAAACTGCCACAGCTTCTAGTGATCCACTCTCCTGAAGTCCCTTGAGGCAGGGCTGGTTGTGGCCATCCTAAGGCCAAAACCTCAGGCTCACCTGGGGCTGGGCTGGGATCCCAACACACTGTGCTTGCCACTTCTTTCTGGCCTGATGGGCTGTCCTCAGTGGGAGGTTAGCTTCTCTGTGTCATTTTGTGGGTTCTGTAGCTCCAGAGTTTGTTCAGAATCACGCTTTACATGAATTGGAGGAGGTGGAAGCAGGAGCCCCATAGAAGTCCTATTTCTACTCCACCATCTTGACTCTGCTCCTGAAATAGTTTTTTAAGAGTTTAATATACATAGAAGTACTTAACATTTAATAATACTTAAAGGAATCTATAGGCAATAAAGCAATAATAATCTGAGATCACAGTGTACCTCTATCAAACCTAGACTAGAATCTAAGCAATATTAAATAATTAAACAGGAAATGAGTCAAGGACTTAAGTAAAATTATGGAAAACTTATATATGAATGAAAATTATCTATACTACTATGAAAAATGCTTTAATTCACTATTTATTAGAGAAATGCAAATTAAGATAACTCTGAGGTATCCTCACACCTATCAGATTGGCTAAAATGACAAAAGAAAAAAAATGCTGAATGTTTGAGGGGATGTGGGAAAACTGGACACTAATGCTCTGTTGGTGGAGCTGTGAACAGAACCAACCCTTCTGGAGAGCAATTTGGAACTATGCCCAAAGGACTATAAAACTGTGCATACCCTTTGATCCACCAAAACTATTGCTAGGTCAACATCCCAAAGCCATTTTTTAAATGGGAAAAGGACCTATCTGTACAAAAATATTATAGCAGCTCTTTTTGTGATAACTAAGAATTGGGAATTGAAGGAATGTCCATCAATTGGGGGAATAACTAAAGAAGATGTGGTATATGATTATGATAGAATATTATTGTACTATAAGAAATTACAAGCCAAATGGCTTCAGAAAAACCTGGAAAGACTTTAGTGAACTGATACAAAGTGAAATGAACCAAGAGAATGCTGTACACAGTAAGAACAATATTGTATGATGAAGAACTGTGAATGACTTAGTTATCCTCAGCATTATAATGATCCAAAACAATCCCAAAGGACTAATGATGAAGCATACTATCCTTTGAATACATACTGAAACATGCTATTTTTCACTTTCAATCTTTTCCTTTTATTTGAGACTTCTTGTACAAAATGACCGATTTGGAAATATTTTGCATAATTTCTCATGTATAACCCATATCTGATTGTTCACTATCTCAGAGAATGGGGAAAGGAGGAAAGGAGGATAAAATTTGGGACTCAAAACTTAAAAAAAAACTCTAAAAATTATTTAATATGTAATTGGAAAAAATAAGATATATTAAATAAGAAAAAAGAAAGAAAATTTAGCTGTGAGAGTTCTTTGGCAATTACTAAATGGGAATTAAAAGGAATATACATATTACCCAGATAGAGGTAGTTATAGAGTTATAGAGCTAGATATAGATATGGAACCTTTACAAAAACTATGTACACGGGCATAAAAACATCACAACCGAGTACAGAAAAACAGAAATATTAAACACTCTTTTGTGGACCAAAGCAAGTTAAAATATGTTCAATAAAGCACCTTTGAAGAACAAATTAAACTAATTGGAAACTAAATAATAATCCTAAAGAACTGCCATAGAAACAATCTAAAATTGCATTAAAAAACTACAACAATGAGATAATGTTCCCAAGTTTTTGAGATGTCTTCATACACATTTATTATCACAAATGAGAGAGAATAGATTAATTAATTAGGCACTAAGGTAAACAAACAAACTAAAAATCAATACATTTTAAAAAGCCAAACACCATAATAGTAATTTTGAAAATCAAAGAGATTAACAAAATTCAAAGCAAAAAAAAAAAAAAACCCCAGAACCAAAAAAACCCATTGAATTGATAAATTAATTTTCCCCCCTTTGGGAGGGGTGATAAATAAACCACTACCAAGTCCTATTAAAAATAAGAAGAGTTAAGTTGTCAGTATGAAATAAACAAAATGATAAATCACAATAAATAAAAAAATAAAAGGAATAATTAAGAACTATTTAGCCCAATTATCTATCAACAGAAAGAACAACTTAAATATATCCTGTGTAAACCTGCAAGAAGTATCCAAATTGACAGAATGAAGAATCAAACAATCTAAACTCAGAAAAAAAATGGAACAAGTCATAAATGAACTCCCAAAGATAAAGACCCTAAGACCAGATAGATTCATAAGTAAATTCTATCAAATATTTGAAGAATTATTAATTTCAAAGCTACATAAACAGTTTGCAAAAATAGGGAAAGAAGGGATTCAACCAAATTCTTTTTAGGATTAAAAAACATGACCTTTATACCTAAACCAGAAAGAGTAACCAAAGGAGAACAAGATTATAAGTCAATGTCCCTAATGGATATCTACTCATTTTTTAAGAAATAAAATACTAGCAAGAGGATAGAGGCAGCTAGATGACTCTCTGGGTAGAGTGCTTGACCTGGAATCAGGAAGATCTGAGTTCAAATTAGGCCCTAGACATTTACTAACTATGTGACATTAGGCAAGTCACTTAGCCTCTGTTTGCCTTGATCCACTGCAGAAAGAAAAATAGGTAAACCACTTCAGAATCTTTGTCAATAAAACTCCATGGACAGCATGGTCGCTGGGGTCAAGGAGATTCAGACATGACTGAATGACTGAACAACAAAGAGAATAGTCACTCTTCAAAAATTCCAAATAGATATATAAAGGTAACATCATTTAAACAATAGAACATCAAGCAAAGAAAATGCCTTTCTCAGCTTTGGATAGGAGAATATTTCATAACCAAACAACATATAAAGAGCATTAAAGAAGGTAAAATGAACAGTTTTTATTACATAAAATTGAAAAACTTTTTTTGTACATACAAAATCAACATTTAAAATGAGAAAGCAAACAGTTAACTGGGAAATAAAGGTGTGATAGACAAGATTTGTAAAGAACTCTTTTAAATATTTAAGAACAATAGTTGTTCTGCAACAGACAACTGATCAAAGTACAGGAACAGGCAGTTCTCAGAGGAGAAAAGCCAAGCTGATCAGCAGCCATATGAAAAGAAAAAGCTCTAAATCGCTATTAATTAAAGAAATGCAAATTAAAATAACTCAAAAGATTCAATAGTGTTGCAAAAAAGTAAGAAAAGAAATGAAAGAGTCATTGAAGCATTTAAAAATGAATAGAAAATAACATAAGGTAGATCAGAAGAAAACACCAACAAATAGGACAGCTTTGAAAGTAACATGTTGAATTTATTATATCTTTTTTTGAAAAGCAAGCTGTATGTAATAGAGATTTGTGACTTCATGTAGAATTTTCTTTTTTTGTTCTACTTTGTATATGTAAATTCTCTCTCTCTCTCTCTCTCTCTCTCTCTCTCTCTCTCTCTCTCTCTCTCTCTCTCTCTCTCCTTCCCTCCCTCCCTCATTAAATTCATAATTTAAAAAAGAAAGGGATTAAACTTGTTCTGCTTAGCCCCAGAGAGTAGAGCTAGGAAAAATTGTTAGAAATTGCAAAAAGATGAATTGAGAATTGATGTCAAGGGAAACCTCCTGATAGTTGGAGTTATCATAAAAATAGAATGAGTTGTTTTTGGAAGGAGTGAGTTTCTCCATGCTAGAGTTTTTCATGAAAAGGGAGGGTTATCACTCTTGGGCATATTTTCTAGGAAAATTTTAGTCAGGTAAGGATTGATCTAGATGGTCTTTGAGGTGCCATTCAACTTTTAGATTCTGTGATTCTAAGACTCAGTCTCTTATTTCATCTAGATCATGAAAGCCTCCTAACTCAGTTCTCAAAATAAAGGAAGGAATTGGGGAAAACATGATAAGTAGGAGGAAAGGAGGTAGTTTCTCCCAGATGAGGTTTAAAAAAGGAAAAGGCTATTTAGCCATCTTTGCCAGTCTAAACTCTGCCTGTACCATGATAAAGTCAGGATTAGAAGCCAGTAGTCCATGCTATTTCTATACTTTCATATTTGGTCTTTTGCTTTCTCTAAGAGGCTTTGTGCCTTATTAAAGGATCCATTTGAAAAATTTCAGGTTTGTCATTGATGAACTAATCGAAAAAGAAATTTGCCCACTCTTTGGGTGAGTAGGGAGGAGACTAGGGGAAAAATCAGCTTAATATACATGGAGCTTTAATAGATCCCCTCTAGAATTTCTCCAGGTTGCCAGAGAAATCTGTGGAGGGTGGGGAGTGGGAAGTATTACATAATGGTAAACAGCATTTCGCTTGGTGTCAGGAGACCTAGGTTTTAGCACAACTTACTTGCTCTGTTACATTGAAGGAAGTTGTTTCACTTTCCTATAATAGCCCCTCTCATCTGTCAAATGGGGAGGAAAAAATATGGTTATATACCTATATACAGGATTTCTTCCACTAGGAGCAAAGTACACAGTAAGGCTTGCAATACCATAAAAATGTAAGTTAATACTATTTCTGGGGCAGATGGAGAGTGGGAAGCATTAAGTTGAAGCTTGAACACTCACAGGGTTATTGTGATGATCAAAGGAGATAATGTATGTAAAGTGGTTTGTAAACCTCGAAGCACTATATGAATGATATTATTTTTAATCAGCTAATCGTCAATAAACATTTATTAGATTCTTAATATATGCCAGGTATTGTTCTAAGCACTGGGGATACAGAAAAAGGCAAAAAAAAATTTCCTGTCCCCAAGGAGCTCACAATTTAATGGTGGAGACAACAAGTAAACAAATATGTACAAATATATTATACACAGGATAAATATGAAATAATTAATAGAAGGAAAGCATTAGGATAAAGAGGAGTTGGAATAGGCTTCCTATAGAAGATGAGAGCTTAGTTGGGACTTGAAGGAAGCCAAGGAAGTCTGTATAGGTATAGTTGAGAAGGGAGAGTATTCCAGACATGGAAGATAGCAAAAAAAAAAAAAATTAGTGAAGCAGAGAAATAGAGTCTAATTTGTGGAAGAGCAAAGAGGCCAGTATCATTGGATCAAAGAATGTGATGGGGAGTAAGACGTAAGAAGAATGGAAAAGCAGGAAAGGGTTAGGCCATACCAGGCTTTGAAGTTCAAATAACTGTTATTGTTACTATTATTATTAATGTTGATATTGTTATTGTTATACTCAGATGAAGATAGTAGCCACATTTTATATGGGATGCAGCCCTTCACATAATCCTTCTTTCCTCTATTTCTACTTCTCATCTTTCTTTACTTCTTTCTCTTTCTTTTTCTCCCTGCTGTATCTTTTTTTTTCTTCTCCCCATGGGTATTTGCCCCTCATTTTTTTTCTTTCTAAGAACATGGCTAAAAGCAGAAAATTGCAGGCTCAGGTGCTGATACGTCTGTTCTGAAACTCCTGTCATTCGCTTGACTTTTCTGGACCCTAATTTGGCTACTTTGTTGAGCATTTAGCAAGTGTTCCCCATTAGCACCCTCCAACTGAGACACCCACCTGAGTCACCTTGGCAAAACGCTGAGGCTTACCTTACTCTGTGCTCCACCTCCATCCACCCACTGTACTCCTCCTGACCTTTCTCTCCCTGCCTGTCCTTTTTTCTTGATTCTTCTCCTTTTCCCTTCTCTGGTCTCCATTTTCTTTTCTTTATTCTCTTTCCCATTCTTCTTCTACCCTCCAGAGGGAGCGAGGAACATATCCAGCCACATGCCATCATTCTGAACAAACACCTGTTCTGATGACTTAAATGCTTTCCCCCTGCCTGTAGGGAATCATTTCCATTCCAGGGACTCCAAACAAGGGATCTCAGCTTGAAGGCTGCTAATAAATCAGCTAGAGTAGTTCAGGCTGTCCCATGCTTAAAAATACATGCATTTGGTCCTTGGATGGGAATCTGCTGCAGCTTTTCAATCTTCTATGACTCTTCTATCCTCTTTATTTTCATTTACCCCAAGGACGAAGAGAAAGGTTAGAGCTAAAAGAAGTCAAGTTCAAGCCTAGTTAAGAACTCACAAAAGCAGAGCTAACTTGTAAGATTTTTAATGACTACAGTGAACACCCACTTTATTTGGGTGATTTTTTTTAAGGGAAGGAGACAGATGTGGATTGGTACACAAAGATTTTGCTATTAAGGTGAAATAAACAATCACCAGGAAACAAATTGATAGTTTTAAAGCAACTTTTACATGTTTTTATGATTCATTCCAACTATCTACACCAGTAGCAATAGGCCACGGTATTTAGCTTTCACAATGATGACCTTTATGCCTTTGAGGATCCTGAGCCATCAAAGAAAGATTCAAGCCAGCTCAGGCTACTCTAGCGATGAAGATAGAAAAAAAAAAGATTCATTTCCTTTATAAAGATTTTTTTTCTTTTTAAATTGGTATCTTATCTCTACACCTCCACACCCACTCACTGAGAACCATTTTTAATTTAAAAAAAGGGAAAAAATCAAGTTAGCAAAACTAACCAACACATCAACCAAGCCCAGTATTATATGCAGTGTTTCATGTGCACCGTGCAGAGAAGGGAAGGAGACAACTTTTTATGTCTTTTCTATGAGGCTAAGTTTGGTCATCATAAGTCCAAAGCATTCAGTTTTGATTTTGTTGCCATCATTCTTTCCCACATATACTGTAGTCATTGTGTGTTAGTTTATCTGATTCTGTTTATCTTGCTTTGGATCAGTTCATACATTTCCTCCTAATCTTCCCTGTATTCTTTATAATCAAAATTTCTAAGAATCTACTAATATCCTTTAGAAAGATTGATAATGGGGCGGAGCCAAGATGGCGGAAAGGAAGCAGTAACCTCGCTGAGCTCCTCTGTCACTAAGTCCAAAAGGGTAAATCTGAGCAGATTCCGGAGTGACGAAGCCCAGTGGAAGACAGAGTGTGGCAGAATCCAGCCCAGGAGGTTGCCCAGAGTGTCCGCACAGGTTGAGCGCAGAGCGTGTGGGGTCTGCACAGCTCAGACCTAAGAGCAGGCAAGCAGACTACACCAGAGAGAGAAAAAGCCCCAGCCTGCAGACTTACCAAGGACGAATCACAGTCATCTCGCAGAGGGAACGGATCATTGGAGCCAGGTAGGAGAGTTGGGCCCCCAGTGGAGAGAGTGGCTTCTCAGGCTGCATTCAGCCCCCAGCCTGGAAATTTAGAAACTGCCTGCCTGTATGATACAGGGGCTGGAATGGCAAAGTAAATTCTAGCTGCTGAGATCCTCCCATCCCTCCTTCATGAAGCAGAAAACTCAAAGATAAGTCTCCCACCAAGATTGAAATCCCAAGTTAATGGAAATAGCCTCAGGCTTGAGAATCTCCAAGAAGGGGTGTAACTGAGACAGCCAGGAATCTGAAGAGAAGAGAGGGAGGGGACCCAACAAGCCCCACCTCACCTCACCAGCAAAAGCCTACTTATAGCCCAGGGGTATAGAGGCAGAAATCTGAAGAGGTCAGACTCATCCCCACCTGCACATCTACATTCCTCACTGACTTCCCTGACTTAGCCATAAACTAGCCACCCAGAGGTATTCAAAGTCAAGGATCAGGCCCCAAACTCATAGCCTGAGAAATTAAGAAACAGGAAGTCACAATGGGAAGGAAGGAAGCTGAGAAGGAGAAGGGGAAGGCAAGAAAGTCTATTTGAGCATACTATGCAGGGCAAGAACAACAAAACACACAGGACAATATAGACTCTCTGCCCACACCAGAGACCACAGAAGGAAACATGATCTGGTCTCAAGCCCAAATAGCATTCCTGGAGGAGCTTAAGAAAAATTTTAAAGACCAAATCAGGGAGGCAGTGACCAACTTGGAAAAAGAAAATACCTCCCTAAAAAAGGAACTTCAAAAACTAACTGAAGACCATAATTCACTAAAAATTAGATACAATCAAACTGAAACTCAGAACTCTATGATGCAGCAGGAGTCAATCGAAAAAAACAAGATGATCGAAAAATTGCAAGAAAATGTAAAATATCTCACTGGAAAAATAACTGACCTAGAGAACAGATCCAGGAGAGACAACCTAAGAATTATTGGTCTACCAGAAAGCCACGATGAGAAAAGCAGTCTAGACAACATCCTCCAAGAGATTGTCAAAGAAAACTGTCCTGAGGTCCTGGAATCAGAAGATAAAATAGCTATTGATAGAATTCACCGGACTCCTCCTGAAAGAGATCCCAAACTGAAAACTCCAAGAAATATAGTAGCCAAATTCCAGAATTATAAGATTAAAGAAAAAATTCTACAAGCAGCCAAAAAGAAACAATTCAAATATCGAGGAACTACAGTTAGGATCACACAGGACCTAGCAGCTTCTACATTAAAAGAGCGGAGGGACTGGAATTTGATATTTCGTAGGGCAAGAGAGCTAGGACTACAACCAAGGATTAACTACCCGGCAAAACTGAGCATAATCTTTCAGGCAAGGAGATGGACGTTTAATGAAGCAAGGGAATTCCAGACTTTCCTAATGAAAAAGCCAGAGCTCAATGGAAAATTTGATCTCCAATTACAAGACTCCAGAAGAACATAAAAAGTTAAACAAGGGTAACATAGACTCACACATGCAGAAGTGCACACACCCACACCCACAAACACAAGCTCATTACCTGGGATGCAACAAGAGCAAAATGTTCACATCCCTATATGTGGAGCTGATAACTGTCAATATTTGAAATCTCTATGATTATCATGACCTGCAAAAGGGTTATACTTAGAGGGTGTGGGTATGAATGCACTAACATGGAGTCTAAAAAAAAAAGACTATTAAGGGGATCAATGGTACTGTAATGGGAAAAAGGAAAGGATGAGCTAGGAAAAGGTAAAATATGCCATCTGAAGAGGCATCAAAACACACTATAGAAGAAGGAAAGTAAGAGGGAGAGGAACATCATTTAAACACTATTCTCACTGGTTCTGGTTCAAAGAAGGATCAAATTAATCAGTGAAGTTTAAGAATCTAAAGTGAATAGACACATAAATTCATTAAATAGAGGAATTGGAGGGAGGGAGAGGAGCATTGTTTGAAATTTACTCTCATTGGTTTGGAATCAAACGGGGAGTAATTTACTCTGATAAGTATAAAAATTTGTTGTGTCCTATAGATAGTGGGAGGGTAAGGGGGGGGGTGAAAAGGAGGAGACTAAAGGGAGGGATTATAAGGGAGGGAAATAGTAGTAAGGGGAGAGGGTAGGTTAAGAAGGGGTGTCACTGGGTGGGAACACTGAGGGAGGGGGTGGTCAAAAGGGAAAACTTCAAGGAGGGGAAGGGAGAAGGAAGAAACAAAAACATAAACAGGGGAGGGAATAGGATGGAAGGGAAGAGACAGATAGTCATCATTACTGTGAATGTGAATGGGATGAACTCTCCCATAAAACAGAGGCGGATAGCAGAATGGATTAAAAACCATAATCCTACAATATGCTGTCTTCAAGAAACACATTTGAAACAAAGGGATACCCACAGGGTAAAGGTAAAAGGTTGGAGTAAAATTTATTATGCCTCAGCTAAAGTAAAAAAAGCAGGGGTAGCAATACTTATCTCAGATAAAGCAAAAGCAAAAATAGATCTAATTAAAAGAGATAAGGAAGGAAACTATATCCTACTAAAAGGCACCATTGAGAATGAAGCAATATCACTACTTAATATATATGCACCAAGTGGTATAGCATCCAAATTTCTAGAGGAGAAGTTAAAGGAATTAGAGGAAGAAATAGATAGCAAAACTATACTAGTGGGGGACCTTAATCTCCCCCTCTCTGAACTCGATAAATCTAACCTCAAAATAAACAAGAAAGAAGTTAAGGAGGTGAATAGAATCTTAGAGAGACTAGATATGATGGATCTCTGGAGAAAACTGAATGGGGATAAAAAGGAATTTACTTTCTTCTCAGCAGTGCATGGTACATACTCAAAAATAGACCATGTACTAGGGCATAAAAACCTCACAATCCAGTGCAGAAAGGCAGAAATAGTAAGCGCATCATTCTCAGATCATGATGCAATAAAAATTATATGCAATAAAGGGCCATGGAAAGATAGACTAAAAACTAATTGGAAACTAAACAATTTAATCCTAAAAAATTGGTGGGTCAAAGAAGAAATTATAGAAACAATCAATAATTTCATTCAAGAGAATGATAATAATGAAACAACATACCAAAATTTGTGGGATGCACTAAAGGCAGTTCTCAGGGGAAGTTTTATATCCCTGAGTGCATACTTAATTAAAGCAGAGAGAAGGGAGGTCAGTGAATTGGACATGCAATTGAAAAAGCTAGAAAAAGAACAAATTGAAAATCCCCAATTTAGTACTAAATTAGAAATATTGAAAATCAAAGGTGAGATTAATAAAATTGAAATTAAGAAAACCATTGAATTAATAAATAAAACCAAGAGCTGGTTTTATGAAAAAATCAACAAAATTGATAGACCCTTAGTCAATATGATAAAAGAAAGAAAGAAGAAAACCAAATTATGAGTATCAAAAATAAAAAGGGTGAATCTACCTCCAATGAAGAGGAAATCAAAAAAATAATGAGGAATTATTTTTCCCAATTGTATGCACATAAATATGACAATCTTAGTGAAATGGATGAATATTTACAAAATCACAAATTGCCCAGATTAACTGAAGAGGAAGTGAATTACCTAAATAACCCCATCTCAGAAAAAGAAATCAAACAAGCCATCAATGAACTCCCTAGGAAAAAATCTCCAGGGCCAGATGGGTTCACTAGTGAATTCTATCAAACATTTAAAGAACAATTGATTCCAATACTCTACAAACTATTTGGGAAAATTAGTGAAGAAGGAGTCCTACCAAACTCTTTCTATGACACAAATATGGTACTGATTCCTAAATCAGGAAGAGATAAAACAGAGAAAGAAAATTATAGACCAATCTCCCTCATGAATTTAGACGCAAAAATTCTAAATAAAATATTAGCCAAAAGACTCCAACAACTTATCACAAAAATAATACACCCTGATCAGGTAGGATTCATTCCAGGAATGCAAGGATGGTTTAATATTAGGAAAACCATCAATATAATTGAGCATATCAACAACAAAACTAGCAAAAACCACATGATCATCTCAATAGATGCAGAAAAGGCTTTTGACAAAGTACAACATCCATTCCTATTAAAAACACTAGAAAGTATAGGAATAAATGGAGCCTTCCTTAAAATAGTTGCTAGCATCTATCTAAAACCATCAGCAAGTATTATATGCAATGGGGATAAACTAGAAGCCTTTCCAATAAGATCAGGAGTGAAACAAGGGTGTCCACTATCACCCCTCTTATTCAATCTGGTACTTGAAACGTTAGCAGTAGCAATTAGAGAAGAAAAAGAAATCAAAGGAATCAAATTAGGCAAAGAAGTGACCAAGCTGTCACTCTTTGCAGATGATATGATGATATACTTAGAGAATCCTAGAGAATCAAGTAAAAAATTACTTGAGACAATAAATAAATTTGGCAAAGTTGCAGGATATAAAATAAACCCACATAAATCCTCAGCATTCCTGTACATCTCTAATAAAACTCAACAGCAAGAGATAGAAAGAGAAATCCCATTTAAAGTCACTGTAGACATTATAAAATATTTGGGAATCTACTTGCCAAAACAAACCCAGAATCTATATGATCAAAACTACAAAACACTTCTCACACAAATAAAAACAGATCTAAATAGTTGGAAAAATATCAATTGCTCGTGGCTGGGTCGAGCTAATATAATAAAAATGACAATTTTACCCAAACTAAATTATATATTTAGTGCCATTCCAATCAATTTACCAAAAAACTACTTTGTAGAGTTAGACAAAATAATAACAAAATTTATTTGGAAAAACAAACGGTCTAGAATATCAAGGGAATTAATGAAAAGAAATGCTAGGGAAGGTGGACTAGCTATGCCAGATCTTAATCTGTATTATACAGCAGCAGTCATCAAAACTGCTTGGTACTGGCAGAGGTGTAGAGTAGTGGATCAATGGAATAGATTAGGTGCAGGAGACCCAGCAGTTAATGAATATAGCAATCTATTGTTCGATAAACGCAAAGACCCCAGTTTTTGGGATAAGAATGCACTATTTGACAAAAACTGCTGGGAAAACTGGAATACAGTATGGCAGAAACTGGGCCTAGATCACTATCTAACACCATATACCAAAATCAAGTCTAAATGGGTGCATGATCTAGGTGTAAAGGAGGATACTGTAAGCAATTTGGGAAAGCAAGGAATAGTTTACCTGACAGATCTGTGGAGAGGGGAAGATTTTAGGACCAAACAAGAATTAGAGAGCATTATAAAATGCAAAATGGATAATTTTGATTACATTAAATTGAAAAGCTTCTGCACAAACAAAGCCAATGTAACCAAGATCAAGAGGGAGGTGGGAAATTGGGAAAGAATTTTTACAACCTGTGTCTCTGATAAAGGACTCATTTCTAAAATTTATAGAGAATTGATCCAAATCTATATGAATACAAGTCATTCCCCAATTGAGAAATGGTCAAAGGATATGGATAGGAAGTTTTCAGAGAAAGAAATTAAAGATATCTATAAGCATATGAAGAAATGCTCTAAATCACTATTAATTAGAGAAATGCAAATCAAAACAACTCTGAGATACCACATCTCTCCAGTCAGATTGGCTAAGATGACAATACAAGAAAGTGACAAATGCTGGAGAGGATGTGGGCAAATTGGAACGCTAATACATTGCTGGTGGAGTTGTGAACTCATCCAACCATTCTGGAGAGCAATCTGGAATTATGCCCAAAGGATTATAAATAATTTCATACCCTTTGACCCAGCCATACCACTCCTAGGGTTATATCCCAAAGAGATCATAGTAGTGGGAGGAAGAACCATATGTACAAAAATATTTTTAGCAGCCCTTTTTGTGGTTGCAAAGAATTGGAAACTAAAGGGGTGCCCATCAATTGGGGAATGGCTAAACAAGTTGTGGTATATGAATGTAATGGAATTTTATTGTGCTATAAGAAACAAGGAGGTGACGGATTTCATAATTACCTGGAGAGACTTATACAAACTGATGCTGAGCGAGAAGAGTAGAATCAGAAGAAATTTGTATACAATCACAGACATACCATATCTGTGATGACCAACTATGACAGACTGGACTCTTTTCAGCAATGCAGTGATATAAGTTAATCCCGAATGACTCAAGAAAGTGAGAAATGCGCCATCCAGAGATATAACTAGAAAGAACTGAGCCTGAATCCTGATGAAGCAAACTAAATGATCTTGTTCTTCTCATTGTTTGGTTTTACTTCTTCCTTACCATCTTTCATCCCACCTAGTACAATATGCCTTTGTAATTGGAATAATGTTTAATATGAATGCATTTGCAGACCCTATACTGTACTATATGCTGTCATAAGGGGACGGGGGAGGTAAGTAAAGGAAATTTGAAAATCAAGGAACTATGGAATTGAATCTTGTTAACTGAAACTAAACTAATAAATTAATTAAAAAAAATAAAAAAAAATAAAAAATAAAAAAAAGAAAGATTGATAATGACAATTTTTGGAATGAAAAGAGGGTTCTCATTAACTTCAACTTAGTAAGTATATTCAATTAACCAGAATGTTTCATTCTCAAGGCTGACCAGTTAATGGACATTTTCTTATATCTGGATCTTACAACTAAAAGTAAACAGACCAGAAAACTTGCAGGTTACAAATTAAATCCACATAAATAATCAGCTTTTCTATATAATCATCAACAAAGTCCAGCAACAAGAGATGGAGAAATTCCATTTAAAATAACTGTAGACAATATGAAATACTTGGGAGTCTACCTGCCCAGACAAACCCAGGAATTACATGAACACAAGTATAAAACACTTTTAGAGATTCTTTTTCCATCTGGCAAATTTGGCTTTTTAAGACATTCTTCTCCTCATTGCCTTTCTGAGCCTCTTTTGCCATTTGAGTTAGTCTATTTTTTAAGGTGTTATTTTCCTCAGTCAGGCTATTGACTATCATTTCATACTTTTCTTGCATCTTTATCATTTCTCTTCCCAATTTTTCCCCCACTTCTCTTGTCTGCTTCTTAAGGTCCTCTATGGCCTGTAGCCAGCTTGTATTTTCATTTGGGGCTTTTGGTGTAGGAGTTCTGACCTCACAGTCCTCCTCCATGCTTTGATCCTCTTTGCCCCTAAAATAGGAGTCCAATGTTGAATTTTTCTGTTTATTTTGTTTCTTTTGCCTAGACATGTTGCCACTTAATTACTTGATTTTGGGGCTTGTTGCCACATTAGGACTCTGCCACCAGACAGGAGAGCTTCTGTCCTACACTTGGGGTCTTCACAACTTCTACTGGTTGGGTGGCCTCTGTAAAGCCTCCACCTGCTCTGGCAAATTGGATACCCACCCCAAACTTCCCCCCCAGACCATAATCCAGATCCAGACAGTTTAAAGCAAGAGCGATTAACCCCCAGCTGCAAAATGGCTTCTGTGCTGCATTTCTTCAGCAGCTTTTCGCCCCCAGGGAAGGAAACCGACATGTTCCTCAAATACTGGTCCCAAAGTCCATAGGGCACTAACCTCTCACTTTGTCCTAGGTATATCTGTGCTGATAATTCGGGAATCGCCACAGCTGCTGGTGTTCTGAGGTCCCTCCAGCCAGCTGCTGGCCCAGCTGCCCTAGGGCTAAAACCGAGGCTAACTTGGGCCTGGGCTCAGCTCCCAGAGCTCTGTGCTGTGGGTTCCCAGCATGCTGTGCTGCCTGCTGTCAGAGCGCTGCGCTTGCAGCTCCCTGCAGGGCTGCTGGGTTCTCCTCAGCGGGAGGTTAGTTTCTCTGTGTAGTTCTGTGGGTGCTGGGGCTCCAGAAGTTGTTCAGAGTCCCATTTTACATAGTTTGGAAGTTGTGTGGGGCAGAGAACCTTGGAAGTGCTGTTTCTACACTGCCATCTTGGCTCCACCCCCTATAAAACACTTTTTTGTTTTTTGTTTTTTGTTGTTGTTGTTGTTGTTGGAGGGCAATTGGGGTTAAGTAACTTGCCCAAGGTTACATGGCTAGGTTTTTGTTTGTGCATGTTAAGTGTCTGAGGCCGGATCCGAACTCAGGTCCTTCAGACTCCAGGGCCAATGCTCTACTCACTGCGCCACCTAGCCGCCCCCCCTATAAAACACTTTTAATACAAATAAAGTCAGATCTAAATAATTGGAAAAATATTAATTGCTCGTGGGTAGGCTGAGTGAATATAATAAAAATGATCATTCCACCTAAATTTATCTATTTATACAGTGCAATAACAAACTATCAAAAATTCATTTTATAGAGATAGAAAAAAAATAAAATTCATCTGGAAGAATAAAAGCTCAAGAATATCAATGGAATCAATGAAAAAAAGTGAAAAAGAAGGTAGACTAGCCATACCAGATCTCAAGCTGTATTATAAAGCAGGAATTATCTAAAATAATTTGATACTGGCTAAGAAATAGCCTGGTAGATCAGGGGAATAAATTAGGTATAAATTACAATATAGTAAATGACTATAGTAATCTAGTATATGATAAACCCAAACATTGGAAAAAAACCTCATTACTTCTGAAAATTATTAAAAATAAATTTGCAATAAGTATCTTTAATAAAAGCCATATTCCTCAAATACATAGAGAACTGAGTCAAATTTATAACACTGCAAGTCATTCCCCAGTTAATAAATGGTCAAAAGGTAAAAAAAAAGGCAGTTTTCAGATGACGAAATTAAAGCTATTGATAGTCATATAAAAATGCTCTAAATCACTATTGATTTGAGGAATGTAAATTAAAGCAATTCTGAGGTACCACTTCACACCTATCAAAATGGCCAATGTGACAAATAAAAAAAAGGGAAATGGTGGATGGTGGAGGGGATGTGGGAAAAGTGGGACATGAATATACTGCTGGTGGAGTTGTGAACAGAATCAACCATCCTGGAAAGCAATTTCTAAGTATACCCAAAGGGCTATAAAACTCTGCATACCTTTTGGTCTAGCAATAGCACTGCTAGATCTCTATCTCAAAAATACTTTTTTTGAAGGAAAAAGGACCTATTTGTATAAAAATATCTATAGCAACTTTTTTTGCTAAGAATTGGAACTTTTTGGTGACTAAGAATTGGAAATTGAGGAGGGAGCCAAGATGGCGGAGTAGAAACAGCTCATCCAAGCCACTCTGCCCCCAGATTCTCCACAAACTATGTAAAAGGGGACTCTGAACAACTTCTGGAGCCCCAGCACCCACAGAATGACACAGAGAAGCTAACCTCCCGCTGAGGACAGCCCAGCAGCCCTGCAGGAAGGACCAGCACAGCGGTCTGGGACCTGGCAGCATGCAGAGCGCAGGAGCCGAGCAGAGCCCAGGTCCGCTTGAGCCGAGGTTTTAGCACCAGGGCGGCAGGGCCAGCAGCCAGCTGGAGGAACCCCAGAACACCAGGAGCTCTGGTGACTCCAGAATTATCAACATAGGCTTGCCTAGGACAAAGTAAGAGGTTAGTGTCCTATGGACTTTGGGACCCTTATTTAGGCATTGCTTCGGCTCCCTCCCCTGGGGGCTAGAAGCCTCTGAGAAGACACGCCATTTTGTAGTTTTCAGAGGCAGCTCCAGCTCCCAGCCTGCAAATTTGTAGGGAGATCCAGCAATCAGTCTTGGGGGGTAATCGCTCTTGCTTTAACCTCCCTGGATCTGGATTGTGATCTAGGGTGGAAGTCGTGGGTGGGTTTACAGCTTGCCAGAAACAGAAGTTGCCCTCCACACGTTCGGGACGAAAATTCCTCTAGCTGGCCTTAAAGCCATAGTGTGGCAACAAGACCAAAAGTCAAGTAATTAAGTGGCAACATGCCAAGGCAAAGGAAACAGAGAAATGCAACCCTAGACTCCTATTTTGGGGGCATAGAGTGGGAAAAGGACTGTGAGGTCAGAAGTCCTGCTCCAAAAGCCCCAGGGGAAAACATGAGCGGGTTGCAGGCCATGGAGGACCTTAAGAAGGACTTTAAAAATCAAATAAGAGAAGTGGAGGAAAAATTTGAAAGAGAAATGAGAAAGATGCAGGAAAAGTATGAAATGAGGGTCAACAGCCTGACTGAGGAAAACAACACCTTAAAAAATAGACTAACTCAAATGGCAAAGGAGGCCCAAAAGGGCAATGAGGAGAAGAATGGCTTAAAAAGTCAAATTTGCCAGATGGAAAAAGAATCTCAAAAGTTCACTGAGGAGATTCATTCCTTCAGAGTTAGACTGGAGCAAATGGAAGCTAATGACTTTATGAGAAATCAAGATGCTGTTAAGCAGATTCAAACAAATGAAAGAATAGAAGGCAATGTGAAATATCTCATGGGAAAAACCACTGATCTGGAAAATAGATCCAGGAGAGACAATTTAAAAATTATTGGACTACCTGAAAGCCATGATCAAGGAAAGAACCTAGAAATCACCCTTCAAGAAATTCTCAAGGAAAACTGCCTGATGTTTTAGATCCAGAGGGCAAAATAGAGGTTGAAAGAATCCACCAATCACCTCCTGAAAAAGATCCCCAAAAGAAAACTCCCAGGAATATTATAGCCAGGTTCCAGAATCCTCAGATCAAGGAGAAAATACTCCAAGCAGCCAGGAAGAAACAATTTCAATATTGTGAAACACAATCAGAATAGCCCAGGACCTGGCAGGTTCTACACTGAGGGATCAAAGGGCATGGAATATGATATTCCAGAGAGCAAAAGAGCTGGGAATGAACCCAAGGGTCACCTACCCAGCAAAACTGAGTATTTTGTTTCAAGGGAAAATATGGTCATTCAGTGGAATAGAGGACTTTCAAGCATTCTTGAGGAAAAAACCAGAATTGAATAGAAAATTTGATATCCAGACACAAGAAGCAAGAGATGCCTGAGAAGGTAATCAGGGAAAAGAAATCAAAAGGAACTTATCAAAGTTGAACTATTTACATTCCTATATGGAAAAGCAATAACTGCGACTGATGATATCTTTCTCACTATGAAAATAATGGAAGAAGGGGGTGTGGTCATATGAATACATATGTGAATGTGTGTGTATATGGTTACAGTTATATATAGATAGAGGGCATAGGTTGAATTTGTTGGGAAGGGAGAATACTCAAGGGATGAAATTATGAGGTGAGAGAGGAAAGTGGCAAGAGGAGATGGGGAGAGAAAGGGTAGGGTAAACTATCTCATGTAGAAGAAGCAAGGGGAAGTGGTTGCAAGGGAGGGGGAGAATAGGAAGGCAAAAAGGCAAAAACCACATTCTCATTGAATTTGGTTCAGGGAGAGAATGACATACATACTAAATGGGATATCTCAACCTGCAGCAGAATAGGGGGAAGGGGGATGAGAAGAGGGATGATGGATGGGAGGACATTCTTGGGGGGAGGGGAGGTTGGAAGTACCCACTATAGAAGAGGGACAGGATCAAGTAGGGAATGGACCAGGTGGGGGGTGGGATGAGTGGGAGGGAATTATAAGCAGCCTTGTACAATACATCTACTATGGTAATGTTTTGCATAGCTAGATATGTACAACATATACTGAATTACTTATCCTCCCAGAGGGAATGTGTGACAAGGGAGGAAGGGAATGGATCTGAAATTCGAGGTCTTAAAATTAAATGTTTCAAATATATACAAATACTATTATTAATACTCTTTTGCTTGTGGTTGGGATATAAGATGTGCAGGCATTGGAACACAGAGATTCACCTTCCTCTAACGGAAAATTCGAAGGGGGTGTGGGAGAAGATATGGGAGAGAGCAGATTGGAGGAAGCAATATCTTGTGGGACTGCTATTCTGGGAGAGTGGGTAGGGGAAAAACAGGGGGGAAAATAATTGTAACTCAATATCTGGCGGAAATGAATGATGTAAAACAGAAGTTAATAAAGCATTTGTTTAAAAAAAAAAAAGAAATGACAAGCAGGATGATTTCAGAAAAACCTGGAAAGACTTACATGAACTGATGCTGAATGAAGTGAGCAGAATGAGAACATTGTACACAGTAAGAGCAATATTATTCGATGAAGAACTGTGAATGACTTAACTGTTCTCTGCAAAACAATGATGTAAGACAATTCCAAAGGTCTAATGATGAAGCATACTATTTGAATATAGACTGAAACAAGCTATTTTTAACTTTTTCTTTCATTCTTTTTTTTTTTTGGTTTTATTTGAATCTTCTTGTGCAAAATGACCAATATAAATGTTTTACATAATTGCAAAATAAATAGAGAAATGGATAAATGAATGAAAGAATGAAGGCAAACTTGACCTCAAGAGAAATTTTATTAAAACCACCCCTTGTGAGAAGATACATACTCTAGCAAAAGAAGGTCATTATTGTGGATCAGTGAAGGAGAATGAAGAAAGATAGACCATATTACCGCTTAATTATTAGTTTCCTAGAATCTCTACCACTGATTACACTATTTTGAATAGATCTCCCCAAAGTGAAAGATTGGCCTTATCTCTGGAACCCCTTGACTATTTAAAGCCATTTCCATAGAATAAAGGAAGACTCCCTTCCCATAAACTTCTGGTCATCTCAGTTCCACACCTGCCCATCAGCATGAAGCAATGAAAGAACTTAAGCCTTCCTGGATAGCTAATGGTAGTTTGGGGTTTCTTCCTATGTTCCTTCCTCAGTGTTTTTAACCTAGTTCTAGTTGCCCATAATATCGCTATTGGTGTAGCTCCAAAGCTCCCTTAGTACCTGTATATTTCACCCAATGTGACAGGGACCTTGTTAGCCGTCCTTGCTTTGAGGGGGTGTGATAGATTGAGCTCCTGGGGAGAATGTGGTGGCCGTGATCTGCCATAAAGATGATGAATAACATTTTTTTTTCTTAAATGATTACCGAAAACTTTACAGCTCACCAACTTTTCCTTGCTTAGAGCCCCAGGAGAGTAGCTTTTATAAAGTGTCATTTAATTAATAAGGAGGTTATTGATTGCTGTCATGTGTGGTGTAATATTAGCCTAGGAGTAGGTTAAAAACACTGAGGAAGAAAGCAGGGGCCAAGGACAAGAACCCTGGCCAGCCCAGGGGATTCACAAAAGGCTGGCTTCTCAAAGTGCTCCAAAATTCCACTTGTGGTAAAAGCATCAGTCAGGAATCCAGAGTCACAGTGGCCATATTTGGCGGGGGGTGGGGGGAGGGGAAAGGTCATTTTGTCATTTTGTTATAGATATGCCTTGGAATGGGCTCCTAGAAGATCAACACTCCTGGGACTTCCCAAGGTACTCTTTAGATGGCAACAAAATAAAGTAAGAAGGCAGGAAAGCCTGAAATGTCTACAATGAAAGGTCAAAGGGAAATGAGGCAAATCAAGGGAAGATATTTCTAGCTCTGACCAAGATTCCAAACATGTTGATTCTGAGATCTTAGAGGATGTTTCTTCCGAGCTGTGGGATTTCTATGAACAAAGCCCATGGGAACAGATGCCAAAAGGACTCCTCTAGTTGCTCAGATTTCTTTTGTACCCAGCTTGTCTGCAGAAAAAAATATAATATTCTAGTAAAAAAGAAAAGAAAAACAAACCAGCCATCCATCATAAAGCAAGAATCAATGTCACTCTGTCAGGTAGTCCCTGGTGGCATCCACAAAGCCTTGTCCTCGGCTCTGTTCTATTCGATATAAGATCACACAGTTACCAATGAAGGAATAAGTAACATGCTTAACAAATTTTCCACTAGTATGAATCTGGGAGAAAGAGTTATCATCTTGCAGGATGTGATCACAAGGCAAAAAGGTCTCAATATGTTTGAACAATGAGCTAAAGCTTAGAGATACACAATTTCACTGGGGATACATGGAAGGTTCCACATTTGAATTCAGTTTGAAAAACATTTATCAAGCACAGCAAAAGGCACCATTACTTTTCTTTTTCTTCCCCCCCCCCCAAATGCTTTATTAACTTCTGGTTTACATCATTCATTTCTGCCAGATTTTGAATTACAAATTTTCCGTTTTGCCCCTACCCATGATGCCAGAATAGTGGTCGCACAAGGTATCTTCTCCTCCAATTTGCTCTTTCCCATATCTTCTTCCATACCCCCTTCAATTTTCCAGTAGGGCATGGTGGATCTTTATGCCCCAAAGCCTGTATAGGTTATTTCCCAATTACATATAAAATAGTATTAATAATAGTATTTATACATTTTTAAACCTTTGATTTTAAAATTTTGAATTCCAGATTCATTCCCTTCCTCCCTTGTCACCCACCCTTACTGGGAAGATGAGCAATTCAATATCGGTTGTACATGTGTAGCTAAGGTAAAACATTACCATAGTAGATATATTGTAAAAGACTGACTGTATTTCCTTCCCTCCTATCCCACCTCCCACTTATTCTATTCTCTACTTTGATGCTGTCCCTTTTCAAAAGTGGGTGCTTCCAACTACCCTCCCCCCAGCCTGCCTCCTTTTCCATCAGCCCCTCTTTCATCCCCTTCCCCCGCTACTCTCTTGTAGGGTGAGACATCCTATTTAGTATGTATGTCATTCCCTCCCTGAGCCAAATTCAATGAGAATAAGATTTTGCCTTTTTGCCTTCCTGTTCTTCCCCTCCATTGTAACAATTTTCCCTTGCCTCTTCTATATGAGATAGTTTACCCCATTCTGCCTCTCCCCATCTCCTCTCATTGTATTCCTCTTTCACCTCTTAATTTCACCTTTTAAGTCATCCCTTCCTATTCAATTGGTCCTGTGCCCTCTATCTATGTATACCTGTAAACATATATACGCACATTCACATATGTATTCATATGCCCATATACTCTTCTTCAACTATTTTCATACTGAGAAAAGTTTCGTCAGTTATAATATCATTTTTCCATGTAGGAATGTAACTAGTTCAACTTTGATAAGTTCCTTATGATTTATTTTCCCTGTTTACCTTCTCATGCTTCTCTTGCTTCTTATATCTGAATGTCAAATTTTCTGTGCAGCTCTGGTTTTTTCCTCAAGAATGCTTGAAAGTCCTCTATTCCACTGAATGACCATATTTTCTCCTGAAACATGATGCTCAGTGTTGCTGGGTAGGTGATTCTTGGTTTTGGCACAATTACTTTTCAAAGAAAATTAGTTTCATAAATACTGCATAGAAGCAGTGTGGGTTAGTGGAAAGAACGCCGGACCTTCCTGTTCCTCATACATTATATTCCACCAGACTTTATGCCTTTGCATTGGTTATGCCCTATGCCTGGAATGTCCTCATGACTCATCTATTTCTCTTAGAATTCTGATTTTCAAAGTGGCTAGGTGGTGCAGTGAATAGAGCACCAGCCCTGGAGTCAGGAGGAACTGAGTTCAAATCCAGCCTCAGACACTTAACACAAAAACTAGCCGTGTGACCTTGGGCAAGTCACTTAACCCCAATTGCCTTCCAAAAGCAAAAGGAAAAAAAAAGGAATTCTGATTTCCTTTAAGACTCAACTTAATTGCCAGTCTCTATGTGAGCCCTTTCCTTATTCTCTTGGTGTCCCTCCCACCCATTTCCTTGTATTTATTTTGTATGTACACGTGTATCTGTGTGTGTGTGTGTGTGTGTGTTTATGTGTGTGCATAAAGTCAAGGACTCTTTCCCTTTTGTCTCTATATCTCCAGTACTTAGCACAGTACCTTGAACATAATAGTTACTTAATAAATGATTATTGATTGAATCCAATAAGGCACTGTTATTCATGGTTGTACATAAACTATTGGTCAAAAGTCTGTTTACTAAGAGCCTTAACTTAATGCCATTTGAGGTTTAGTTGAAAGAAACTGAGATGTTTAAATTAGAGAAGAGAAGATTTGCAGGAGTAGGGGACATAATAACTTTCTTCTTCTGCTGTTAGATATTGCCATGTGAAAAGGGAAGACTGCTTGGTCCTAGAGGGCTCAACAAGAAGCAAAGGAAGAAATAGAAAATAGGCAATTTTGGTTTTCACATGAAAACAAAAAATGGAATGTAAGGGAGAATGGGCCCCACATGTATAGAGAGTGCTCACATGCAGAAAGAGGCACCAAAAGATGGAGCCAAGATGGCAGAGTAGAATCTGTGAGCTCCCATCACAAACCACCTCCAATACCTGTAAAATATAATTCTAAACAAATTTTATAACCCACAAAGTTACAGAGAGAAACAAATTCCCCACTGAAGTCAGACTGACGGGCCAACAAGAGGGGTCTATCGCACTGAACTGGGAGCTAAGTGTAGTCTTGTGTGAGGTGCACCAAGCCCAGGGCAACCCCAACCAGTGGCCCAGATCAGCCAGAACAGACTTTAGGAGAGTGAATCACCAGCATCTGTGGCAGTTTTCAGACTTCTCAACCCATAAATGCCAAAGAGAAAGTAAAAAGTCAATGGGAAATTCTTCTGGAACTGGGTGACAGAAGAGCACACTCTGGTCCCTGCCCCTAGGGGGAGAGGTGGTGGAGGCACGGTGGCTGTAGCTGTTGCCCCATGTCTGCTTCCAAAGCTCCTGGTCTGAAGATGGCAGGGGGACCAAGCAACCATTGAGAGGGTAATTGCTCTTGCTTTGACCTTCGTGGATCAGGGTGGCTGTCTTGGGCAGTGGTTCTGGGATGAAAAATGCCAGTGTGCCAGAGCTTGTGGTGCCTGTAGAGAGGGTGCTGTCCTAAGACCCTGGACATTTGCCAAAAGCCCAGTGATTTGGGACAAAGTTTTCCACTCTGGAAGCAGAATTCTACCATGGCAAAGAGCTCAAAAGTCAAGTAATTGGATGGCAAGATGAAAAAGCAGAGGAAGCAGATCATAGAATCATAGAATCCTTTTTTGGGGACAAAAAGGATCAAAACATGGAACCAGAAAAAGTCAACGAAGGCAAAACTCCTGCATCAAAAGCTTTCAAGAAAAATATGAACTAGTTACAGGCTATGGAGGAGCTAGGAAGGATTTTGAAAATCAGGTAAGAAAAGTGGAAGAAAAATTGGGAAGAGAAATGAGAATGATGCAAGAAAATCATGAAAAGCAAGCCAAAAGCCTGCTAAAGGAGACCCAAAAAATACAGAAAAAAAATATAACACCTTGAAAAATAGATTAATTCAAATGGCAAAAGAGGCCCAAAAAGCCAATGAGGAGAAGAATGCCTTAAAAAGCTGAATTTGCCAGAAGGAAAAGGAATTTCAAAAACTCACTGAAGAGAATAATTCCTTCAAAATTAGATTGGAGCAAATGGAAGCTAATGACTTTATGAGAAATCAAGATACTATAAAACAGATCCAAACAAATGAAAAAATAGAAGGCAATATGAAATATCTCATTGGCACCTACACAAAAATTAACCATGTATTAGGGCATAAAACCTTCACAATCCAATGTAGAAAGGCAGGAATATTAAATGTATCCGTTCAGATTGTGATACAATAAAAATTATGTGTGATAATGGGCCATGAAAAGATGGGCTAAAAACTAATTAGAAACTAAATAATCTAATCCTAAAGAATGAGTGGGTCAAACAAGAAATCATAGAAACAATTAAAAATTTCATCAAAGAGAACAACAAGACAACATACTAAAACTTATAGGATGCAGTCAAAGCAGTTCTTGGGTGAAATTTTATCTCTCTAAACCCTTATGTGAATAAAACAGAGAATAAGTAGATCAACTCGTTGGGCATGCAATTGAAAAAAAAAAACCTAGAGAAAGAACAAATTAAAATCCCCAATTAAATACCATTTTAGAAATTTGGAAAATCAAAGGAAAGTTTAATAAAATTGAAAGTAAGAAAATAATTTAAACTAACAGATAAAACTAAGAGCTAGTTTTATGAAAAAAAAAATAATAAAATAGAAGATCCTTTGGTTAATTTAATTTTTTTTAAAAGAAGAAAACAAAATTGCCAGTATCAAAAATGAAAAGAGCTAATTCTCCATCAATGAAAAAGAAATCAAAACAACAATTAGGAAGTAGTTTGCCCAGGGGAATGCCAATAAGTCTTATAATCTAATTGAAATGGATGAATATTTGCAAAAATATAAAACACTTAAATCCGTTTTGGAAAAAAAATGAATCAATGAACCCCATAAGAAAAAATCTCCAGGTCAAATGGATTTATAATTGTATTCTAGTAAACATTTAAAGGACAATTATTTATAGTACTACATAAATTATTTGGAAAAATAGAGTCCTACCCAATTCCTTTTATGACACAAATATGGTGCTGATACTTAATCCAGGAAGAGCCAACATAGAGAAAGAAAATTATAGAAAGAAAAATACAGAAAATTATATTCTCAAACAAATATTGATGAAAAAATTTTAAATAAAACATTAGCAAAGACATTACAGCAACCTAACCAGGATAATATACTATGACAAGGTGGGATTTATACCAGGAATGTAGGGCTGGTTCAATATTAGGAAAACTACCAATATAATTGACCATATCAATAACAAAACTAACAGAAACCATATGATTATCTCAATAGATTCCCAAAAAATGTTTTGACAAAATACAGCACCCATTCCTATTAAAAACATTAGAGAGTATAGGAGTAAATGGGATTTTCCCTAAAATGATATGCAGTGTCTATCTAAAACCACCATCAAACCACTATATATAATAGGGATAAGCAAGAAGCATTTCCAATAAGATCAGGGGTGAAACAAGGAGGCCCATTATCACTAGCATTATTCAATAGTTTACTAGAAACGCTAGCTTTAGCAATGAAAGAAGAAAAAGAAATTGAAGGAATTAAAATAGACAATGAGAAAATAAAACTATCACTCTTTGCAGATGATATGATGGTATACTTAGAGAATCCTAGAGAATCAACTAAAAAACTACTTAAAACAATGAGCAACTTTAGCAAAATTTCAGGATATAAAATAAACCCACATAATTCATCTGCATTTCTATATATTACCAATAAAGCCCAGCAGCAAGAGATAGAAAGAGAAATTCCATTTAAAATAACTATAGACAACATAGAATATTTGGGAGTCAACCTTCCGAGAAGAACCCAGGAACTATATGAACACAATTACAAAATACTTGTCACACAAATAAAGCCAGATCTAAACAATTGGGGAAATATCAATTGTTCATGGGTAGGTTGAGATAATATAATAAAAATGACAATTCTACTTAAATTAGCTTACTTATTCAGTGCAATACCAATCAAACCACCAAAAAATTTTATAGAGCTAGAAAAAATAACAAAATTCATCTTGAGGAATAAAAAGTAAAGAATATCAAGGGAATTAATGAAAAAAATATGCACAGGAAGGTGGCCTGGCCGTACCAGATTTAAAACCATATTACAAAGTAGCAATCACCAAAACTACTTGATAGTGGCTAAAAAATAAAGTGGTGGATCACTGGAATAGGTTAGGTACACAAAACATAGTAGTCAATGGACTATAGTAATCTACTGTTTGATAAACTCGAAGGCTCCAGCTTCTGGAATAAGAACTCACTATTTGAGTAAAGCTGCTGGGGAAACTGGAAAATAGTATGGCAGAAACTAGGTATAGACCAGCATCTCAAATCCTATACCAAGATAAGATGGATTATATATAAGGGATGATACCATAAGCAAATTAGGAGAGGAAGGGATAGTTTACCTGTCAAATCTATGAAGAAGGGAAAAGTTATGACCAAACAAGAGACAGAGAATGTTAAGAAATTCAAAATGGATAATTTTTATTATATTAAATTTTTAAAAAAAGTTTTGCACAAACAAAACCAATGCAACCAAGATTATAAGGAAATCAGAAAGCTGGGAAAGAATTTTTACAGCCAATGTTTCTGATAAAGTCTTCATTCCTAAAATATATAGAGAACTAAGTCAAACATAAGAATACAAGTCATTCTCTAATCAGTAAATGGTCAAAAAATATGAACAGGCAGTTTTCAGAAGAAGAAATTAAAATTATCTATAATCATAGAAAAATGCTCTAAATCACTATTGATTACAGAAATGCAAATTAAAACAACTCTGAGATACCACCTTATACCTGTCAGATTGGTTAATATGACAGAAAAGGAAAATGATCAATTTTGGAGATGTGGGAAAATTGGAGCACTAATGCATTGTCGGTAGATTTGTGAGCTGATTCAGCCATTCTAGAAAGCAATTTGGAACTCTGCCCAAAGGGCTATAAAAATGTGCATACCCTTTGATCCAGCAATATCACTTCTAGGTCTATAGCTCAAAGAGATCATAAAAGGGGGGAAAGGGCTCACATGTACAAAAATATTTATAGCAGGTCTTTTTGTGGTAGCAAAGAATTGGAAATTGAGGGATATCCATCAACTGGGGAATGACTGAAAAAATTGTAGTATATGAATATAATGGAATACCATTGTGCTATAAGAAATGATGAACAGACAGATTTCAGAAAAACCTGGAAAGACTTACACAAGCTATGTGTAAGTTACTTACACAATGCTCAGTGAAGTGAGTAGAACTAGAACATAGTACACAGCAACAGTAACAGCAATACTATGAGACGATTAACTATGGTTGACTTAGCTCTTCGACCAATCTAATGACCCAAGATAATTCCAAAAGACTCATGATGGAAAATGCTAATCACAGCCAGAGAAAGAACTATGGAGTCTAAATGGAGATTGAAGCATGTCATTTTCTCTTTTTTTTCTTTCTCATGATTTTTCTCTTTTGTTCTGATTCTTCTTTCACAACACAACTAATATGGAAATATGTTTAACATGATTGTACATATGTAACTTAGATTGCTTGCTGTCTTGAGGGGAGGGGAAGGAGGGAGAAAATTTTAGAACTCAAAATTTTACATAAATGAATATTGAAAACTATCTTTACATGCAATGGGAGAAAATAAAATGCCATTAAAGAAAAAAAAACAAAAATAAATAACAAAATAACAAACCCCACCCCAAAAATGAACCAACCTTACAACAATTAGAGTAGGACAAAGAGGATATCCACTCACTTAAGGTCTTTAAGCAAAAGCTGGATTACTGCTTGACAATCTTACTTTGGAATCATCTGGAGAGCATTCTTTTCAAGGTATGAAGTGGACTAAATGACTTTCGTTTTCCTAATTCTGAAATTCTTTGACTCTATTATTCTTCAGTTCTCATTTCTTTCCTTTTACTCATCATTTTGGTTTCAAAATTATTCTCAAATGTTTATACCTCATTTTCCACATGCCAATGGAATAGCCTTTGGCTCACAAATGGCTCAATTGCTGATTTTTGTGTGATTTGGGGCTAAATATAATTTTCCACTTATTACCCCTCAGAAGGTCATAAGTCCTTTGTATCAGCAAAAAATGTCTTGGTTTTAACCCCTGGGACAAGGACCCTGACAACGAGTGAGTCCTAAACAATCAATCCATGGGATTCGTGGATTTGCTAGATTTGTGTTCATTCCCAAGACGAAAAGTTTCCTTTTAGGAAGCCAACTCCTATTCTTCTCCTTGTTTTTAACTCTGGAAAATTCCATTTCCAGCAGCTCTGGGGAGGTGGGAGAGTGATTGAGTAGGGTGCACAGTGTTTTGCCACAGGGAGTCTTCTTAATCAATAGGGTGAGGTTCAGTGCCTGTCACTGCTTTAGGACTGAATAGAGGGAGGCAGTAAGTTGGCAAATATAAGAGACTCATTCAGAAGGAAATTTCAGTGCCTGTTACATGAAGGTTGAGGAAAAATCTTGCTGCAATATCCAAAAATAATCCACTTTCAGTAAGGTGTCAGTAAGGGCCAATGGTCAAGAGTGCCACTGTTGTAGAACAGGAAATCTTCCAAGATCACTCAAAGTTTTGACTCTAAGGTCACAATAAGGTTCCAAATGCCAAAAGATACAACAACAATCTGAGACCAGATACTTCTATTGGTCCCAGTTCTTCCGTTGGCCTCATACTGGAGCCCTGGAACCCTCCCATTTTCATCTCAAACCAACCAACCAATGGGGAGCAAGAAGACAGATCAGTAACATCTGGGGAAAGTAATAAACATTTTCCTTTATCAAACAGCCTTCATTCTCCTATTGTCTGGTTCCCATCAGGTGCAGTTTTCCCACTGACAAAAAGATTTCCTAATACTTACAAAAGGATTAATTCATAGGATCCTGGACTTAAAGCTGAAAGGTATTTCAGAGGTAACTTAGAGCCATCTTCTCATGTTATAGATAAGGAAACAAGCCCAGAGAGGTTAGATAGCTCACCAAAGGTTTAACATTTGGTCAGTAGTAGAAATGTGAGTTGAATTCAGGTTCACTGAAAACATTTTCAGTGTACTCTTCACTGGATCAAGCTGCCCTGCTCCTCAGTTGAAGGAACTGGGGCTGCATAGTCTGGTAAAGAAAAAACTCAATTGGACATCGTCACTGTCTTTAAGTATTTGAAGACCTGTCTTCAGATCTGTCTAGAAAACAGATTAGATGTGTTCAGCTTACCTTCAAATAAAAGTAGGAGTAATGGGTAGAGATTCAATAGAGGGAAATTCTATTCAAAGTAAGGCAAAATTGTCACCGAAGGTAGTGAGTTTCTTATCTATCACTCGTGGCCTTAAAGAAGAGGCCAAATAACTAACTGTCAGATACACTGTGTAAAGGATTCCTATGTAGTTTTAGGTTGGAATCTCAGCTCTGAGATTCAAGGATTCCAATGGCTTGATCCCAGTAAGGGCTATTATAGTTGATGCTCTTAATCCTTCTTGTCAGGTCTGAGCTCAAACATTACCTTCCCACCACATCCTTAATTCCTACATGGTAGAGTGATCTTGGCCTCCAGAGTGTGGAATGAATGGACTTGGTAGCAGCATTAGGGCTCTGTCTAATACAGAAATGCCTCATCTATTCCAGTATCATCAGGGAATAAGGTGTTCCATATCATTGGACCTCCAAGATAATGAATGAAAGCTTATGTCTTTAAGCACTACAACTTTCTTTTTAAAGTAGCCATTTTATGGCAATCTTTCTAAAATGTATTACACACTTCTCTGCCTTTATAAATGAACTCTACTGAACCTAATTTAACCATTTATTGACACCTCAAATTCAGAGAGAGTCAAATCATATAGCAGAATATTGGACTTGGAGTAAAGGACTTGAATTCTATTTCCAGTTCTGATGTTTACTAGCTTTTGAGTCCAGTGAAGTCACTTTATCCATCTCAATGTCAGTTTCTTCATTTGTAAATTGGGGGGTAATAAGACTACTATTTGCTTTCTCCCTAGTATTTGCTGTAAAGAAAGGATACTGTAAATTTTAAATCCCTATAGGAATGTGAGTTGTCAATCTTAGAAACATCAATGAGTGAATGAAAAAATAATTTACTTAATATTTACTATATGCCAGGTACTATGCTAAGAAGTTGAGATACAAATTCAAACTAGCCAAACAACCCCTGCCCTCAAAGAGCTTACATTCTAGTATGGGAAGATAGTACATATAGGAAGTAGAAGATAGGGAGGAAGATTTTGCACCTATGACTCCAATATCTTTTCCACACCTGAGGGAAAGGTGACTGCTATCATAGGTCAGTTGATTGATACATATGTTTTCAAGAATGGCAGTATAAATTAAATTATTGTTCTCAGAGCTAGAAGTAGAAAGAGGTGAGTGGTGGAGATGACAGAACTAGAATGACTTGTGAAATGGGCACATCAAATATTGTAGTTTGCTATGACACTGATAATTTACTGTAATAGTGTATAGGGCTATTTGTCCCTATACTCTAAATGACCCCAGACTGCTTTGCTTTTCTAATTCCTACATATAATTTTTTCCAAATGCTTCATTAAGTTCTGGTTTACATCATTCATTTCTGTCAGATTTTGAGTTACAATTTTCCCCATTTTTCCCCTACCCATGACCCCAGAATAGCAGTCCCACAGGATATCCCCTCATCCAATCTGCTCTCTCCCATATCTTCTCCCATACCCCCTTCGACTTTTCCAGTAGGGCAAGGTGAATCCCTGTGCCCCAATGCCTGCACATCTTATCTCCCAATTATATCTGCATATAATTTTTCATCTCAGTCCTCCCACATGATTAATTTGTCATCTTTTATTTTTAATTGTGCCTGACTATAGTATCCCCCTTTACCTTCCCTCTAGAGTCTACTTTTAATCTGTTGTGGGCTAGGAAATCAGATAAGCAAGTTTTTTGGAAGTAGGAGTAAAATAAGCTCTCGGGGAAGGTCTAAGTGGTCCTTCCATAGTCTTAAGCACATGAATTTTGGTGCAAGGGCTATGTGACAGCTACCTTCAGAAAGGAAGGAATAAGATATGGTTCCTGCTGAAGTCTGAGAGATCAGTGGGGCCTGAAATTTACCTCTTTTCCCCATTGAATCATGTCAGTCACAAAAGTCCCTTCTAAATGGCTTCCTGTCCAGCCAGCAAGATGACACAGGATTTTATCGGCTCTTAACTCCAAGATTCAGGCTCAATAACTGGCTTATCTAGTCGCAGTCAGTTGTGCCTGTCACACTCTTCTTCCCTGCCCTGCTAGCCCTTCTTAATTACTCTGGCCACAGAAACAGACAGCTACCGGGATTTCCCAATGATTCGATGTCTTGGTAAATAACAGGAAAATTGGATTTGAATAATTGGTCTCCCATCAGCTGGGCTGACTTGAACAGACCCACTTGAATTGGGAGCAAGGCCAGGGTCATAGGCTGGATTGGGTTTAGGTCACTTGCTTTATGACTTGGATGGGAGAAGTTTTTTTGTTGCTTCTTCTTTTTATTCTCTACTGTCATTTTTACCAGTCTTTGAATTTTTAAACCCCTAAAGCAATCACTTTCTCCAGTTCCTTGGTTTCTAACTAAGGAAATGATACAATCCTCCAAGAGGTATGAAATGGAAAATTGGAGAGAGTAGTTTCTGTGCTAGAAGGGACCTTAGACATAATCCAGACAAGTAGTTCTCAAACTTTGGGTCTCAGCATGTGAGGCCAGGGACTCGTAAGTGAGAGGAAGGGAGAGAGTATCTCAAAGAACATTTCTTTATGCCAGTTATATCTAGTAATATTTACCATATTAGAAAGAAAAATCGATAAAAATTTAAAATATTTACTAATTCATTTAAAATTATAAATCTACAGCATAATAACATAACTTTTATGAAAAATAATATTTTACAAAATTTTAAAAAATGAGTATGAAGAGCAGCAGTGTTTCACAAGTGTGGCAGCTGGGTCTAGTAGAGTCAATAGAGTGTTACACTTGGAGACAAAAAGATCCAAGTTCAAATTCTGCCTCACATTCTCCCTAGCCTACCTTGCAAGACTGTTTTAAGGATCAAATGGCAAGCACTTTGTAAACCTTACAGCACTATATAAATGTTAAATATTGTTTCATATTTTTGAAGATTTCTTTAATGTCTGGCTTACTTGTTATGTCTACTTTTTCATTCAATCTATTTCTATATGTTGGTTTGGTTGAAGTATATGAAGAAAATCTGGCCTTATAAAAGTGACTTGTTGAAAAAGAGAGGAGTATTTTAATAAGCAAACAACATATTAGTATTCTCACAGTCCTCCTCCTGTTCCATGCTTCAATCATCTTTGCCCCCAAAATAGGAGTCTAATGTTGAATTTTTCTGTTTAATTTGTTTCCTTTGCCTAGGCATGTTGCCACTTAATTACTTGACTTTTGGGCTTGTTGCCACAGTAGGACTCTGCCACCAGACAGGGGAGCTTCCATCCCAAACATTGGGGTCTTCACAACTTCCAGAGGTATTAGTTGGGTGGCCTCTGTGAAGCCTCCATACACTCTAGCAAGCTGGATACCCACACTAAGACCTCCACCCTAGACTGCAATCCAGATCCAGGGAGGTAAGAGTGATTACCCCCCAAGACTGATCGATAGATCTCCCTATAGTTCACAGGCCAGGTGCTGAAGCTGCAACTGAAGCTGCAAAATGGCGTCTGTGCCGTATCTCCTCAGCTGCTTCTCGCCCCCAGGGGAAGAAGCCTGACACATTCCCCAAATACTGGTCTCAAAGTCTATAGGGCACTAACCTCTCACTTTGTCCCAGGCATACCTGTGTTGATAATTCTGGAGTTGCCACAGCTGCTGGTGTTCTGGGGTCCCTCCAGCTGGCTGCTGGCCTGGCTGCCCTGGGGCTAAAACCACAACTCAGGCAGGCCTGGGCTCAGCTCCCAGAGCATTGTGCTGGCCCCTCCCTGCAGGGCTACTGGGCTGTCCTCAGTGGGAGATTAGCTTCTCTGTGTCATTCTGTGGGTGCTGGAGCTCCAGAAGTTGTTCAGAGTCCCCTTTTACATGATTTTGAAGTGGTGTGGGAGAGAGCACCTTGGAAGTGCTATTTCTACTTTGCCATCTTGGCTCCACCCCCATATTAGTATTCTCATGAAAATAGTGTTGACCTCAGGGAATCTATGAAAGCATCTCAGGGACTCTCAAGAGTCCTTGAACCACACTTAGATAATCAATGATCTAAACCAGCTCCTTCATTTTACAGAGGCAAAAGGCTGGAGAAAACATAGGGTAATGGATAGTGCACAGGCCTTGGAGGGAGGAAAACAGGTTCAAATCCTACTTCTGACATTTAATAGCATAGAAAAGTCACTTCACCTCTGATGGCCTGGAATGTCACTTCTAGCCCTAAATCTAGGATTCTATAATCTCCATATTCCAACCAAGGATCAGGTAGCCCCGATACAGGTTCTTTCATTGTCCGCACTATACCACTCTTCAAAGATTTGAACTCTAGATGACCAAAGAAAAACAAAGCCCAGGTATTTCTGTAGCTACAAAGATCCCTCATTGATCACACAATATTTATTTCCAAACAGTATTATTGCCTGATAAAACTTCATATTTCAATTATTTTCTTAGGTCAACTTCATTGAAGTCCAGGCTGTGGACCAGGTAACTTTTAGAATCCGTTCTTGATTACCTCCTGTCTCCTGTATCTACACTCATGCCCTTCATAGTATGTTTACTTTTTGACTGAATAATGATGAAACAAAACTTCTCTCTTGAGTTCAGAAAGTCTCCTAAGAACTCTGAGCTTCTCCAAGAGGATCCATGACAATCAGGTCCAATACTTTGGATAAGGAAGAGAACTAATCAATTAACATGCATTAAGCAATTACTATATGCCAGGTACTAGAGATATTAGATAAAAATGAAATAATACCCTCCCTCAAGAAGCTTACATTCTCTCAAGTAAAGAGCATGTACATATATACATATATATGTACACACATATGGATATGATTGTTGTTCTTTATTCTTAAAGAGGATCAATAATGAAATCACTATGCTGGAGTCAAGGTACATTGAGCTTGACTGTGGTTGATCAGACCAATATGAACTTGGAAGGCTCTTCCATAGGTCAGGCACAAATAGTCCATACAAACATTTGGAGGACAGATGCCTCTGAAGTGCACAACTCACATTTCTTTTGAGCTATTATAATACTGCTTCGTTCATGGAGCACTGAGCCTTTTTTTGGTGTGGGCATGCCATGTTGGGTGGTCCTTTGCCAGCATCTACCATGCCATATAATTGATTCCAGAGTTCTTCAGAGATACCTTAAGAGTGTCCTTTTATTGCTTCTTCTGCCCCCTATGTGAGTGCCTTCTTTGAGGAAGTTTTATATAAAAGTGTGTTTTATGCAAATGGACATTTGGCAACATGTGGATATCTGAATATATATTTTACAAAATACATATACACTCACAAAATAAAGGTGAGAAGATTAGAGGTGGGAAGCCTAGGAGCTAGAGAGAATCATAGGGAAAAACCTCATTTAGAGGTTAGTATTTGAGTGTAACTTTGAAAGAAACTAGGAATTCTAGGAATGGAGGAAGGCTTGTGTAAAGGTATAAAGATGGGATATAGAGCATTGTGTTAGAGAAACAAACAGATGAGATTGTGTTTGAGTCTAGAGGTAATAAGGAGGAGCAAGGAAATGATTTAGTCAGACCTATACTTTAGAGATATCACTTTGGCAGTTATGTGGAAGATGAATAAGAGAGAGACTTAAGATAGAAGGGAACCAATTAAAAGAATACCATCAAGAGGTGATGAGGGACTGAACTAGATGGTGGCTATGTAAGTGAGGAGAAGGGGATGTATATAAGAGAGGCCATGAAGGCAGAATCAAAAAGATGTGGTAAAGATTAGATGGGTGGGGTGAGGGAGAATTCAACGACCAGAATGACTTAGTGATTGTAAGGATGGTGGTGCTCTCAATAAATACAGGGAAATTATGGAGAAAGATGGGCTTTGGGAGAGGGTAAGATAATAACTTCTGCTTAGGGTACATTGAGTTTGAGATACTCTGCCATCCATTGTTTTCTTTACCAAGAAGTTCCACAATTGTCTTAAGAGGCAGAACATCTGCAGCGGGTACAGTGATGGACCTGGTGTCAATAAGCTGTGGGCTCAAATCCAGCCTCATATAATTATTACCATGGACAACTTTCTGAAGCTTTCCAAACCACAATTCTTTCATTTGAAAGAAGGAAATAATAAGAGCACTTGTATAGCAGTATTGTTGAAAGGATCTTACAAGATAATGTAGAGTACTTTACAAACTTTAAGGTAGTCTATATGTGTCAGCAATTATTGTTACTGCTGTTCTCTCAGACTCCATAGAATTAGTCACATAAGCACTTATTGAGCAGTCGATGTGTGTCAACCACATCTTGCTTGTAGTAGGCTATTTAAAAAATTTTTATTGATGCCTTTAAAATACCAAGTTATTTATGGATTTGTGACTGCTCCCTATTCTTCCAATCTTCAGTAACATTTCCCTTTTAATACTGAAAAGGAAGAGTCAAATGGGAAAATATGTTTAATATACATGTATATGTAGAACCAATATCAGATTGTATGCCATCTTGGAGAGATGGGAGGGAGGGGAAGAAACTTTAGAACTCAAAATCTTATGAAAGTGAATGTTGAAAACTAAGAATAAATTAATTTTTTAAAAAAGAAAAGAAATAGTCAAGTAAAGCCAATCAACACATCAATGCTAAGTGTATATTACGCCCTACTTCTCCACCCCTCCAATGAAAGAGCAGAAGTGCATTTCCTCATTCTTTTTCTATGATCAAGATTATTATAATTATACTATATTTGGTTTCATTCTATTGGGCTTTTCATTTGCATTGTTGTAGTCATTTTCCTGGTTATACTTAAGTCAATCTGTATTAATTCATACAAATTTTCCTGTCTTTCTCTATACTACTCATACTCCTTCTTCTTATACTATGATTATATTCCATTATGTTTTATACTATAATTTAATTAGTAAGTCTTCAATCAACAGGCACTCACTTTCTTTCCACTTTTTTGCTACCACAAAAGTATTATGGTATATATTTTAGTATCTATGGGAGCTTGCTTTCTGTCTTTGATATCCCTGGGTCATACAGGCAGCAGTGGGATCTCTGGGTCAAAAAATATGAATATTTTAGCCATTTACCCCTCACAATTCCAAATTATTTTCTAGAATTATTAGACCAATTCACAACTCTACTCATATTGTGTTGATGTGCTTATCTTCCTATAGTTCTTCCCAACATTTATTATTGTTCTTCTTTTTCTCCACCAACTTCCTAATTGGGAGGTAAAAACATCAGGATTGTTTTAATATTCATCCTTCACTATTAATAACTATGAGCAATCTTTCATGTAATTTACAATAGTTTAGTATTTTTTTTCAGAACTATGTGTTCTTATCCTCTGTCTAATTATCTATTTGGGAATAACTCTCATTCTGATGTATTTTTTGTTAATTCCCTATATATTTTGGAGATCAGGCCTTTATTAGAATTATTCAATGAAAATACTCTTCTCCTCCCCCCTCATCAATATTATCACTTCTATTCCTAGCTGCATTGATTTTTCTATGTGAAGAAATTCCTAATTTTCATGTCATTAAATTCATCCATTTTAACTATTATGGTTACTTATAACCCTTATGTAGGTCAGCAAGGTGGCATAATGAATAGAATGCTAGGCTCCATGTCAGGAAGACTCATCTTCCTGAGTTCAAATCTGTTCTCAGACATTTACTAACCATATAATCCTGGGCAAGACACTTAACCTTGTTTGCCTTTGTTTCCTCATCTATAAAATGAGCTGGAGATGGAAATGGCAAACCACTCTGGCATATTTGCAAAGAAAACTCTAAATGGGGTCACAAAGAGTCAGACATGCCTGAAAAATGACTGAACAACAACAATTTTATGTAGTTAAGAATTCTCCTCCTAGTCATAAATATAAATGATATTTTCCATTTTTCAATTTTTATGAATATTCAATTAATAAGCACTTATTAATTTCCCAGTATATTCCAGGCACGGTCCTAGGCATTAAAGACACCAAAAAAAAATGTGAAATAGCCCCTGTCCTCCTGGAATGAAACCATAATAGATAGAATCCTCAATTACCCTTCTGAGACAAAACTTAAAGAAAAAAGATAAACAACAAAGAAGATAAGGAACTGAATAGAACTATAAAAGGGTTATATATGATAGACCTTTGGCTATTACTGAATAGAAGCAGAAAGTAATATTTATCAGTTGCACATTGAAAGTTTGCAAAAAATGATCGTGGCTAGAAAATAAACTCTTTCTTTAGTTTTCCTGGTACAGTATGATGCTGAAAGTGGTATTCTTCTTCCCTGAGAAGTATATTCCAAACTCATGAACTCTTTACTCCTAAGGTAGATGCCAAGGCTAGAGTCAAGGCTTTTTCGGGATCATTAATGGATACCATGTTCTTGTGATACATGCCATCATTGCTGGTGACAGTGGTGGCTGGGGAGTCACTGGGGAGGGAGAGAACACTTCCTTGGTTCATATATGTAAAACTAGGAAGAATCCTAGAGGTCATCTAGTCCAATGTTCTCTTTTATAAATGAAAAAAAAATTGAGGCTTCAAAGGGGCTAATGACTATACCAAGATTATTTAGGGATTCCGTAATAGAGCCAGAACTAGAACCGAAATCCCACTGTAACACAGCACTCTGTATCATCCTGCCCTTCCTTGCCCACCCCTCCTTTGCTGGAAATCTAAGGAAAAGACTAAAAAATGTCCTGAGGTTGAAGCAGTCCAAAAGTGGGGGTAGAGCTTTAATCTTCCAGGTTATTGAGGAAGTGATTCTGCCAGTGTTCATCTTCCTGATCCTCAGGTGCCAACTTGAAAAGGCATCCTTCCAGCAAAGGGCTATAGTGCATCCCCATATCCATATCTTTCTGGTAAAGGCTTCCATTATGTACCACCATCAAATGGATATGGAGGGTCTCATCAAAACATGCAAGGGTTCTTCTCATCATCCTTGCTGAATAAATATGAAATATAGGGACAGGGCCTGGCCCGGTAATATCACTGGTGTAAGGAAGTTTCCTCTACTAATATAAAAAGACACCTTCTGTGCAACTTACAGTATTAGATAGTTTCCCAGAGAACCAAGAGGCTAAGCAACTTGTCTAGGGTCACACACCTAGTTTGTGTCAGAGGTAAAACTTGCCTAGGTTTTCCTGGATTTGAGGCCAACTCTCTATCTGTTATACTACAGTGCCCTTTAATGTGCAAAATACATGAAAAATAAATACAATGAAGTATTTGTGAGAAAATACTAGTAGCTTTTGTCCTCTGTTCTCAAAGAGGACTGTGACATCAGGAAAATGATGCCATGACTTGCAAGTGAATTGGGTATAAAAAGTCACCAGCCTCACTTTCTCCTCTGCATCCAGCTGGGTCCAGTGGCAAGATATAAATCAGGATGACTGGAGATGGCCCCCACTAGTAGCTGAGGAAATCAGGAAAAGGATGGCATTCGTGCTGAGATTTGAGGAAAATTAGGGAATCTCAGAGGTGGAGGGAATGCATTATAAGAGTGGGGATAGCTTGTGGGAAGGGACAGGTATAGGACACAGAAAATTATGTGGAAGGAACAGCAAGAAGACCAGGTTGGCTGGACTGGAGGATGATGAAGAGGAATAATATGCAATAACTCTGAAGAAGCTGATTGGAGCTGGGTAGGTAAAGGCCTTTGATATATGTGACCTTTATATTTAGACCACCTTTCCATTTGGAATTTATACAGAGTAGGCACCCAATAAACGTTTGTTATACTGAATTGCCTAAACAGTATACTAGCTCTAAGCAAAAAGAGCAAAGACACAGCCACAATACAGTAAACTATACATTGTTCTTCCTTCTTTCATCTTTTTCTCTCCCCTTCCTTTCTTTCCTTTCCTTTCTTCCTCCTTCACTCCCTCCTTTCCCTTCTTTCCTTCTCTTCTTCTTTCCTCCCCTCTGCCCACTTTTATTAATCGAAACAGATGTCAGATACCAGAGATCTGAGATGTCCCTGCAGTCGGCTTTCCTTACCAAGTGAGAACCTTTAAAGAATAGCTCCGGTCCTGGTTGAAAACCCACACCCATGACTTTTAATTTCCATGGGGGAGCTACTCATTTCAGAGAAGGATGTTTGCCTGACTAATCATGGGATATATTAGTATGGCTGCCTTTCCCCCTCCCCCATCCTACCAGAACAATTCAGCCCATTACCATGTAATTTGGCTTAGTCTTTTCAAGGTCCGTTGAGATATTTCCTAGCTGGGGCCTCAAAAGCGGGCTTTCAAGTCCCTGAAATGTAATTGCTCCATTGCTGCCGATGTAGCAGGAAAGGCGAGCAAACTGATACCGACATGGCCTAATAAATACGAATTCCATGCTTCGAATTCAGGAATTCTCGTTTTCCTAGGCTCACTTTAGAACTAGGAAAGCACCTTAGTCATCATTCTAATCTGTATTAAAATGGGCCCCAGGCAGGGGCAGAGGGAGATACAATTCTGCAATGACAGAAGCCTTTAGAGATCTGGGTAAAGCCCCCGAGGGACAGACGTGGGCAGCGAGCCCAAGCAGCGGCAGCTCCATGGGGTGTTACTCAGAGGCCGAATCTAACTGGAACCCAGGTCCTCTGATTCCATAGCCAGTGCTCCAGACCCTCGCTGCAATCACACACGGAAACTCTGAAGCCAAGCCAGATTTCAACCTTTAAAAATCCAGAGGCAAAGCAGAATTTTCGCCGTCGTTCTGGCCCTGCGTCCTGGTCCGGCAACGTTCTGGATGTTACAAACCAAGCTGGTACTTTTCTCCCTTCCCCCTCCTGTCTTCCCTCCCTCCTTCCTGGCAGCAGGCCATTCACTCGCAAACACTTGTTCCATATTTACATTCCCTTTATGCTGCTTATAGTTTATCTTGTTACCTAAGTACTTGGCACAAAAGTAATTATTTTGTTGCAAAAGCTACAGCAGCCGTCAAAGTGGTAAAAAAAAAAGTGTGTGTGTGTGTGTGTGTGTGTGTGTGTGTGAGAGAGAGAGAGAGAGAGAGAGAGAGAGAGAGAGAGAGAGAGAGAGAGAGAGAGAGAGAGAGATTGTACATATCACCGTTTCAATGGAGACACGGGAAATTACTGCCTTATTCTCGCCAGCCACCGCCAGTCAGGGGAAGATTCGGAGGGTAACATCCTGCCATTGTAAGGGGAGAAAAGATCATTTCTTAGCAAAGTGGTTTTTGCAGGAGCACACAATGCCTGCCACGCTTTCCCTGCTCCGGGCCCCTCCCCTCGTCCAAATTATCAGCCCAGTATCAATTCACAGGGCACAGCATGCAAAGCAGACAGAAGGCAGTGCCCTGCTGAGTCGCCAACCAGATAAGTCTCTCCCTATTTTGCGCCAAAGTAAACAGTGCAGAGGCATCTCTCCCTCCTCTCCCCATTCCTTTCCCCCAGGGAAACAAACCTCTGCTGTGGGCTTGGAAAACATATAGACTCCCTTTTGCTCTCATTCCTCCTCCTACCCCAGTTTACAAAGTTTAAAAAAAACAAAAGCTTACTCATAGGATCACAGAATTTAGAAGCAGAAAGACCATAAGTGTTGGGCCCCCACTTTTTACTGGGGGAGATGGATGGGGGAGAGGCTTCTCCCTAGGAAGAGCTAGAATTCAAACTCATCTCCCCATACCAAAGCTTGTGCTCTTTCTCAAAGTTCTTTTAATTGGACTCCTTTAGAAAAGACAACAGATGATAGTATTTATAAGTTGTGGAGATCAGGGAGAGAGGAAGTCGAATTGAATTTGACCAGGGGTCAAGGGAAATAAGGGTGTTTGTCCCTGCCCCAAAACAGCAGAAGAGGGGAAGGCAGGCATCCAGGAAGGGAGTGTGTTCCAGAAGATTACTTTAGGGACTTTGTCTCTTCCCTTGTTTCAAGTGTCTCCCGTTTTAGACATACGTTCACAGTCTGCTCCCCCCACCCCTTCATCTTTCGGGATCTCCCTTATCTCCTATTTCTAGCTTTCTTCAAGTCGGCTGATCTTTCTGCTGCTGTCTCCTTTGTCTTTCATTCCCTTCTGCCCCCCGAAATCTCTTTTTGCACATACACACACACACACACACACACACACACACACACACACACACACACACACACACACCCCAAAGCCTTTCCCAGGGTGGTGACATATTTACATATTTACAAAGTGATTTTTCCCCCTAAGGAAAAATACTGGAGGGTTGACTGTCTAAGGGAGCTTTGGTTGACAGAAGATTTGGTGGGAAAGGATAAAGCTATACTTACCAGAGGTGAGAGAAGGCCTTTTTAAGAGACTTGCCACTAAAATTCAGTCTAGGTTTGGGGAAATAGGTTCAGGGACCCCACTTTTCATCTCCCAGGCTTTCTTCTTCTCTGTATCCCTTTTCTCATTAAAAACAGAAAACTTCAGGTACAGTTCCCATGGGCATGATTCCTCACCTATGATGGGGGCAAGGATTGGTTGGTGGGAGGGTGACTGCCATGCCAGGCAAAGAGAGTTGGGGACCAGGGAAGTACAGCTGATCGACCCATGCAAATGATTTCCTCACTCTGCTATGAGAGGGATCATCTCTAAAGCCTTATCAAGCTTTGGCATTCTGTGATTCAGCTATTTCTTTCCTCAAAAAAAAATTTCCAGGAAAGAAAAAGAGCCATGTGTTTACCTTAGCTGAAATTTTACCTTTCACCTTGCTCACTATCTCTCTGGGAAACAGCTATTCTCTAATTCTACCTTCAGCACCCCTCTTGGTTCCACCTTAACCTTGGATTTTAATGGAACAGAAGGAGGAATTTTTAAATGAATACCCTCTTCCCCACTCATCACCCTAATGTAGTATAATAGAGGCAGTGTGGTATAGTTCATAGAGTTACTTCATTTGCATTCAGGAAGAGATCTGTGTTAAAGCCCTCTCTGTGACACTTACCGGGCAAGTGACTTACCTCATCTGTAAAATAAGAGGGTTGGGACTGAATAATCTCTAAGGGCCCTTCTTGTTCGTAATCTTGGATCCGTGATCCAGGTCTCAGGTCTGTCACTTACTACTTGAGTGTCCTTGGGAAAGTCATTTGACTTTCCTCATCTGCTAGGTGAAGGGGTTGGACCAAATGAACTCTGAAGTCTCTTTCAGGTCTATTCCTACATCCTTGGCTCCCATGTGTGCGAATTTTTTTTGGTCATGTGTAGCACCAATGCAATATTCACAGTCCAAGTTAACGATAAATATACCTGCATAGTGCTCAATTACAAAATATAACAGACTCTACATATATAAGACAGAAGTAAAACATTTATTCAGACACCAGAAAACCAAATCCCAACACCAGGAAACCTAATCCTTCATAGTAGCAAAGAAAGTAATAAGTCAAAACAACACAGAGAGCCACAGTATCCTTTAGCCTTCTCACAAACCATCACAAGACCAATATTTACTCACAAGCCTATGTGTCTCCTTCAGGAGCTTCCTCTCCTCCCAAGTATCTAGCTGGCTCTGACTCCCAGCTTCCTGTGGGCTCTGCCCCACCCTTCAGCAAACTCTTCCCACCATAGGCTCCATGTGATTACATTCAGCCTATTAGGAGGCAGATTTTATCTTCAAAGCAGGGAAGATCTTCAAATTCCCATTACCATTACACTATGAGGAACATTTAAAGGAAATTCATTAAGCACCTATGTGCTCTGTGTACACAGCACTGAACTCCAATGGTAAAAAAGTAACAAAGTTTAGATAAGACACGGTCCTTACCCCAGTAAAAGAGGAAGTGACATATGGATGAATGATTATAACTCTGCCACCAAAAGAAAATTCCAGGCATTGGATTGAGGACCAGGCCACACTTTTCCAAGGACAGAGAAGCCACCTCCTTATCTCTTTTCCTGGTCTTATGGCATGGGCCCTTCTCCAGTTCCCAGAAGATGAATTCCTTACTTCCTATCCAGTGCCAAGTGGAATGGCCGTGACTCTAACTGGCTGTTTCCATTTCCTCACTTCCCATTTAAGCCTTTCCAATATGACTTCTAACCTCCTCATTCAAAGTATCTATTAATTGTATGATCACACTGGTGTCTTTAGTAAATGTTTAGAGAAGAAATCTCTGCTTGTTCAGGGCCCCACACTGCCCAGCAACTTCATGGTGAAGGCCGTTACTGTATTTGTTATTATTATTCATTATTTTTGATCATTTCAAGATAGCTCCTTAAGCAATGGCCTGTCCTATTCTCAATCTGAGCTTCACAACAGTCTGGGAGAGCAAATAGCAAATATGCTCATCTACATTTTGCAGATTCCCATTTTACATGAAAGAGCATAGCTTCAGAGAAGTGAAGTTATTTACTCAAGGGCATGAAGCTAATTGGTGGCAGAGCCAGGTTGCTTGGCTCCAGTGCTCTTTCCATCACAGTATGTGGCTACAGGAAGGTAAACTGACACTGAGAACTAAGAAAAGAATTACATGTTTGGGCATGAGAGAACAGAAAAGGTAATTTGCAAAAGAGGTGAAAGGAATAGAGGAGACATCCAGAGAAAGAGAAAACGACACGCCCAAAATCCTGAAATGCCAGCTGAAAGAAATTGAAATTATTTATTAATTGACATTATTTATTTATTGAAATTATCAGCTCTTCTTCTTGCAAATGCCAACCCTCTGCTTGTGCCCTTGATCCAACCCTTCCATCTACTTCAGAAGCTTGCCCCTTCAATCATAATGTCTCTTCTTCTCATTTTCAATGTCTTCTTCTTAACTTGTCCCTTCCCTACTGCTTTAAAACATGCCCTGATCTCCCCCATTGTTAAAAAAAAAAATACATTTGACTCTCTAGGTGCCTCAAGCTATCATACTGTCTCTCTTTTGTTTTTCCCAGGCAATTCCTAGGGAAAAACAAAAACAAAAACAAAAACAAAAACGGAAATGCCTACAGCTGGTTGTTTCCATTTGATCACTTGACATTTAGTTCTTAAGCCTTTCCAATATAACTTCTAACCTCATCAATCTATTAATCTCGTGATCAGATTGGTGTCTTTAGTAAAGCAGGTCTTGCTGTACATAACTGGACTATTCTGCAGACCTCTACATAAAGCAATTTTATGTAATTTATGTAATATTTATGTAATTTGAATTTACTTAAAGTGCTTCCTAGCCCTACCTCTTCAACATCTTCTCCTCCTCCATGGTTTTTCATGACTGTGCTCTCTCCTGGTTCACCTAAATTTCTGAATATTCCTTCTCAGTTTTCTTTGTTGAATAGTTTTCCTTGTTTCACCCCTTTTTGTGGATATATGCCAAGACTTTGTTCTGGGCTCTCATCTTTTTTCTATATTATTAATAAACATTCCAAAAAAAAAACATTTACTAAGTGCTTATTATGTGTCAGGTTCTGAGCTAAGCACTGGAGGTACAAGTAGAAAAAGAAAGACAGTTCCTGTCCTTGAGATACCTACAATCTAATGAAGAAAAGCAGCACAGAAAAGGGAGCTGAAAGGGGAAAGGGTGGGGCCATCAGAAGGTATCTAGGACTGGAGCAAGATGCTTTGTGGAGTACAAACCAAAGAGAGCAGTTAATGCTAAATGAAATTACCTGGAAAAGTCTGAGCCCTCCATAAAGGATGGACTTGGGAAGAGTTCAGGGCTCTGCTCGATAGCCCTCTGGTCACAGGGGAAATTCTCCTGAGGGTGCTGAGGAGATGTTGAATATGGGAACTGAATCAGTCTCCAAGATGTTGCAATTTTGAGCTTTTCCTGGAGGAGACATGATATTCCTGGAGGAGACATGATATTCATGGAGTCCAAAGCAAACAGAGAAGCTCATGGAAAATGTAGATTCTCTGCCTTGGTGATCTCATCAACTCCAGTGTGTTCGACTCACCCCTCTGTTGAAGTGGTCCCCAGATCTATGTAGATAGGTCTCTCTCCTGAACTCTAGTCTCAGATCTCCAATTACGTATTGCACATTTCAAATTAAATAGCCTGTAAGTATTTAAAACTCAAGATACCTTAAATAGAATTCATAATCTTTATCCCCCAAGTCCTCTTCTTTCCCTAACTTTTTATTTCTGTTGAAGATATCACCATCTTTCCAGTCCCCCAACCTTCCCATCTGATTCTTCTCCTTCACTCAATCTCTTCTACTTCATGCTTTGCATATAATTAGTTGCCAAAGTCTTGTCAATTTTACTTCCACAATATAGCTTGACTCACATGGGCACCATTCTAAGTCAAGCCTTTATAACCTTTTGCCAGTACAGTTGTAATAGCCTCCTTGTTGGTTGTCCAGCCTTCAGTGTTTTCCCTCTCCAATCAATCCTCCAAACAGCTGACAAATTGATATCCCTCAAGCATAGTTCTGACCATGTTACTCTCCCATTCAAGATACTCCAGGAGCTTCCTCTTGCCTTCAGGATAAAAGACAAACTTCTCTGTTTGACATTTAAAGCCCTTTACAATCTTGCTCCAACCTACTTTCAAATCTTATTGCCTATTATTCTCCTTACACAGTCTATGTTTCAGCCCAGAATGCTCTGGATGGAACCTGACGTTCCATCTCCCATCCTTGTGCCTTTGCTCAAGATGTACCCCATATTCGGAATCAAATCTTTCTTCACCTTTTAGAAACCGTAACCTCCTTGAAAGCTCAGCCCTTGTACAGGATACCTACTCTAATATCCCCTTTCTGATCCCATACTCTTGCTGTTGGCTTCCCCAAGATATTACTTTATAGATGGTTTGTATTTAATTTTCTAATCTAATTCATTGACCAATGAATTTATTTAGTTCATTAAATGAATTGAATGGGGACAGCTAGGTAGAGCACTGAATATAGCATGGGCCCTGGAGTCAGAAAGACCTGAGTTCAAATCTGGCCTCAGACACTTGACACACTGACTAGCTGTGTGACCTTGGGCAAGTCACTAAACCCTGATTGCTTTGCCTTCCCCCCTCAAAAAGAAAGATTAAAAGAAAGATGAACTTAATCCATTCTCCAATCAATGGGCCTCTACTCCCCTACCCCCCTCTAAAAATAAAAATTAAAAATGAATTGAATGTAAGTTCCTTGAGGACAGTGACTGAGGGGATTGTAAGGGCTTAGTTGGTGCTTATTGAGCTGAAAAAAGAGGATGATGATTCTAATAGTTTAATTCTTAACAAATCTATAGACATTAAATTAAAAAAGAGGTGTGTTGGAATCAGCTCAAGAGAGCCAATAGTTATATTTCCCATTTAAGTATTTACACTTCAGTGATCAGAAAATATTACAAATCAGGGCATGATTTGTTCTTTTGTCGATTGTCTAAACTTAAAGAAAGTTATGGAAGAAATCATAATAATGCAAATTAAACTTAAATGTGTGTGTCATGTGGACATCTTATTTTCCCAGACAACCAGTTGTTAAACATTTACTAGCATACCACAGATGATTTCAAGGAGGGGATATTTTCAGATAACATTTTTCAGTTATCACTCGAATCAGTCAAGTGCTTCTTAACTAGAAGTGAGTAGAAGATATATAGTGTCAGACTTGAGCTCTCTATAAGAAGGATTACAGGATTTTTAGGACTCTAGGTATTTAGAGATCTAGTCTAACTAACTAACTTAAAAAATGAGGAGACTGAGGCCCAGAAAAAGTGACTTGGCAAAGATCACCAAGAGAAATAATGAAAAAAATACTTATTCAGACTCAGGATATCTGATACCAATTCCAGTGTTCTTTTCCATTATCCCTCCATTATTCATGGAGGAAAGGTTTCTTAAGAATTAAGGCTGTCTTAAAGTGAAATCTATTGTCTGGAAGATAATGATTTCCCCATCATTAGAGATCTTTAAGCAGAAGCTGGATGTTGGGTGTGTTGGAGAGGAAATTCTCATTTAGGTGGAGTTTGGATGGGATGACTTTTGTTTTGTTTTATTTTTTTGGAGGAGGGAAGGCAGGGCAGTTGGGATTAAGTGACTTGCCCAAGGTCACATGGCTAGTACATTTTAAGTGTCTGAGGCCAGATTTGAACTTAAGTCCTCCTGACTCCAGGGCCGGTGCTCCATTTACTGCTCATGATAGCCACCCCTGGGATGACTTTTAAAGTCCCTTCTAGCCCCAAGATACTGTGAGAATCTCAGGAGTTGTGGGAGAATTGAAAACCTCCTTGTTGTACTCCAGGAGAGACCAAGAGTTTAAAAAAATGTTTTCTCTAAGTTCTACCCTCACCCCAAAGTTTTGGACACTCTTATTCACCCCACATGGCCAGACTGTTGCCAAACCTTTCTGCCTTCACAGCATCTCTTGTGTACATGTGATTCTTTCCTCTCATGTAGCCACAGACCTAATTCAGGTCTTCAACAGCAATAGGCTTTTAACTCATTTCCCTGCCTCAAGCCTCTTCCTGTTCCAATACATTCTCCACCAAGCTGACAACATGATTTTTCTAAAGTGTATGGTTGGTCTTGCCCCTGTTTGTTGAGCTTCATTGGCTCTCTATGACCTCCAGGATCTCATATCAAGGTCATTTAAAGCTTTTCATAACCCGACCCTTTGCTACTTTTTTGATCTACTCATCCCTTACTCCTCTCCATGTGATCTGCAGCCCAGCTGTACTATCTCGGCTGAAGTTCTTTGAACACAACACTCCACCTCCCTGATGTGTTTCTGTTCCCAGTGCCAGAAATTTTTCTCTTTCTTTAATTGTAACTCCTAGCTTCTTTGGCTTCTTTCAAGTTTCAGCTCAAATCTTGCATTGTTGAGGAAGCCTTTCCCATCCATACAGTTGCAAAAGACCTTCCTTTCTCAAATTTCTATTTTCCATTTCGGTGTTTTATATATGCCTAATTATTTAAATGTTGGGGACAGCTAAATAGTGCAGTGGATAGAGTGTCAAGCCTGGAGTCAGGAAGATCCATCTTCCTGAATTCAAATCTGGCCTCAGACACTAGCAGTGTGACCTTGGGTGAGTCACTTAACCCTGTTTGCCTCAATTTTATCATATAAAAATGAACTAGAGAAGGAAATGACAAGCCACTCCAGTATCTTTGCCAAGAAAACCCCAAATATGATGACAAAGAATTGGACACAATTGAAACAACTCAACAACACAAAATTGGATGCAACAACAATGTACGTGTTGTTTCCTCTATTAGAATGTAAGTTCCTTGAATATAGGAGATGGCTTTATTTACATAAATGTAGAGGTTTTTACCTTTATAAAAGGCAAAAGAGTAGGCATTTTGCCTTTATTTATATCCTCTAGCACATAGCAAAATGACTGTCACGTATTAAGTCCTTAATAAATGCTTCTTACGAACTGTTTACTGATTGACTTTCCCCTTTGGCCTCTTGTTCCTTCTCTAGGGCAAGGAAGAGGTGTCAGGAGGGAAGTAGAGAAGCTGGCCAGCATCCATAGTGAACCTGACAGAGAAATAGACTCATCCTAAGAGAAGAGGCACTTTCCATTTAGGGGGAAGCAACAACAAAGCCTAGCATTGAAATTAATGTCTAGTGAGGATGGACGAGGAAAAAAACCCTCCAGTTTCACTACACAAAATGTGTTTTCCAGACGGGCTAAATGAAACTCCTGGTATTAAAGGTGTAAATCAACTACACCTATGTCTAGGTTCTACGTGGCCAGATCTGCTTATGAGGCAGAAACCACTGAAAGAACTCTGTTTCTCGAAGCACTATAAATGTCCCTGCCTGAAGCAATGAGCTGGGTCCCCTGAGGCTGCCTGATTTGTGGCACTGAGGCTGGGGAGAGGAGACATTGGAGAGGAAGGCTCTGGATGATTAGGCAAATGCCACATTCTACTATTAGCATGCCAGGGAAATGGACCCAAGTCCTCTGTCTCCAAATCTAGTGTTCTTTGTTTTATACTATGGGAGGAGAGCCCTTATAAAGAAGGGAAGCTTTCCTATCTGTGGACCACACAGTATCTGGCATATTGTTGTTGTTGTTGTTGAGTCATGTTTGATTCTTCATGACCCTACTTGGGATTTTCTTGGCAGAGATATTGGAGTGGTTTGCCATTTCCTTCTCTGGCTCATTTTACAGATAAGGAAACTGAGGCAAATATGGTTAAGTGACTTGCCCAGGGTCATACTACTAGTAAGTGTCTGAGACTGGATTTCAGCTTAGGTCTTCTGAAGTCCAGGCTCAGTGCTCTATCCACTGTGCCACCTAGCTGGCACATAGTAGGCATTCAATAAATGTTTGTCCACTGACTGAGAGCCAGGACTCGTGGTGATGGTAACATTTGTCTTCAGGGCTTGCCACTCACTTCTTCCTAATTCAATCAAATCTAATGATGCTTATTGGAGCCATATAATAATCAATCCTAGAAAGCTACAGAAAAGCATCTATGGGGAAATATGCATCAGAGGTAAGTAGGTGTCAAAAGGAAGATGGACAGATGCCCCCCAAATCAACTTTACTGACCTCACAATTTTATCAAGAGGAGGGCACATACTTGGGGTGATAGTTTTACCAGTATAACAAAGCCTAGTCCGAACCCTGAGAAATTAGATCCCAATCTAATACCAACCAATACTGTAAGACACTTCCATCATAGGATTCCCATTTTCATCAAGACCAGCACTGTTTCTCCAAATTTGCTGAGCTCAGAGCTATGCCATGCACAGATAGACAAGCCACTGGGAACAAGTCAGCCTAGTTGAAGAGACCTCACTGGGTTTAGTTGGTGCCTGTGCTTTTAGTAACTCATTGGGGAATTTATTCCATTAGCCATGGCCCCAGGGCTTCTGATTTAATTGCCAACCCTCAATCTGGTGGCCTGAGGACTTTATGAAGAAGCCCCTGGAGTTATGTGACTCATCCCGACAATTTAATTACCTTCAGTGGGAGTTAAGGAAGACTCCATAAACTTGGGAATTTATAGCCCATCTGGGGCCATGGGTCACCTCTGATGTAATAACCTGTGCCATTTCCTGTTGGAAAACGGGTTCCTTTTATTGGCCCCTTGGAAGATTTATAACCCTGTCTACCTGGGAAAGGACTGGTTTACTCTGGAGTGCCTTAGCTATTTAAATGTACCTGTTCCATGCTTTCTGAAGCTAGATGTTGAGTGGGGAAAGGCAGAGTATGGAAGGTGGTTTCATTTATTTTTATGTCAGCAATGAATTTCATTTTCTGTCCAATAGCACAAGATATCCTTGTTTCGCCTTTGCCTCTCCCTCTACCTATTCCTATTAACATTTTACTCTGTTGAGCATGGGAAAACTGATGGATTTGGATACATACCCTGGCCCCTTTTCTACTCCCCCCATATCCATTTCTTCTTGTACATTCATTCATTCAGTAAACATTTATAAAGCACCTACTTTGTTCCAGCCACTATCATCACCTCCCCCATCTAACGTTAAATTTGCCCATTTTACCTATGACTTCTTCAATAGCATTACCAAAACACCATGTCAAGACATAGTGACGATGAATCTCAGAGTCAGAGGGGACCTCAGTGGCCATGTAATCCAACACTCACCAGAACATGAATCTTCTCTACATCATAGCCAACAAATCATCATTGCTTTAAGACCTAGAGTGAGGGTGAGAGTGGGGAGGGGGGGAAAGCACTGCCTCTCCCAAAGCATCCCATTTCTCTTTTGGACAGCTCCAATTGTTGGGAAGTTTTCCTTTATTTGGTGTCTAAATTCACCTCTTTCAACTTCTACTCGATGTTCTTAGGTATGCCCTCTGGGGCTGAGTCAGAACTCTCACTTTGTCTCCCTCTCCTTGTCCTTGTCCCTTCCTCACTCATGCCATCTCAATCCATCAATCTTCCCATCTCTATGTACCTATGCCTATATATCTATAGCAACTAAAACCATCTCCACAGCAGGCGACTATTTATTCTTTTGTTCTCTTTATTTTATGGTTGCTTCTTATAGTATAGCTCCCTTTCCCCTTCATTTAACAGAAAGGCTTTCACATTAAGGGAACATTTTAACTGTATCAACAAGAAATAGAAATCCAGTTTACTTCTCTCCAAGCTTCTCTTAAATCTCCCAACTGCTTCCGCTTATTGTCTGAATGATCTGCCTTCCAGCAAACACTCCTGGCTCTGTTCCATGTCCAGAATTATCCTAAGAGGTCTCACTATTTGGAGTGGGGGATCACCCTTGTTCCTGTGCTTTACAGGATACTCATGCTGATGTGGGGACCAGGTGGTTAGACCTGTACAATGATCCAGAGAGGGAGCTGGAGGAGAAGACAATGGAGCTTTTAGCTCCAAAGAGCCGGGGCTAAAGAAGAACCAGCACCTAACCACCTCCTTCCCCCCAACTCCCTTACTCAGACATGGAGACTCTGACTCAGACTGAGGCTGGTGCCTCCTCACCACATCCACCTGCTGCCTTCATCTCCCACAACAGCCAAACTCCCTGCAGTCCCACAGCTCACTGTCTCTCCAGCTCCCACAAGCCTCCTGGTAATCCTTCAGGGCAGTAGATACACTGTGTGATTTATTTCCTCCAACCATTCTCCAGACTCTGAGAAGCACTTGTCTTGGGCATCATAACATTGACCCCCAATAACTCCGTACTACCATGACCTCCAATGGGATAATGAACAAAGGGGAAATTTGACCGGTCAGGCCACAAGCCAACACCTCTCAGCACTCTGTCTCCTTGAATGCCCTGCACTTCAAGGTTAGAAAATTAAAAATCATGTACTCACACCACAGCCACAACACTACCAAGTGTCTAATAACCTCCTCATATTCTGCAGTTTACAAAGTGACCCACCCTCTACCTTTTCCAGAATGTGCTTCAATGGGAGATTCCTAATCATTTTGACTTTAATAACTACAACTATAATACTAACAATAACAATAATAAATAGCTAGCACTTATATAGTTCTTTAAGGTTGAAAAGTGCTTTATAGGGAGTGAGGTGGCACTGTGGATAGATAGAGCATTGGACTTAGAATCAGGAAAGACTCATCTTCCTGAGTTCAAATCTGGCCTCAGACATTTATTAACTAACTCTGTGACACTGGGCAAGTCACTTAACCCTGTTTGCGTCAGTTTCCTCATCTCTAAAAATGAGCTGGAGCAGGAAATGTCGAACCACTCCAGTGTCTCTGCCAAGGAAAGTCCCCAAAATTGGTGTCATGAAGAGTCTGAAACAATTGAACAACAACAAGTACTGGACATAGATATATGTTAACTCACTTGGTCCTCAAAACAACCTTTGAGGAATATTCTAGTATTATCAGAAACAGAGCAGTTAAATGTCTTTCCAAGCTTCACACAGCTAGTGTGTCTGAGGCATGATTCAAATTCAGGTCTTCCTTACTCTAAATCCTGCTGTATTATCTACTGTCCTAATGAATGCAACCATAGCAATCAGGTACTCCATACAAGTAGAAAATTTATTTCCTAGAGACCCCATTCTTTCAAGTTACCTTTAAAGAGTGAGTACAGTGTGGTAGGATGAGGTGCTTCTTCAGAAGACCTGAGTTCCAATCAAGCTTTCATCATTTACTAGCTGTATCTGGCCAAGTCACTTACAATTTCTGAGCCTCCGTTTCCTCATCTCTAAAATGGAGAGAATTGGGATGGCTAGGTGGCATAGTGAGTAGAGCACTGGCCCTGGATTCAGGAGGACCTGAGTTCAAATATGGCCTCGGCCACTCAACACTTGCTAGCTGTATGACCTTGGGCAAGTCACTTAACCCCAATTGCCCAGCCTTCCCCCTTCCAAAAAAAGAAAAAAAAAAATTAAATGGGGAGAATTATAGCACTTACTCCCCAGTATTATTGTGAAGATAAAAATGAGATAATATTGTAAAGCACCTTGCAAATCTTAAATCACTATATAAATGCTAGCTATTATCATTATTGTTATTATTAACAAAAGAGCATTTTATAATTCTTTACATATATTTTGTAATTTTATTCTTGTAACACCCCTGTGAAGTACTAAAATCCTAGATCTGGACATGGAAGGGACCACATCAGTCATCATAGCCAACACATTCCTCATTTGCTATTTGAAGAACCTGAGGCCTAGGAAGGAAAAGTGAATAGGCCAATCTGAGGGAGTCAGCAGCAGAAATAGGATTCAAACTCAGGTCCTCTGGCTCCAGATTCAGCACGCCACTTTCATCATGCCACGATGACACTCCTCTTCATTTGATTTTTCTAAGAGCCGTAGGTGCCAGGTTCATTTTGCTACAGGGAAAATCTCTAACCATGGACTAGGCCTCCTTGGGAGTTATCGGATTCCCCATGGCTGGAGGTCTTCAGGCAAAGGCTAGATGATCACTCTTCAGGTATGGTATCAAACATGGTATCACAACATTCCTGAGTGTGACTGGAATTAGATTAAAATATAATTAAGGAATATTTAACAAAATAAATAAAAATACAGCAAGACATAGATAATGTTGATATGTGGTTTTCTAAGTTAATACGTGCCCTTATGTATGGTTCCATGGCCCCTTTTCTATTTGAGTTTGACCCCACTAACATAGAGGGAATTCCTGTTTATACATGCATTAGAACAGATGACTTTGGACCTGGAGATTCTGTGACTTTACAGAGACCTCACAACTTTGTTTATATTTGGTACAAAGATTAACAGAAGGTATTTCTGACCAGTCAAAAGCTGGTTTAACTATAAAGTTACCTAATTAGGCTCTACATTGCCTCAGTGGTTTCTGACCCTTCCTGAAGTCCATTTTTCTGTACTTCCTGGATCAAAAATGAGAAGAAGGAAGTGGTGAATAGTAGGATTTAGAAATGGAAAGGAATTCAGGGATAGGATCCATCCCAAATGCATCACAGTACAGCTGAAGAAACAAAGGCCTAGAGAGGTTAGGGAATTTGCCCAAGGTGACACAAGTAGTAATTTCCAGAGTAATTTACAACTGGATGCTTCAGACCTCAAATCCAGTGTTTTTCCTTGTACTCAAACTACCTACCTACAGTGGTGTTGTCTGCATAAGAGACAGGTGACCATCTAAAGGATAGAGCAAGGGTGGGGAACCTGCAGCCTCAAGGCCACATGTGGCCCTCTAGATTCTCAAGTGTGTCCCTTTGATTGAATCTAAATACTTGAGGACCTAGAGGGCCATAGGGCCTTGAGGCCACAGGTTCTTCACCCCTGGGATAGAGCATTTCCACTTAGAGTCAAGAAGGCCTAGATGTAAATCTTGTCATAGGTGCTCATCATCTGCATGATGTGGGTAAGGCAATTAAACTCAGTTTCCTCATCTGTAAAGTAGGGATAATAAAATTCCCGTAAGAGTTTTTTTGGGAATGCTATATCAATGTTACTTATTATTATTCTATCTCAAAGGCATCTTGGTGTGTGTGTGTGTGTGTGTGTGTGTGTGTGTGTGTGTGTGTGTGTGTGTGATTGCCTTGAGAAAGGCTGTTCTCTGGCAACTAATAGCTGCTTGGGTTCTTATCATCTCTACATATAGGATGCTATGGTCCTTTGATCTGTGACAAAACCACCTGCTTGAAAATCTGGAGAAATATTAGCTTGAGCAAGAAGACCTGAAATTCCCGGGATTGATAATTAGTGTGAGTGGAGAAAGGATACGGATAGGAGCATATCAGCCTACAAAAGATGTAGGAGGCATTGCAATATGGAGATATGCAATTATGACTCTCTAGTAAACCCTTGGATTTGTAGACTATTCGCTTGCTTTATCCCGGGTCCTAGCTGCTGCATACCTTAAGCTTAAGGATTCTTTTAGGAAATCAAAGGCCTTTTGTTGAATTCTTGCTACAGAAAATATACATCTACTAAAAAAAGAAATCTACCAAGGTCACATGGCCAGTAAATATTAAGTGTCTGAGGCTGGATTTGAACTCAGGTCCTCCTGACTCCAGGGCCGGTGCTCTATTCACTGAGCCACCTAGCCACCCCAATATGGGTTTTTCTTGGCAAAAAGAACTGAAGTGTTTGCCATTTCTCCATCTCATTTTACAGATGAGGAAACTGAGGCAAATAGGGTTAAGTGACTTGCCCAGGGTCACACAGCTAATAAGTGTCTGAGACCAGATTTGAACCCAAGAAGATGAATCTTCAGTGTGCCACCTAGAAAAAAATTGAAAAAAAAAAACATAAAACGATAATCAATTTAGTGAAGTGGAAAGAGTACCAGAGTTGGAATCAGACATGTGTTCAAGTCTTGGTTCTGCCACTAACTACCTTTGTGATATTAAATAAGTCACCTAAATTGTGGGCCTCAATTTCCTCATCTGCAAAATAAGGAGTTTAAATGAGGTGGTCTTTAGGGTTCCATACAGCTTTAATTTGATGGTCTTCTGAAAGGAATGATTCCATAAATACAACAAAACTAATTTTGCTTTAAAAATTATTGGGTTGTCAGGATAAAATTAGAGTTAACTTGAAGGTTTAGAGAGGGAGGAGGTTGATGTATTTATTCAAGCTAAAAATTTAATTGAAATCCTAGCCACAAAGAACAATTAGATTTGTTTATGGTGAATGGGCATACCTTATTCTCAAGGCTGTCTAAGTTAAGCTTTATGCCTTGGGATAGTAAAGAGAGTTCACTGATTCTAATTATTTATCAAATGTTTTATGCCTGCTAATGGTGTGGGATGATAGAAATAATTGAATTAGCAAACCTGCATTTAAGGCCTAACTATTCAGTTAGTATGGGAAAATCAAGAGTAAGACATAGCCCTTTTCCTCAAGGACCATAGACAGTAACTTAGAAAACCATCGATATGGTAGTGGAAGTGAGTTCAGAGGACATGTAGTCCAATACCCGCCTTTTCCAGATGAAGAAGCTAAGGTTCAGAAAGGTTAAGCAACTTGCCCAAAGTCACACAGCTAGTATATGTGAGAGCCAGGAATTGAACGAAGACCCCCTGCTTCTAAAATCCCACACCCTTTCCACCATAGCACACTGTCTATCAGTCTGATCTCTCTTGTAATTGTTTATAAGATGGAGAAGAGAAGAGAGACACAAAGAATCTTGCAACAAAAGGGGAAAGGGAAGGAAGAGAAAGGGAAAAGGGAAGGAGTTTATTTCTGACACCTACAACATGTCAGACTCTGTGACAAACACATTGCACATTATCTCATTTAATCCTCACAATAACTCTGAGAGGGACATGCTGTTAATTTCCTTATTTTACTGTTGAGGAAACTGAGGTAAACAAAGGTTAAGTGATTTTCCCAGGGTCACACAGATAGGAAATGTCTGAGAGAGGATTTGAACTCAGGTCTTCTGACCCCTGGCCCAGGACTCTGTACACTGCCACCTCCTAGTTGTGTTTTAGGCAATGGAAGTAGTCCAGACAAAATGAGGGAGGCTTAATCAAGGGCCGTTATAGAAATGGGGATGAAGCAGGTCTGAGGAGCACTGATTCTGGAGAATCATTTTCAATTCTGGGCACTGAATTTTAGAAAGGACATTGATAGACCAGAGTATCCAGAGGAAGACTGAACAGAGTGGTTGAATGACTGTTGGAAGAACCTGTGAGGTTTAGCCTGGAGAGGACTTAGTGGGATTAGAATAGATATTTTCAAGTATTTTAAGGCTTAATATGTGGAAGATAGATTAAACTTCTTCGTTTGTCCCTGGAGGGCAAAATAAACAATAATAGGTAGAAATTACTGAGAAGTAGATTTAGACTTGATGTAAAGATCTCTTAGGACGGTGATGTTCAGTTGTTCAGTTATTTTCTATGTTTTTCTATATTTTCATGTTCAACTCTCCATGAACCCTTATCAGTTTTTCTTGGCAAAGATCCTGGAGTGCTTTGCCTTTTCCTTCTGCAACTCATTTTACATGTGAGGAAACCGAGGCAAACAAGGTTAACTGCTCAAGGTCACACAGCTACTAAGCGTCTGAGGCCAGATTTGAATTCTGGAAGATGAATCTTCCTGACTCTAGGCCTGGCACTCTGACCACTGTGTCACCTAACTGCCCCAAGGACAGTGATAGCTAGGCAAAAATTGAATGTGCTGTCTCTGGATGTAGTCCTTCTCACCAAAGGGCTTCAAGCAAGGGCTGTACGTTCTCTTTCTAGGCACACTGTAGTGGTGATTCTCATCTAGGTATGCATTGGGTTAGATGTCCTCACATGTAATAGGAGGAACAATCCTACTGCAACCTTGCCCATATTTTTCATGATATTTATAGAGGGTGAAGAGCTGGCAGAAATAGTTCATCGTTAAGGCCACATTTGAACCTTGGTACCATTGCTCACTGGGGGCTCAGAGCCCTTTATCAGTTCAGTCAGATTTCATCCCTAACACATCAGATCTCATTGTCCAAGGTCAGCTGTCCACCATCTAAGCAGGAGGGAATTAGTACCTCAGGAGGCATCTTCTTCCTCTTTCAGGTAGCTTTAATTGTTAGGAAATTATCTTATATAAGAATTATCTTATATATTTGCCTCTCTACAATTTTCACGAGTACTGTCCTCTGGGAACAAGCATAAGGAAGTCTGGGCAGCACTTGAAATATTTGAAGCCAACTAATTTCCTGCACCCCCACTCTACCCTTCAGTCTTTTTTTCCTCCAGACCAAAAATAATTAATTCCTTCAACCAATTCTCATATGGCATGCTTACCATGTGGGCTTTCCTACCTTGAAAATCTTCACCTGAACATTTTTCCCTTAAAATGTAATTTATAAAACTAGACACAATATTCTAGGTGTAGCCTGACCAGGACAGAGTACTGTGGGGACTATCACCTCCTTCATTCTTTACACCTCTCGTAGCCTAAGACGGCATTGATTTTTGGCTTCCATTCCATAGTGTTGACTCGTACTGAGTTTGGGGAAAGACTAAAATTCCCCCCAATTTTTTTCATGCAAAGTTTTACTTAGCTATACTTCCTCATCCTATATTTGTAATAAGTTGAGGATGGGGCGGCTAGGTGGTGAGTAGGGGCAGTGAGTAGAGCGCTGGCCCTGGAGTCAGAAGGACCTGAGTTCAGATCCGGCCTCAGACACTTAACCCCCACAAACAAAAACCTAGCCATGTGACCTTGTGCAAGTTACTTAACCCCAATTGCCCTAAAAGGGGTGGCTAGATGGCACAGTGAGTAAGAGCGCTGGCCTCAGAGTTGGGATGACCCAAGATCAAATCTGGCCTCAGAAAATGAGCACCCACACATAAATAATGACTAGCCATGTAACCTTGAGCAAGTTACTTAACCCCAAATGCTTAAAAAAAAAAAAAATATATATATATATATATATATATATATATATATATATATATATATATGTAAAGTTGAGGATAAAGTTATAGACTTTTAAAAATTGAATTGCATTTGGTTAGATTTGGTCCAATGATCTAACTCATTGAGATCTTTTTGAGTCCTGAGTCAGTGATCCCTGGTGCTCCCTCTCCTTCCTTGCTTTGTGCTATGTGTAAATTTGATGAAGATCCCATCCATATGATTATACAAGTTGTTGCTAAAAATCTTAATTTGCATATAAACAAGCACAGATACCTGGGGCACTCTACTAGAGAACTCATTCAGAGTTGACTACAAGCCATTATAAACTACCAGACTATGGCTATTTACCTGCAGCTAAATTCAGCTACCTATATACTATCTAATCTACATCTTGCCATTTGTCCTCAGAGATAATATAAGATCCTTTGACAAATGTTGAGAGAAATCTAGATATACTTTATGAATAGCATTATCCTGACCTACCAATCTAAGTACTCTGTCAAAAAGGGAAAAGGGATTAGACTGGCATGTGCTACTCTCAGGGAAAACATGTTTCTTTGTGATTACTCCTTTCTTTTCTAAATCATCATCTTAATATATTCTAGATTTTCACCCAACTCAAGCTCATGGGTGTATATCTTATATGCCACACTCTACTCCCCTTTTTGAAAATCTGGACATTTCATCTTCTTTAGTCCTGTGACATATCACTATGATCTTTAAAGGTCAGTAGCAAGAGGCAGCTAGGTGGCCTAGTGGATAAGAGCATTGGGCCTGGAGTTAGGAAGACCTCAGACACTTACTAACCTTGTGACCCCTGGGGGAGTCACCTGGCTTCTGTTTGCCCTAGTTCACTAGAGAAGGACATAGCAAGCCACTCCAGTATCTTTGCCAAGAAAAACCCATGGACAGTATTGGTGTGCTATGGCTTATGGGAATCACAAAGAGTTGGACATTGTTGAACAATAACAGCTCAGCAATCACAATATTCTTAGCTACTGTTGTTTTTGTGTAAGGGAGGTTGGGTGTGATTACCCTACCCCTTCCAGGCTCATTTGATATAATCACAAAATATAGTCACATATGATGAGGTTGTAGTGTGTTGACAAAATGAAATGCCCTCTGCTACCTTTATGAGGTACAGATAACTTTCTGATAGAGTCAAGAAGGGAATAGCATGCCTGGTTGAGAAAAGAAATTAGCCATTCCCTTTGAGGCCATAAACAGCCAAGTCCTGGATACATTTCAGGAGTTGAAGAATGGGAGAGATGCCTAAGTCAGGAGCTGCCTATGGAGGTGGACCCTGCAGAGGGAAAGAAGGACTCCTCCCCAGGTGACTATGTAGCTTCGAAGGGGCACTAGTGGACCAGTAGAAGACACTGCATTCAGTAAAGAACAGAGACACACAGCCAACAGACGTGGATCCTGAAAGATAGTCAGCTGAGGGAGAAAGGAACTTCACGGAATGTAACTCCTGGCAGGAGATAGGAGAGACAGACTCCAGACAGGAGTAGGCCCTGAGGAAACAGCTGAACAACCCACCCTGCAACCAAGGGATGCTGTGTGAGAGAAAAGGGATTCCAGGCACTACAGAGCCAAAAGCTGAGCTGCTTTTGGTATAAATGTATCCTCTATGTGCTCTTCATATCATTGTACTCAAAGCTTGAGTCCACTCTTCCCATATTTGTTATATATAATTGTAAGAGAGTACACCCCAGGTTTGCAGAGAGAACGCTATATAACTGCTGTTCTTGTCTTTATCTTCTAGGTGATTTCTAATAGGAAGCACACCAATAGGGGCTTGTGAGAGATGGTAGTAGGAGTACTGCCCCATAGGGCTGTGGTTAGCCTCTAGGGGTCCAGTTTTTCTGAGTGTGAGTTGGGGAGATTAACCCTCAGGAAAAACTATATTTCCATATTACTTTAAGATCATTAGAGCAATTTATGTATAGTATCTCTTTCAAATCATACTATACCATTTGAGAAGGCTATCTACAGGTCCAATATTATTGATCCTCATTTTTGTTGTTCAGTTATGTCAATCTTGGCCCTCTTTGTGACCCCAATCTAGGGTTTTCTTGGCAGAGTGGTTTGCCATTTCCTTCTCCAGCTCATTTTTCATATGAGGAAACTGAGGCAAAAGGGGTTATGTGACTTGCCCAAGGTCACACAGCTAATAAGTGTCTGAGGGCAGATTTGAACTCAGGATGATGAATCTTCCTGACTTCAGGCCTGGTACTCTATCCACTGAATCACCAGACTGTCCCTATATCCTTATTTTACAGACATTGAAATTCAGGAGCAAAGTGTTACTTTTTTTTTAAAGTGTTACTTTCTTAAGATCAAGAAGTTGGTAAGTGAGTGAGTGAATTCGAGAGATGATGTCTGAATCCAGATCTTCTTAATAGCAAATCCCCACTTCATACCAGACCATTCCCTCCTCTGTAAATTCTTTTAGTACTCTGAGACATTGTTTTTCTGTGTTTGGTGACTTTAACTCATGAAGGCAGCTAGATGTTTTCTTATGATCTCTCAACTTATCTTTATATTTCAACTCTCCTTTAGCCATCTTTGTTCTGTCCTTTCTAATAGAAAGTTTCTAATGCTTGGAAGACAAAGAAGAAAAATAGTTTGAATAGGTCTGTCTTTTCTTTCTCATCTGTGGTCATCATACGGCCTGCCCTGGACAGACAAGCTGTGCCTCCTAGGATCCTCCTCTCACTCACATGCACATAACCCTTTGGGTTGTCCTTGGCATTCTTGTCCATCTTTAACTGATCTTGAGCTTCAATGTTCTTGTCAATGTACTTACAGGACCATGAAACACTTTTCTATTGATATTCTTTTACCTTCCCTTGATTCTATCTTCTGTAGGTATTTTTAAAAACATCTAAATTGGTTAGTGACTTCTCTGAGCATTTACATTAGGTTTTTATTTTGTTTTTAATGGATTGTGTTGATATATTTTATTTATTGTATAGTTTATTGATATATTTTACATCACCTAGATTTCCCCTCCTATCCTTGCCTCTCTTACCTCCCAGAAATCCATAATTTAAAACAAAGGTTTTTAATGGAAAAAAAAGGAAAAGGAGAGAAAACTTAGGAAAATCAATCAATACATCCCTCCCTTCCCCCAAATCTGACAGTATATGGAATGTTCCACACTTGTGAACCTCTTACCTTTGCAGGGCTTCAGGTGGTGAGGTGTTTTCTCACATGTCTTCATCAGGCTTGATCTTTATAATTTTGGAGCATTCATGTTTTCTTATTTTGTGGTGATTTTTTCATATTACTGTAGTCATTGTATACATTGTTTTCATGCCTCTGGTTATTTTACTTTGTGCCACTTTATGTCCACTTCTGATTTTAAAAAGGCACCTCTCCTTTTTTTCCTCCTTGTCAGGATTCCTTTTCACTGTATTTTCAGCATTTCAGTCTCAGGAACTTCCCATCCTTCCTGAGCCAACTGACTTTTTCTGTATTATTTTAATTTATCATATATCCCACCTATCCTTTCTCTGACCCCTTTGAAATCTGTTTCCATAAATATCTAGAATACATGTCCAACTATTACATGCATTCCTTTACTTCTCTCTCACAAATTCTCAGATGGAGTGGTCACTGTTCCTCAAGTGGGGTGAGGAACCATCATGTCCAACCTAGTACTAATGCCTTTTTGTGGGTGAAAATCAGCTCCAGAATAGCAGTTTTCTTCATGGCTTCTTCAACTTTTGGACTGATAAAGTCATCATTAAGACAAGCCATTTTTATCTATACTGTTTCTGGTAGAATTCCTCTGAAGTCAATTTAATTGAAATCCCCAGCTACTACTATATTATGCCTCTATGCCTGGTTTGGTTTTGTCGATTTTTTAAAACTCCTCTTCATTTTCTCTTTCTGCCAAAATAAGTCCACATAATACATCAATGACAATATTGCTTCTGTTCCTGATTCCATTGACTTTTACCCAAATGCTTCCTGACATACTTCCCCTTTAGAATTCCTGGATTTCCTGGAATATATCTGTCTCCTTCATATATAGTTCTACCCGCTGCATCTCGTACAACCTTTATGAATCAAATGAGATATTTGCAAAGCGCTTTGTAAACTTGAAAATGCCCTATAAATGCAATGATCATTGCCATTATTATTATTATTATTATTATTATTACTACTATTATTTCATTCCATTACTTTTGAATAAAGTATGATCTCTCAGAACTATAGAATAGTCCTGGGTGTGAGAGATATGTAAGGTGATCAAAATCTACTCCCTGTATTAGGATCTCAAGTCCATCTTACTTGCTACCTATATTTTGTGAATTTTTATGTAGCCAAGGATTTTTTATTTGCGCTGATATTCTTTCTTCATTGCTGTACTCTCTATGGTATATAGGTTAGTGGCTATATATGTATATGCATATATATGTGTGTGTGTATGTATATACACATGCATACATATACATAGAAATTTCCCCCTCTCTCATCTTTTTGTTTTTTTAATTTAATATTTTCAGTTAAGAAAAATATACTTCTGTCCCTCTCACCTTCTCCTCACTGAAAAAACAACAAAAGAACTTGTAACTGGTATGTCTAGCCAAACAAAACAAATTCTTAATTGACCATGTCCAAAAATTATATGTATCTCCACGCTGAGTTCATCACCTCTTTGTCAGGTAGTAGGAAGCAATGCTTCATCATTGATCCTATGTTCACTGTGTTTATTAGAGTTCTGAAGCCTTTCAAAGCTATTTATCTTTATAATGTTGTTCCTGGTTCTGCTTAGACTCTGTATCAATTCATACATGTCTTCCTTGGTTTCTCATTCTTTTCAGTTTAAAGCCCTTTTAGTTAAATATGCAAGATTCTAGAAAACTATATTTTCCCTAGTACTCACAGGTATATTCCATCCCTGATCAAAAGGATACAAGTTCTATATTTTAATCTGTGGCCCCAAATCCAAAAGGCTATTCTTTTTTTTCATATTTGAAACATTTAATTTTAAAACTTCAAATTCCAGATCCATTCCCTTCTTCCCTTGTCACCCAATCCCACTGGGAAAATAAGCAATTCAGTATATGTTGTACATGTATAGCTATGCAAAACATAACCATAGTATTTATATTTTAAAAGGCTGGCTATATTTCCCTCCCACGCATTCCACCCCCCACCTGGCCCATTCCCTACTTTGATCCTGTCCCTCTTCAAAAGTGGGTGCCTCCAACCTCCTGTCCCCCTACCATGCCCTCCCCTCCATCTTTCCCCTTTTCATCCCCCTCCCCCCTATTCTCCTGCAGGGTGAGATATACCATTTAGTATGTATGTCATTCTCTCCCTGAGCCAAATTCAATGAGAATATGATTTTGCCTTTTTGACTTCCTGTTCTTCCCCTCCCCTGCAACTACTTCCCCTTGCTTCTTCTACATGAGATAGTTTACCTCACCCTCTCTCCCCATCTCCTCTTGCCAAATTCCTCTCTCACCTCTTAACTTCACCCCTTAAGTATCATCCCTTCCCACCAAATTCGATCTATCCATGTATACCTGTAAACATATATACGCACATTCACATATGTATTCATATGCCCATATACCCTTTTTCCATTATTTTCATACTGAGAAAGGTTTCATCAGTCACCGTTATTGTTTTTCCATGTAGGAATGTAAATAGTTCAATTTTGATAAGTTCCTTTTGATTTCTTTTCCCTGTTTACCTTCTCAAGCATCTCTTGCTTCTTGTGTCTGAATGTCAAATTTTCTATTCAACTCTGGTTTTTTCCTCAAGAATACTTGAAAGTCCTCTATTCCACTGAATGACCATATTTTCCCTTGAAACAAGATACCCAGTTTTGCTAGGTAGGTGATTCTTGGTTTTAATCCCAGGTCCTTTGCCCTCCAGAATATCATATTCCATGCCCTTCAATCCCTCAGTGTAGAAGCTGCCAGGTCCTGTGCTATTCTGATTGTGTTTCTACAATATTGAAATCGTTTCTTCCTGGCTGCTTATAGTATTTTTCTCCTTGATCTGGGAGTTCTGCAACCTGGCTACAATATTCCTAGGAGTTTTCTTTTGGGGATCTTTTTCAGGAGGTGATCTTTGGATTCTTTCAACCTCTATTTTGCCCTCTGGGTCTAAAACATCAGGGCAATTTTCCTTGACAATTTTTTGAAGGATGATTTCTAGGTTCTTTCTTTGATCATGGCTTTCAGGTAGTTGAATAATTTTTAAATTATCTCTCCTGGATCTATTTTCCAGGTCAGTGGTTTTTCCCATGAGATATTTCACATTGCCTTCTATTCTTTCAATTGCTTGGATCTGTTTTCTTGATTTCTCATAAAGTCTCTAGCTTCCATTTGCTCTAGTCTGATTCTGAAGGAATGAATCTCTTCAGTGAGCTTTTGAGATTGTTTTTCCATCTGTCAAAGTCGGCTTTTTAAGGCATTCTTCTCCTCATTGCCTTTTTGAGCCTCTTTTACCATTTGAGTTAGGCTATTTTTTTAAGGTGTTATTTTCCTCATTCAGGCTGTTGACTCTCATTTCATACTTTTCCTGCACCCTTCTCATTTCTCTTCCCAATTTTTCCTCCACTTCTCTTATTTGGTTTTTAAAATCCTTCTTAAGGTCCTCTATGGCCTGTAATCCACTCATATTTTCATTTGGGGCTTTTGGTATAGGATTCCTGACCTCCCAGTCCTCCTCCTGTTCCATGCTTCAATCCTCTTTGCCCCCAAAATAGGAGTCAATTGTTGCATTTTTCTGTTTATTTTGTTTCCTTTGCCTAGGCATGTTGCCACTTAATTACTTTACTTTTGGGCTTGTTGCCACAGTAGGACTCTGACACCAGACAGGGGAGCTTCTGTCCCAAACATTGGGGTCTTCTCAACTGCTGGAGGTATTAGTTGGGTGCCCTCCCTGAAGCCCCCACACCCTTTGGCAAGCTGGACACATACCCCAAGACCTCCACCCCAAAACGCAATACAGATCCAAGAAGGCTAAAGCAAGAGTGATTACCCCCAAGACTGATTGCCAGATCCCCCTACAGTCTGCAGGCCAGGATCTGAAGCTGCAACTGCTAAATGGCAGCTGTGCCTTGACTCCTCAGCTGCTTCTCACCCCCAGGGGAAGAAGCTGATGTGTTCCCAAATACTGGTCCCAAAGTCCATAGGGCACTAACTTCTCACTTTGTCCTAGGCATCTATCTGTTGGTAATTCTGGAAAAGCCACAGCTGCTGGTGTTTTGGGGTCCCTCCAGCTGGCTGCTGGTCAGGCTGCCCTGGGGCTAACACCTCAGACTCAGGAGGGCCTGGGCTCGGCTCCCAGAGTGTTGTGCTGGCTGCTCCCTGCCAGACTGTCCTCAGCAGGAGGTTAGCTTCTCTGTGTGATTCTGTGGATGCTGGAGCTCCAGAGGTTGTTCAGAGTCCCATTTTACATAATTTTGAAGTTGTGTGGGCTGGAGCACCGTGGAAGTGCTGTTTCTACTCTGCCATCTTGGCTCTGCCCCCCCAAAAGCCTATTCTTAAGCATTATCTTCTTAACCAACTATTGTTCCCTTTCCAAACCTTCCTACCTATCTGTTCTGAAACCCTTCAATCATCAGCGGTCATGAAAATACTACCTGTGCTCCTGAGGTCTTCAGTTGCTTGTCTGTGACCACAGTTCCTTAGTGATTCTTTCCAAATTCCTTCTGGCGGTCTCATTTGTGCTATGTGCATCACCAGAAGTGAGTAGTAGTCAGTATGCCTGACAAACTTCAGAAGTCCTCTTTCATCCAAGATACAGACCTCTTCAGTTGTTGTCCTGTCCCTTTTTATGTGGTTCTCTATGGTACAGAGGAGTAAGACCTTAAAAAATGCCAAAACTATCTTGTGCTATTTTAATGGAGCAGGTCGATGGAGGAAGGGAAGATAGCTATGATCTTTCCCTTTAGACTCATCTGGGTGGTGGGGAACCCAGCTTATTGATAAAACAACAGGTGGTGCTGGTGAGCAGGGTGGGGATTGCTAAGAGGGTGGTTGGAAGAAGCAATATCCAATAATTATAATGCATCATTGCTCTAGTGATATGGACCTTTTAATTTAAAGAGGACCCAGATATTGCCTTAACCCCGAGGTCCAAAATGCAGCCCGGTATGCCAGCTGGGTATTTTTAAAAGTATAATAAAGTAAAATAAAAATTTATGTTGTTCCTAACACATAGGAACTAGTAGGCTAGTAAGAACCATCTGTCCACTGCTGCTATTGTATAACTGACTGCTGCCAGATGTCATGCTAGCAGGCTTGCATCAATCAGTAATGGTAATTGTAAAAAAAGCTAATGTACCCTGTACACATATGGATTTCTAATCAGGTGGCACATTATTGAAAAACTTGGCCATTTCTGCCTTAATCCATTTTAATGAATTGCTGTGGGCAGGAAGAAGGGCATAGCTGAAGCTTTTGTCTAGGGACTATAGGTGAGCTGTGTAGCCTTAACAAGTTAGCTCTGTTCCTTGGGTCTTAGAGTCCTTGTATGTAACATGATGGTTTTGTTCAAAAGGACTTCTAAGATCCTTTTTGGTTTTAACCTTCTATGACTTTTAGGTTTGGGGAGAGTTATTGGCAAGGCCCCAGGGCTCAAATCACATCCCACAGGACCTTATCTCCTTGCAATAATGGGAGGGGAACAAGGAGGGAGAAAGAATGATAGTGCAATTGTTGACCATTGCTCTCTATGCTTCACCTTGATTCCAAGAGTTCAGTTTTAAGTTTATTCTTACCTCCTTAGGGACTTTCCTATGTATATGGTTTGCCTTGAAATGCTTAAAAAACACAACCATGCCAGAGGTGGAAATTCCTCAAAGGAAAGAAAGTTGCCTGAGACCTTCCTAGGGGTAAATCCTCCCCACATCCTTTCGGCTCTAAAGGCCAGCCTGAGCTGCATGACTGTTTCTGCAGCTTTGGTTGAGGGGCATATGCTTGAGGGGCATACCTCAATCTAGTTCATCCTTGGCACACAGGAGATAATTTATACACTTTGGTTGAGTTGGAATTCAAGATTGACAGTGAGTTTTATCAGTAAGATAGCTCTCCACCCCCCAAATATTGATGTGACCATTTCATAAATGGGAAAGGAAGGTGGTGGAGGGAAAGGACTTGATTAGCAATTAGCCGTACATATAATTTACGTTTTTTATATAACTTAGGTAGAAGCCTTGAAATAAGACACAGTCTGAGTGTGGGATGTGAGAAGGTATTCCAAGGTCAGATTCAGCAAGTAAGGTTAAATCTTTCTCTGTGCCTCAAAAAGGAAGGGAGCCAAGTAACTTTTAGTTTTGAAACCCAACTCTCCTCTGTTATAATTCTTGGAAATGGAAGTGACTGTGGGCGATTTGTGACTGGCAGAAAGAATTGGGGGGTGGAAGAGGCAGACTCCAACAGAAGATGGGATTTGAGCTGATTCTTGAGGGGAGCCAGGAGGCAAAGGTGAGAAGGAAAAATATTCCAGGTATGGGGGATAGCCAGTGGGAAAACATGGGGTCTGGAAGTGAAGGATCCTGTCCTAGGAACATCAGGGACAATTCTTGGTAAACTAAAGTCATTCCTCCACTCAGGAGCACCCCCTCTTTCTTCTCTCCTTAGAAGCCCTGTGGTTCATTTATCTAGGATATATCAGTGGGATTCTGGAATGCCAGGAAGAAAAGACTAGGTGTTTTCCCTCCTACTCAGAACACTCACAAATTACTTTCCATGCCTTTGGAGACAGCTTTGGTTTGCTTTTTGAGGGGGGTAAGAGGGGAGAAAGGCAGTGAAGTGGCACAGTGGATAGAGTTCCAATCCTGAAGTCAAGTAGCCACATATTCCTACCTCGACACTTACTAGCTGTGAAACCCTGGGCAAGTCATTTGATCCTGTTTGCCTCAGTTTCCTCATCAGAAAAATGAACTGGAGAAGGAAATGGCAGACCCCTCCAGTATCTTTGCCAAAAAGATCTCCAAAAGGGTCATGAAGAATCAGACATGACTGAAACCACTACACAACAGCAACAAGAGGGGACACTTCGTTAGTGCAGCCAGACATAAGGGGGAGGATGAAGCAATGACAGAGAAATTGCTTTGGAGAGTGAGAGACGTGTCAGCATTTTCTGGCCTCACTTTCATGTGTGTTCTGCTTATCCAGTACAGTTTTTCATTTTGATGAGTTTATTTGTTTCCATGGAGTTTTTATTTGTTTTGCTTGTCTTAATAGAACTATTGAATATGAAAGCCAAAAAGGGACCTGAGCAGCTGTCTAGTCTCACTCCCTAATTTTACAAATTAGAAGGTTCAGAGCGGGAAAGCATTCTGGCCAAGGCCATAGAACTAGTAAATGTCAGAGCAGGGATAGGAACCCAGTAATGTCCACCCCCAGCATTATCTCCTACTCTTGGCCTTTCTTTTCTCCTTCCTCTTGTATACAGGGTCCTCATTATGAAATCAGGTATGGCCTGCCCTCTGCCGAATCTTCCTCCAAATGTACCTGTTCTTTCCATTACCTTCTTCTGCCTGTACTCCAGTCTATTGAGGACTTCTGTCTCCTGTTTCCTCTGACCTCTTGGTCTTATCAGGCAAGCTTTCTGCTCATCTGACCCATCATTATCAGTGACAGCAACTGCCTGGTCTCCCCATGGGATAGGTCATTGTCATTTTAACTGGTTTCCAAGGAGAAAATTCCAGTTATTCCACGCTTCTTTCTATTACATATTTGTTGATGGGGATGGGATTTTTGGTGGGAAAGTACAGATTGAAGTTATCTTCAAACCATTTCTCTTAATAGACCTTTGCTAGGCACTGGCAATGTACCAGATACCAAACAAAACAGGCCTTGTCCTCAAAGAGTGTACATTCTGTTGGGCATCATGTAGGTGGTAGCCTATTCCACCTAAGGTAGCCCAGTTCCAAACTTGATTCATTTGACAGCCACTGGAAAAGAATGTTTGTTTGTTGTTCTTTTCCACATGGGTAGCCTGAGACTTGGTACAGAAGGACCCTTATCTCTAGGTTCTAGTCGCAGGGTTAGGACTCTACAGATCTTGGGGTTAGTCATGGAATTTCCCAACTATCTTTTCACAGCTTTCTGGTCACCAGGACTTGTTACGAAGTGAAGCTGTCAGGCTAGCCCATTTGTCAGAGGCTTGCTAGCCTAGAGGCTGGCTGTAGTAGGTAGTTAATGGGAAGGGATGAAATCCTGTCTCCTCAAGCCACAGGGAATAAATGTTGGCTTACCACAGAACATATTGTAGCCTGTCATTATGCCTTAGAAAGTTCACTGAACAGTCTAAACAAAGAGTTCCCATTCAAAGGTGACAGCTATGCTCTTGCCTTGCTACAAACAAACAGGTAGATGTGCCTGTGGCTGATAATAACAAAGTCTCATAGAAGTTTGGAATTTGAGGGCTGAAAGGGATGCCATCTGCTCTGGCCACTTCACTTGACAGATGACAATGCTAAAGGCCAAAGAAGAGGAGAGACTTACCCAAGCTCACATTCCCGACTAGGGGCAGAGCAGACTGGCACGAGAACCTACAGTTCTAGACTCTAGAGTTCTAATTGTTTTCACTGCTGTACTATGCTTAACAAAGATGGCTGGTTGACCATTCTATCGGCTAATTTTTGTACCAACTCTCTGGGGCAGATTAGAAGTCTAGCACTTTGGGGTCTGCACTGTCAGACTACATTGTCGGTTAAAAAAATAAGTTTTTCTTTTTCTTTATATCTTTTTACAAAACAGATCTACTTCAAGCTCAGGACTGGCTCACTTTATTCCCCCCTTGGTCCAGGGGACATTTTCTCCTCAAAAGGGGTCCCAAGTATGAGCTCAGATGAATTAAGGTTCAGTCCTGGGTAGCCTGACTTCATAGAGGAGATTGGATAATAATAACAATGAAATAAAAACAATAACACAATGTGAATTATAATAACAATAGCCAACCCATATGGTGCTTATCATGTTCCAGGCACCATACTAAGTGCTTCCCAATGATCATCTCATTTGTTCTTCACAATAGCTCAGAGAGGTATGTATTACTAGTATCTCCATCTTACAGAAGAGGAAACTGATGCTAACAGTGGTTTAGTGATTTGCTCCAGATATCACTAGTAGGTATCTGAAGCTGAATTTGAATTCGTGTCTTCCTAACTCCAGGCCTGGTGCTCTGTCTAAACAACAATAATGTATGTAATACTTCATTTAGAAAACACTTGGTGTATTATCTGGGGTGTGCTGGAGCCAGCCCAAAGTGGCAGAGAGACCTAATTGTGAAATTTTCAGTGTGGGCATTTACATTTCAGGAATCATCAAAGGCTACAAATAGGGCCTCGTTTTATTGTTTTATTGATTTTCTAGACTTTGAAAAATGATGGGAAAATGCTTGAAATGCCTACTTAACCTAAAAGTTTGCAAATACATTTTTTTTGCTGAGGTAATTGTTAAGTATTTACCAGCATATCCCTGAATATTAAATATCTCATTTTATCCTCACAACAACCCAGTGAAGACAGGTGCTGTTATTATCTCCATTTTAAAGATGAGTAAACTGAAACTAAGAGAGGTCAGGGTCACACAGCTAGTAAATAACTATGAAAGGATTCTAATTTAAGTCTTTCAGACCCATGCTTTACTAACTACTGAGCTTCCCCTGGCTTGATATGTTTAACCCACCCTGGAGTAGAACTATGGAAAAAATTCCATTAACAAAGCTTAGATGTAACTCATATCTATGGTCTCCCCTAAAGGGGATTAAAAGGGACCCTCCAAAAAAGTACTCACTCTACAACAAAGTAAATATCAGGTACAGAACAGCTATTCATTCCTTTCACTTCTAAAGAAATGCTTAAAATACAAAAGGTCCATAAGCATTCATTAACAAACACTTAAAATGTGAACCACTTTGTAAGCCTGCTGGGCAGCTATGTAACCTTGGGAATGTGTGTGTGTATGTGTGTATGTGTGTGTGTGTGTGTGTGTACATATACACATATAGACCTATATATATATATATATACACATATATATTTACACACACTCATATATTTTATTTATATATAATTATATGTATATATCATATGCAGAGCATGCTTTTAAGTTTAATCTGCATTAACATTTTCTTTATCACTTTATTCAGTCTAGACAATCAACAAAACAATAAATCAAGCCTCAATGTGTATCATTTACTGATTTCCAAGATTTAAATGCTCACTCTAAAAATTGCCTCTCAAAGGGTTTGAGCTGCCTCCAGCACACCCCTTAACTCCCACTGCCAGTCAGAGTCTAAGAACCCCTGCTCTCTTCAACCTGGGGAGCAGCCTCTAAGACTGTAAATGTCCATCTCTGTTTCCCAACTAACTCAGTGATAACAAGCCAGTAACTGAGTTACTAACATAAAACACACACATACACACACACAAACACACTCACACCACACATATACACTAGATATAACATGATATATCAGGAAGAAAGATTAAATAGATTTCTGGTAAGAGACCAAACAATTGACAACCCCAGGCACTATTCATAAATCACCTGTGCTCATGGAAAGAAGAGGCACCAAGTCAAACAGAAGAGGCAGCCAGGGATTTGTGGTCCAGCCTCAGGGTTGCCTAGGCATTCACATGATGCCTGTGTGTGCCCATAAAAGCCACTTCTGGAGAGAGGGAAGGAAAAGAAATCTCCCTTTCTTCCCTTGCTAAAATTCCAAGGGATAGCTGGCATTTACTGTTTCCCAGGAAAAGGGCCACCTCAAAAGAGAACCCAAATCATATCTCCTTGTTCATTATAGCCCACCACATTTGACACCTAAATAATGACGTTAACCTCCATGGACATATTGCCTTTCTTCTATGCATCACAAGGGACAGAGACTCTAGTCAAGCATGTCCTTGAGCAAAGGGCAAGAACATATGTCCCTCCCAAGCCCAACTCTATGAGAGGTGCTCCACTACAAGCTCCTGTTACACTCTCCTTACAGTTAAATAATTGCTGTCCCTGACAAATCAATGGAGGTCTTTTGAACACATTTGTCCATATTTCAAAATTTGAGATAATTTTCTAAGGACATGGGAAAACTCATGGCTTGTCCATTCAGGCATATTGTCACAGTACTATTTATAAAAACAAAAGCAAAACACTAACAACTTAACAAAGTGTCTGTAGCATACTTCTTAGGCAATTTCAAATATACATATATTTTATATATGCATATATTATGTATATGTGTGTGTGTGTGTTTTCCCTCCCTGGAAGCCCAGCTCTTCTATTAGTACAGTGAGCTCCATGTGAGGTGGAAACAGAGCAAGAGTTCAGTAAGTCAGTCAATAAACATTTATTAAGTGCCTACTATTTTCAAAACACTCTTAAGGATTGACATAAAAGAAAAGGCAAAAGATAATCCTTGCTCCCAGGGAGTTCAGTGTATAATGGAGGAAGGGAGTATGACATGCAAACAACCATGTAGAAACAACCTATGTATAGAATAAATTGGAAATAATCAACAGAGGGAAGACCCTAAAATTAAAAGGGGTCAGAAAAGGTTTCTCTAGGAAGTAGAATTTAGCTGAGACGTGAAGGAAGTCAGGGAAGCTAAGAGGGGGAAATGATGAGGGAAAACATTCTAGGTATAGGGGACAGCCAAGGAAAATGCAAAAGTCAGGAGATAGAGTGTCATATTGAAGGAAAAACAAAGAGTCCAGGGTCACTGGTTCTCAGTGTGTGTGAAATAGTAGGGGTATAATCTGTAAGAAGATTGGAAAAGTAATGGAAGAGGCAGGTTATGAAAGACTTTGAACAACAAACAAGAGGTTTGGTTTTTGATCCCCAAAGTGATAGGGAGCCACTGGAGTTTATTGAGTATGGGGGTGATACTGGGGTATTAAAAAAATTCCTTGACTTTTTTTTAATTCCTCATCTTTCCTTTTCAAGCACCATCATTTCTAAAAGGCGGAAGTTTCCACTCAGTGTTAGGGGACATAGGTTGACCACCAAATGTCTTCCTGTCATAGAATATTGGGAACAAATTTGACAGGAACTAAGGAACTTTTCAGTCTAGTAATCTTGTTCAGTTAAGCCGTCACTGTTGTTTTAACTTTAGATTTCCAAGCTATTACACCTAACCTAACAAAGAATCTTATTTACTTTGCATTCATATTGTGAATTATTTTCAGCATTATTAATATTTTATTATAAAATTATTTCCTTATTTTTATTTTTGAAAGGTTTACTAAATAAATTAAGTGTGTTTATGTCTTTTACCCAGAGGAACACATTTACAATTTAATAATGAAAGTCAAAGAGAAAGTAGTATTTAATGTAAGGAAATTTGCTGTCCCATAACACACCAATTTAATAAAGGGAGATATATTTGCATTGCCTGCTTACAACAACAACAACAACCAGAAGAAACAATATAAGGAAACCCTGGACCTAAAATTTGGTTAGCACAATTTATACCTCAGGTTATCTTAAAAATGGCAGTTAGTATGCCCAAAGGGCAGTCAAGCTGTGCATACCCTTTGACCCAGCAATACCACTACCAAGGCTATATCCCAAAGAGATGAGAGAGATCTACACATATGAAAATATTTATAGCAGCTCTTTTTGTGGTGGCCAAGAATTGGAAATTGAAGAAATGCTCATCAGTTGGGGAATGGCTGAACAAGTTGTGGTAGGTGAATGTAATAGAATGCTATTGTGCAATAAGAAATGATTATCAGGCAGACTTCAGAAAAACCTAGAAAGACTTACATGAACTGATGTGGAGTGAAGTGAGCAGAATCAGGAGAACATTGTACACAGTAACAGCAAGATTGTGAAATGATGAATGATGAATGACTTAGTTCTTCTCTGCAATACAGTGATCCAAGAAAATTCCAAGGGACTCAGGAAGGAAAATGCTATCCACATCCAGAGAAAGAATTGATGGAGTCTGAATGCATATTGAAGTATGCTGTTTTTGCTTTCTTTATTTTTTGTGTGTTTTTTTTTCGTTTTGGTATGTTTCTTCTTTCACAACATGACTAATATGTAAATTGATTTTACATGATTGCACATATATAACCTATATCAAATTGCTTACTGCTTTAGAGAGGTGGGAGGAGAGGGAAAGATGGAGAAAATTTTTGAACTCAAAATAAATTTTTAAATGAACGTTTAAAATTGTCTTTACTTGGAAATTCGGGGGGAAATTACTGTTTTAAAAATGGCAGCTAGGTGGCTCAGTGGAGAAAGCACTGAGCTTAGGGTCAGGAAGACTCATCTCTCTCAGCTAAAATACGGCCTCAGAAATGGGATATCTCACCCTTCAGGAGAGTAGGGGGAAGGGGTATGAGAGGGGGGATGATGGAGGGGAGGGCATTCTAGGGGGAGGGGAGATTGGAAGTACCCACTTTCAAAGAGGGACAGTATCAAAGTAGGTAATGGACCAGGTAGGGGGTGGGAGGGAAATACAAGCAGTATTTTACAATATATCTACTATGGTAATGTTTTGCATAGCTATACATGTACAACACATACTTATTTGCTTATCTTCCCAGAGGGAGTGGGTGACAAGAGGGGAAGGGAATGGATCTGAAATTTGAAGTCTTAAAATTAAATGTTTCAAATGTATATAAATACTATTATTAATACTATTTTGCATGTAGTTGGTAGATAAGATGTTCAGGCATTGGGGCTCAGAGATACACCTTGCCCTAATGGCAAAGTCGAAGGGGGTTTGGGAGAAGATATGGGAGAGAGCAGATTGGATGAGGGGATATCTAGTGGGACTGCTATTCTGGGGTGGCGGGTAGGGAAAAATGAGGAAAAATTGTAACTCAAAATCTGGTGGAAATGCATGATGTAAACCAGAAGTTAATAAAGCATTTGTTAAAAAATAAATAAATAAATAAAATAAAATAAAATATGGCCTCAGATACTTACTAGCTGTGTGGCCCTGGGCAAGTCACTTAACCCTGTTTGTCTCAGTTTCTCAACTGTAGAATGAGCTGGAGAAGGAAATGACACGGCACTTCAGTATCTTTGCCAAGAAAACCCCAAATAGGATCATGAAGAGTGGACAGCATTGAAAGGACTGAAAAACAACAATAACAATCAGACCTCCTTTGAATAGACAGCTGCTATCCCCCACCCTAAGTCCTTAATTCTTTACCAACTGCTCTTCTTCCTTTTAGTCCTGATTACATTCCAGAAGCCACTGAGTATTCTGAAAGGCCTTCCCTGCACAGTGGGCTGTTCCCCAGCTTTATAGGGCAGTACAGCCTCATGGTAGCAACATTGGAATGGGTATGAGAGTACACCATACAGCATTCCTGCTCTGTGATGTTTATTTACCATAGATTATTTATTGTGGAAATATGAGATGGATGGTTAGGAAAGGGGAGAACAAACAAACTTACCTTCCTCTTTGGCTTTATCGCATACGGGTTCCTGCTTGCATGCGCTGAAATGTCTATAATTTACTCTTCAGTTTTGCAATGTTTATAGCTTTTATGTCATTTGAAGGTTATTTATAACAATTATATAAGGAAGCAAAGTGCCATAAACTGAAGTAATTTACTGTAAAATATCTGAAATGCTAAAATATCAAGCCGTGCATTACACTACCGGTAACACTGCTCTTAGAAAAAAAGGGAAAGGGGAAAAAAATCTAAAAACCTCTCCTCTAGCCCATCAGCCAGCCTGCTGCATTTCTCTCAATGAGATTTATAAGCTCAGTTGCAACTGTCAAATATTAATTTAAATGATTTGGGGGAGAAAAAAGACAACTTGTCTCCATAATTCCACACTCTAGAACTTAGATGAATCCTTTTGCTATGGGATGATAGGAAACAGTAAGTCCTAGGTCAAGACAGCAAGCATCAGGTGAGGAGAAGCACACTGACACATGCGGAATGATAGAAAGTGGAATGGAATGTCAGAACTGGAAGAGGCCTTAGCGTCATTTAGGCCTTTCATTTCACAGATAAGGAAACTGAGGCCCAGGAATGGTGAATTGATTGACTCAAGGCGACAGATAACAATAATAATAATAACAATCATGATATTTATGCAGCACCTACTATGTACCAGGCACTGTAATATATTTGATATTTTAGATCCTCACAACAACCCTGGGAGGTAGGTGCTCTTAATATCCCCATTTTACAATTGAGGGAACTGAGGCAGACAGAGATTAAGTGACTTGCCCAGGGTCACAGAGCTAGTTAGTGTCTGAGGCCTGATTTGAACTCAGGTCTTCCTGACTCCAGGCCTGGCGCTCTATCTACTACTTCACCTAGCTGGCCCTAATTAATGAAAAAGTTGAGGCAAGAGTCTGGATCTCCTGATTCCCAGAATCAGGGTTCTTTCCAATATATTACACAGTCAAATGGCATCCATATGAAGAAGCATCTTCATTGGCATTGGATGTCAGGAGGCAGACTGCCTGGGGGCTGTGTGGTCTAACCTAGAATCCTCTTTTATACTGATTACTGAATAATCCTTTTTATGTTGTAGAAAATCAATAGTTTTTTTTTTGTTTGTTTAAGTACAGAGATTTACACTCTTGTCAACATAACTGGGTAATATGTGTAACAAGAACTTCTCTGGCCTCTGTCTTCTAACCTCTTAGCACTCACAAGGTCATAACTCACCTAACATGCAACCTCTCTGGAGCCAGACTAATGAACCCTAGTGAAATGCGAAGACAAAGAATTTAGGTCCATTATTATTGAATCAGGTGTCACCTGTGAAGGAGAGGGCCCCTCAGGCCCCTCCTCTTACAACTCGATAACATTGTTTTTCATTAAATGCCATCAAAGAAAGAATTAAATGAACAAAAGAGGCTGATGTTCCATGAGGTTAGACCAGGAGGTTAGCAAACTATGGCCCACAGGTCAAGTCCAAGCCACTGACTGTTTTTGCATACATAGCCCGAGCTAAGAATGATTTGTATGTTATTTTAACTATATCTATTATGTTGTATGTATGATTTCTATATATTTTAAATTATATATAGCGTGTGCTGTATTATATTTATATTCAAAATATATAAGTATATTTATATTTTGTAACATTTTTCCTTTCTGCATGATTCTAGGCCAAATTATCATTTCATACATCCTCCACAGTAGATTTACTGAACTTAGTGGGGATCTTCTTCTGGGCTTTTCCCCAAATCATGTGGGGTTTGGTATAATAATTGAACTGAGCATCTCTTGCTCTGGACACATAATTAGCCCACCTCTCCTTGCCACAGTTTTTTAGGGCAGTTGATGATAGGATGCTCTGGGAAGACTTCTGGGCTCTCTCACCTACTGGAACAATGGTAGGATGCAATGTTTAAATCCTCGGCTGAAGTGCCCATGTATCGGCAGCTGTATCTTTGAGATTTTATAGGCTTCTCCTCTTCAAAATGGAGGTTAGTATACCTAGTCCCTTGTGATCAGCCCGAGTGAATTGACATGAAAGTTTTGGGGATTTGGGGGAACAGAAAGCTCTATACAAATGCCAAGTATTAGGATTTTTATGAAACATGCCAGTATGTCTATAACAACGGTAATCACAAACAAGCAGAAAACATACTATCTCTGCTTAAAATGGTTGGGAAGATGAACTGTATGTACATATAAATCCTAATTGGTGGAAGGCAAACATACAGTAGTGTGCTAGGAAATGTTTAACACCTATACATATAAATGGCAAACCACTCTAGCATCCTTGCCAAAAAAACCCCAAATGGGGTCACGAAGAGTCAGATGTGGCTGAAATGACTAAATGTGAATGTGTAGATACATATATACACATATACATACATGACTGGATAAGTTCACACATGTATACATATATGTACTTGTACACAGCTACATGCATTTGTATATGCACATGCCTTTTACACATACATATGTCTATATGTATGTACACATGAGTGTATATATGCATTGTGTGTATGTATGTATCTAAAAATATACTTGTTCAGTCACTTCAGTTGTGTCCAACTCTTTGTGACCCCATTTGGGGTTTTTTTTGGCAAAGATACTGGAATGGTTTGCCATTTCCTTCTCCAACTCATTTTACAGATGAGGAAACCGAGGCAAACAGGGTTAAATGTCTTGTTCAAGGTTGCACAGCTAGTAAGTATACATGCATACACACACAGAGCATACTTTTAAGTTTAATCTGCATTAACATTTTCTATCGTTTTTTAAAGTCTAATTAGATGATAAGGAAAAAATAAACAATCCTTGATTTGTCATATTTCCTGATTTCTGAAGTATAAATTCTCATACTGAAAATTTAACAATCAGCTCTCTGGTGCTGATTTGAGCTGGCTTCAGGATATCCGTGATATATCTTAATGGGAACACCTATGATGTAGTGAAAAGAGGATCTGGGTTTTAGTCCCACCAGCCTGAAAGTCCCATTGTTTCCCTAAACATCCCTTTCTTTCTCTGTAAATGAGAGTGTTGGAATAAAGGATCTCTGAGGTCCCTTCCTGGTCTAACATTCTGTTCATGTCTATGACCTGGCAGATTTAACTGTCTCCTATTTGCTGCCTTATGATGAGGTAGGGTAAGACCAGAGGGGAGAGAGCCTGTCCCACCAGCATGTACACACATGAGAGAAAAATCTCTCAGGTGGTCTATCCAAGGTGTTTGACAAATCTTTTTGGGAGATAACCTCAGGGTACACCTTGTCTAGTAAGCCTGGGGCTCACAGTAGTCTAGATGCCTGGGGCCCTAAGCTCAGCACAAGAGAGAACAAGGTTGGAGTTAGATGGGTGTTCCCCATTGATATTCCTCTCTCTCTCTCTCTCTCTCTCTCTCTCTCTCTCTCTCTCTCTCTCTCTCTCTCTCTGTCTCTCTCTGTCTCTCTCTCTCTCTGTCACTCTCTCTCTGTCTCTGTCTCTCTCTCTGTCTCTCTGTCTCTGTCTCTGTCTCTGTCTCTCTCTCTCTCTCCCCTCTCTGTCTCTCTCCCTCCCTTCTCCCTGCCCCTTCCCACCCCACATCCTTAGATGCCAAACCATTAAAAAATCATAAGTTTCTTAAGTAGCCCATATCCCTAAAAAAGAAGGCTTCCCATCTATGCAGATATGTCACTGTGTGGGGGCTTTGGGGTGCACATGCCATGGTAGAAATATGCAAAATAGTTCCCAAATCTCTTTCCAAGGCATGTTAATATTCCTAGAACCTGGAACTTTTGCAAGCATGATGACCTATGGCAGAAGTGTGAGGGTTTATGTTTAACAATAGACTCTCTGGGGGAAAAATACTAGAAGATGACTAGCAATTCAATTAGTTTCCATTCAGTGAGCATTTATTATGAGCCAACTACATGCCAGGCCCTGGTTTAAGCCCAAGAATATATTTATGAACAAATCCCAAAATATTCACTGCCTTCTTTTGGGAGAAGACAACATTGTACATTATACAAACAACTGGACTGAGAGAGGTAGTGGAAAGTAGAGAATGCACAACATTTCTACCCCCTAGAGGAATGGAGGAGCATTTTGTTGTAGAGCTTTGTCAGCCAAGGCCAGCCCTGGTATATGAAAAGCTTGATAAGAGTTTGCCTTGATGTTGTTGCAACAAATCTCTCTAGATGTGCTGGTGTACCTGGCAGTCCTTTAAAAGTGTCTTCTCCATTAATCAAGCCACAAGACATTATTGAGTACCTACTATTAGGATGTTGCTGTTCCTATCACCATGATGGCTATAAGAGAGGAATCATCGAGGGTATTGCATTTGGGGGGAATTGTGGAAATAAGAAACAATTAGATGGAAGGAAAAGCAATAGCAATAAAAAAAAACAAGAAAACTGAATACTCTGCAATTATAATGAGCAAAGTTGGTAGAGTCAGGAAGACCTGAGTTCAAATTCAGCTTCAGACACTTAACTAGCTATGTGACCCTGGGTCATTTAACCTCTTTCTGACTCAATTTCTTCAACTGGAAAATAGGCATAATAATAGTACCTACCTCCCAGGGTTGTTGTGAAGATCAAATGGGATAATATTTGTAAAGTACTTGGCACATAGTAAGTGCTACATAAAAGTTTATTCCTTTCCCGTCCGTCCCCTTTTCCCCTAAATAAGAAATGAGGAAACGTGACTCCCTTTTTGCAGAGGAAGAAGATTATGAGTATGGAAGTGTATATACTGTCAGACTTAGTTGAGAAGTGTGTTGGTTTTTACTTAACAGCTTTCCCCCCCTCTTATTTGTTGAAGGGGATTGCTTATGAGTCAGCAGGCATGTATTGAGAAATGAGGATAACATAAAAAATGAAAGTAATTTTTAAGAAAGAAACAATTAGAAAATAATAGATGATAATAGACAACATTTCCTTGGGCTTTGAGGCAGCTAGATGGACTGTGGTACTTGGAGTCAGAAAGATCTGAGTTCAAATCCTGCCCCAAATATTTACTAGCTATGTTATTCTAGGCAAGTCGCTTATCAATGATGACTGAATTGCCAAATCTAATCACCTTTTCTCAATCCTCATCCTTCTTGACATCTTTGCAATGTATGACACTGTTGATCACCCTCTTCACCTTGATACTTTGCTCTCGAGAAGGTTTTGAGGCACTGATCTCTACTGGTTCTCTGATCTTTCTGGTCCCTCCTCAAGTCTCCTTTGCTGAATTTTCATCTAGCTCATGACCCCTAATAGTAGATGTCCCTCATGGTCCTCTCCTGGACTTCTATACTATTTTGTTTAGTGATCTCACCAGCTCCTTCAATCATTGTCTCTATAAAGATATTCTCATAACTGTTTATCTATCTTATACCTTCTTCTGGCCTTCAGTTTCAAATCTTCAACTGACTATTAAACATCTTGAGTCAACTGTACAATAGACATTTTAAACTCAGCAAGTCTAAAACTAGACTTAATATCTTTTCCTTTCTTCTCTCTTCCAAACTTTCCTATGATAACTGGTAGAATGGATGAGATGTTCAGAGAAGACTAGCCCCTCTGTCATGAGGGCTTGCTGAGCCCTCTTCTGAGCTGCTCATCCACTTGATGTCCACCTTGCACCCAGCTCTCACCTGTGGCTCCAAGAAGCTGTAGTGTACACAGTGGCCATACCTTGGTAAAAGCCTCTTGGCAGATGGGCTAAACCAGGTTGAGGCCAACTGACAGGTTTCAAACCCATCAGTGAGTTAGGGGGATGTCTACCCCCAAAATGTGAAAAATTCCCCCAGTGGAATGGGTAAATGAGAACAGTGGCCATGAAGACAGCCGATGCAGGCACTGTAGAGCACTTAGATATTGTTTAGCTATCAGAGACACCAAAGTCACCTACTGCATCTTGGGCCATCACTAGTCATCTTGACTCTTGCCACTAGTCTTTGATGACTAAGTTAGAGAGAATGAAACCGGTAAATTTGTGCAGCTCCACCTCATGTAAATCCAATTCATTCATGAGTCAAGACATCACCTATCACAATGACATTGTTCCTCTTTGAAAATGAAAGACAAATAACATGATGGCTGTGGGTACACCTCCAACCTCCCAGTTACCCACACTGACAGTGCAGGTGCCATCTTTCATATCTAATCTGTAAAGAAGGCTGGTTGATTCTACAGTTGTAATCTCTCATATATGCTCCTTTCTCTAACACTACTGCTAGCATAGTACCATCGCTTCCTACTGGGACTATTGCAATAACCTGCTGCTAATCTCACTTCTAGTGTTCATCCTCTAATCAACTATTAAATTGATCTTCCTAAAGTGCACATCTGACCATGATACATCCCACCCCATCTAATAGACTCCAATGGTTCCCTGTTATCTCTGATACCAATTATAAAGTCCTCTGTTTGATTTTTAAAGCCCTTTATAACCTGGACCCCTCAAACCTTTTCAGTATTCCTATGCCTTATTCCCCTCTATATGTTCTGTGACACAGAAACACTGGCCTCTGCTATTTCCCGACTTTTGCATTTTTTCTTTTTTGGAGAGGGCAAGGCAGGGCCATTGGGGTTAAGTGACTTGCCCAAGGTCACATGACTAGTAAGTATTAGGTGTCTGAGGTTGTATTTTACTCAGGTCCTCCTGACTCCAGGGCTGGTGCTCTATTCATTGCAACACTTAGCTGTCCCAGCTTTTGTATTTTTAATGGTTGTTCTCCATACCTGAAATGTTCTCTCTCCTCATCCTTATCTCATGACTTTCCTTACCTCTTTCAGGTCCCAGATAAAACCTCACTTTCTCTAAAAAGCCTTTCTGTGCTATTGTGCTATAAGATATGATAAGTAGGCAGATTTCAAAAAAACCTGGGAAGATTTATATGAATTGATGCAAAGCGAAATGAATAGAACCACGAGAATATTGTACACAGTAACAGCAATATTTTATGATGATCAACTGTGAACAACTTAGCTATTACCCACAATTCAAAGATCCAGGACAATTCTGAAGGACCTATGATGAAACATGGCATCCATCTCCAGAAACAGAACTAATAGAATCTGAATGCAGATTGAAGCATATTGTTTTTTAACTTTCTTTTTCCTTCTTTTTTTTGGCCTGTATTTTCTTTCACAACATGACTAATATGGAAATGTGTTTTTCATGACTATGCTTGTGTAATCTATATCAAATTGCTTTGCCTTCTCAATGATGTGGGATGGGAGGGAGAGAAGGAGAGAATTTGGAACTCAAAATTATTTTTTTAAAAAGGGTTAAATTTTTTTCAGATAATTGGGAAAAATAAAATATTAATATTTGAATAAAAATAAACTTCTTTTGCTATTAAAAAAAACCCTTTCCAGATCCCTTTTTATGCTACTTATTACTTTCCTTCTGTTGATTGGCTCCGATTTATCATATATATATATATATATATATATATATATACATATATATGTTGCATTATACATATGCATTTATATGTATACGTGCATATATATATATATATATATATACATATATCTATGTATTATTTTTATCTACTTGTTTTGTATGCTGTCTCCCACATTAGACTGTGAGTTCCTGGAGAGCAGGGACCTTTATTCCTCCCTTTTTTTCAACCCCTAGAACTTAATACTGTGCCTGGCACAGAGTAAGACCTTAATAAATGCTTGTTGACTTGATTTACTGACTTGACTTAACCTCTCTCAGCCTCAGCTTCTTTGTTTTAATATAGGGATAATAATTATTTATGATGTTATTGACCAGGTTTGTTGGGAAGATCAAATGAGATAACATATGTAAAGTACTTGGAAAAATTTAAAACACTATATAAATACTTATTATTATTACCCACTTAATGTGCCTTATCTTATTTAAACCATATAAGAAGCCTAGAAGATAGGTTGTATATTTATTCTTATCACCATTTTCCAAATATGAAGAACAAACCATCTAAGGCAATCTTTAAAGAGATAACATGATTTGGTGGTTCTCTTGGTTTGGGTCCTCCCTCTATTAGAGTTCCATACTTTTCCATATTTTGGTATATTGTCTTCAGGAGTTACCACTGACACTCAAGGTAATAATATAAGTTTTTCCTTATCCAAGCTTATCTCCAGACAACAAACCCGTAGCCCACCAACAACCTGATTAGTAGATCCTATGTAGAGTCTGTACTTTCATAGCCTTTGACAGCCCAGGTCACCAGGCATCAGAGTTATCCTCTAGTGGAAGCAGTAAATAATCAAGGATATCAATTATTAAAAAAAAAAACTTGGCCTGTAAGTCAGAAAACATAGGTTGTGGTCCCAAAATCTGCCATTAACTGGATTTGTAGGCTTTAGGTAGGGCAAAGATTGTCTAAGCCTTCGTGCTTCTGCCTATAAAATGGTCCGTGGAGCTGATGATTGCTACATTCAAGGGTCAAAATAGTTATTAACCAACTACTCATCAATGGTCTCGGAGGCGTGACCTGGATGTAGGGTTTGTAGCCAGAGAGTATACATAGCAAGTGCTCAATAAATACTTGTCAAGTGATGGTTGAGGGCTGAGAGAGGGAGGGAAAGTACACTAGACTCCCTGCTCCCTTGGGCTGGCAGCTTGGGAGATTCCATCCAAGAGTTTATAGGATATGGAGTACTTGCTGAGACAAGTCTTTATATACTTAGAGGGAGCTAAATACCCTGGGTCAGCTGTGCTGGATGTGTTCAATAAAACTGTCAGGCCCCTGCATGAATATCGAGTACTGTTTCTCAGGAACCAGTCCTTCTGAAGGCAAATGCATTATTACAAAGGATTTAGGACTAGAAGGAACTTGATTGAACACCTAATCCACACATTTTATTTTACAGATGAGGAAACTGAGACTTTAAGGGGGCTAAATGCCCAAGGTCACAGAGCTAATAGGTAGCAAAGCCAGCATTTCAACCCCCAGCCTTTCTATTCCAAATCCAGTGCCCATTCTACTACCACTATACCGTATTCTGTGGTCTCTGACCTAACTTGTTCAGGAGAAGGACCATTCTTTTTTTTTTTTTTTAAACAAATACTTTATTAACTTCTGTTTTACATCATTCATTTCTGCCAGATTTTGAGTTACAATCATTTTCCCCCCATTATTCCCCTAACCAACCTCCCAGAATAGCAGTCCCACAAGATATCGCTTCCTCCAATCTGCTCTCTCCCATACCTTCTCCCATACCCGCATCGACTTTTCCATTAGAGGAAGATGAATCTTTGTGTCCCAATGCCTGCACATCTTATCTCCCAATTATAGGCAAAAAGAGTATTAATAATAGTATTTATATATATATATTTGAAACATTTAATGTTACGACCTCGAATTTCAGATCCATTTCCTTCCTCCCTTGTCACCCATTCCTTCTTGGGAGATAAGTAATTCAGTATATGTTGTACATGTCTAGTTATGCAAAACATTATCATAGTAGATATATTGTACAAGGCTGCTTATAATTCCCTCCCACTCATCCCACTCCCCACCTGGTCCATTCCCTACATGATCCTGTCCCTCTTCTATAGTGGGTACTTCCAACCTCCCCTCCCCCCAAGGATGCCCTCCCATCCATCATCCCTCCTCTCATCCCCCTTCCCCCTATCCTGCTGCAGGTTGAGATATCCCATTTAGTATGTATGTCATTTTTCTCCCTGAACCAAATTCAATGTGAATGTGGTTTTGCCTTTTTAGCCTTCCTTATTCTCCCCTCCTTTGCAACCACTTCCCCTTGCTTCTTCTACATGGGATAGTTTACCTACCCTGTCTCTCCCCATCTCCTCTTGCCACTTTCCTCTCTCACCTCATAATTTCATCCCTTGAGTATTCTCCCTTCCCAACAAATTCAACCTATGCCCTCTATCCATATATAACTGTAACCATATACACACACATTCACATATGTATTCATATGACCACACACCCTTCTTCCATTATTTTCATAATGAGAAAGATATCATCAATCACAGATATTGCTTTTCCATATAGGAATGTAAATAGTTCAACTTTGATAAGTTCCTTTTGATTTCTTTTCCCTGATTACCTTCTCAGGCATCTCTTACTTCTTGCGTCTGAATGTCAAATTTTCTATTCAACTCTGGTTTTTTCCTCAAGAATGCTTGAAAGTCCTCTATTCCACTGAATGACCATATTTTTTCCCTGAAACAAAATACTCAGTTTTGCTGGGTAGGTGACCCTTGGGTTCATTCCCAGTTCTTTGCCCTCTGGAATATCATATTCCATGCCCTTCGATCCCTCAGTGTAGAAGCTGCCAGGTCCTGGGCTATTCTGATTGTGTTTCCACAATATTGAAATTGTTTCTTCCTGGCTGCTTGTAGTATTTTCTCCTTGATCTGGGGATTCTGGAACCTGGCTATAATATTTCTGGGAGTTCTCTTTTTGGGATCTTTTTCAGGAGGTGATCGGTGGATTCTTTCAACCTCTATTTTGCCCTCTGGATCTAAAACATCAGGGCAGTTTTCCTTGAGAATTTCTTGAAGGGTGATTTCTAGGTTCTTTCCTTGATCATGGCTTTCAGGTAGTCCAATAATTTTTAAATTGTCTCCTGGATCTATTTTCCAGGTCAGTGGTTTTTCCCATGAGATATTTCACATTGCCTTCTAATCTTTCATTTGTTTGGATCTGCTTAACAGCATCTTGATTTCTCATATAGTCACTAGCTTCCATTTGCTCCAGTCTAACTCTGAAGGAATGAATCTCCTCAGTGAACTTTTGAGATTCTTTTTCCATCTGGCAAATTCGACTTTTTAAGGCATTCTTCTCCTCAATGCCCTTTGGGGCCTCCTTTGCCATTTGAGCTAGTCTATTTTTTAAGGTGTTGTTTTCCTCAGTCAGGCTGTTGACCCTCATTTCATACTTTTCCTGCATCCTTCTCATTTCTCCTTCTAATTTTTCCTCCACTTATTTGATTTTTAAAGTCCTTCTTAAGGTCTTCTATGGCCTGCAACCCGCTCATGTTTTCCCCTGGGGCTTTTGGAGCAGGACTTCTGACCTCACAGTCCTTTTCCTGCTCTATGCCCCCAAAATAGGAGTCTAGGGTTGCATTTTTCTGTTTCCTTTGCCTTGGCATGTTGCCAATTAATTGCTTGACTTTTGGGCTTGTTGCCACACTATGGCTTTAAGGCCAGATAGAGGAATTTTCGTCCCGAACGTGTGGGGGGCAACTTCCGTTTCTGGCAAGCTGCAAACCCACCCACAACTTCCACCCTAGATCACAATCCAGATCCAGGGAGGTTAAAGCAAGAGCGATTACCCCCAAGACTGATCGCTGGATCTCCCCACGATTTGTAGGCTGGGAGCCCGAGCTGCCTCTGAAAACTACAAAATGGCGTGTCTCCTCAGCGGCTTCTAGCCCCCAGGGGAGGGAGCTGACGCATTCCCCAAATACAGGCCCCAAAGTCCATAGGACACTAACCTCTTACTTTGTCCTAGGCATGTCTATGTTGATAATTCTGGAATCGCCACAGCTCCCGGTGTTCTGGGGTTCCTCCAGCTGGCTGCTGGCCCTGCCGCCCTGGAGCTAAAACCTCGGCTCACGCGGACCTGGGCTCAGCTCGGCTTCTGTGCTCTTCGCGCCTTGGTTTCCCACAACCACTGCGCCGGTCCTTCCTGCAGGGTGCTGGGCTGTCCTCAGCGGGAGGTTAGCTTCTCTGTGTCGTTCTGTGGGTGCTGGGGCTCCAGAAGTTTTTCAGAGTCCTTTTTTACATAGTTTGTGGAGAATCTGGGGGCAGAGAGGCTTGGAGGAGCTGTTTCTACTCCGCCATATTCGAGAAGGACCATTCTTGATATCTAGGGCATATTTTTTTTTTTGGTTGAGGATATTCAAATCGTGAACCACACTACCTTCTCTGTGACCCAATTTCCTAATTTGTAAAATGAAGGGGTTGGATTTTGTACCTTCTAAGCCTCCTCTCAGCTCTGTAATCCTATCATTATGGCACCACCTGACATACTAGGGAAAATAGCCCACCTGCTTAGTTGGCATCCACACAATGAAGAGAGAATAATACAAAGGCCCTGGCACATTGGGTGAACCCCTTATGGATTATTTCTTACAAACTCACATGGATGAGTTGTCTAGCCAAGGGGATGTAGGTAAGTTGCAATCTGTGTCATTGGAGTGTGTGTGTGTATGATTAAGGTTAGACATATAGGGTTGGAGCCCTTTCTACTTAACAAAACCAAATCATGTAATTTAAAACTAGAAAGAAATTTAGAGATGATATAGGTACCCATCTTACAGAAAAGGAAACTGAGGCCCAGGGAGACAAAGTGATTTACCTATAGTCATATAGTAAATAGCAGAGCTTGGATCTACATCCAGGTTGATGACGTGTACAACTTGTGGCCTATTACCAAAATGTTGGCTAAGTGGATTAATTTAGTTCTTGATGGCTTCTCAGTTCTGTACCTAAAACAATCTAAGTGACTTGTTTTTCCCCTACCCACAAATGTCTCTGACATCATCAAAATCTAGCTTATGTCTCTTGAAGTTCCACCATATAGGGAAAAATAACCTATTCCATTTCAGAATAATTATTAGGAATTTCCCCTTTCCCCCCAAACGGAGCCTAAATCGATGTCTCTTTAATTTACACCACTGATATTGGTTCTACCTTTGGGGGTCAAGCAGAATCAGTCTAATCTCTCCTCCAAGCAGCAGCCTTTCAAATACTAGAAGATAGCTATTCCCCAACCTAAGTCTTTTCTTCTCCAAACTACTCATCTCCAGGTATTTCACCAGTCTTAGGTATGGCATGATCTCCAATTCCTTCATCATTCTCTTTACTTTCCTCTGAACACATTCTAGCTCATCAATATCTTTCCTAAAATGCAGATCCATAACTGACCAAAAGAGTCCAGATGAGTTCTGATCAGGACAGAGGGGAGTGCAACTATCACTTTCTCAACTAGAGATATTTTACCCTTTTGGGGTGGGGGGGAACCCTTTAGTAGATTGATGAAGTCTATGAATTTCAAAATAATGTTTTTAAATGATGGGAAGAAATTATAAATTTCAATTAGTGGAAACAAAGAAGTATTTTTCAAGTTCAGGCTCAAGGAAATTTTGAAATCTATCCATGACCCAGATATCCATGAGTTCCAGGTTAAGGACCTCCATTCTCAGTACTATGCTTCTTCTCTCTCTCTCTCTCTCTCTCTCTCTCTCTCTCTCTCTCTCTATATATATATATATATATATATATATATATATATATATATATATATGGGCATGTTTAGTTTTCAACATTCATTTTATAAGATTTTGAGTTCCTAGGTTATTTTTCTCCCCCCCTTCCCTCTCCCCAAGATGGGAAACAGCCTAATGAAGGCTATACATGTACAATTAAAAATATTGCCACATTAAGTCATGTTGTGAAACCATAACAAAAGGGAAAAAGCACAAGAAAGAAAAAAAAGTGAAAACACTAGGCTTTGACCTATATTCAGACTCCATAGTTCTTTCTCTGGATATGGATAGCATTTTCCATCATGAGTCTTTTGGAATTGTCTTGGATCATTATATTGCTGAGAAGAGCTAAGTCGATCTTAGTTGATCATCTCACAATGTTGCTATTACTGTGTTCTCCTGGTTCTGCTCATTTCACTCAACGTCACTTCATGTAAGGCTTTCCAGGTTTTTCTGAAATCTGCCTGCTCATCATTTCTTATAGCACCATAGTATTCCATTACATTCATATACCACAACTTGTTCAGCCATTTCCCAATTGATGGGCATCCCCTCAATTTCCAATTCTTTGCCACCACAAAAAGATCTGCTATAAATAATTTTGCACATGTGGGTCCTTTCCCCATTTTTATGCTCTCTTTGGGATACAGAACTAGTAGTGGTATTGCTGGATCAAAGGGTAGGCACAGTTTTCTAGCCCTTTGTGCATAGCTCCAAATTGCTCTCCAAAATGGGTGAATCAGTACACAGCTCTACCAGCAATGCATGAGTGTTCCAATTTTCCCACATCTCCAACGTTTATCATTTTTGTTCTCTGTCATATTAGCCCATCTGATAGGTGTGGGATGATACCTCAAAGTTGTTTTGCATTTCTCTACTCAGAAATTATTTAAAGCATTTTTCCTATGATTATAGATAGCTTTAATTTCTGCATCTGAAAATTGCCTGTTCATATCTTTTGACCATTTATCAACTGAGGAATGTAAATAAGATGTTTCTTAATGCCCCTAGAGTATCATTCCGGTTTTATCCACCATGTGACACTGTTGACTCAAATTGATTCTGCATTCCACTAAATACCCCTTCTCCATATCTTTGTCACATGATTTTGTCACAAATGGATAATGAATTTTAACTGTGTTATTGAAAATTAATACAAATTTGCTGTAATTTGCTTGCCACTTCTTTCTTTCAAACAACCTAGGATCCATGTACTATACTGGTGAGATAGAGAGAAGATCAAGAATATTTAATGTAGAGTGATTACAGGCAGCATGGAATTCCAAATCTTGAGTTCTAGTTGTGATTATTACTGCTGCTGCTGTTTTAATTATACAATATTACCTAATGTTCTGTAGAGTAATCCTGTAGACAAACTGTGAGTTTTACAAATGATAATAGGTTTTGGGTCTTCAGATCTAACCCTGTTCACTTTTCCATTCCTAATTCACACAACTGGAGAAGTGTCTGCATCCAACTTCCATAGCAGTGGGGCCTCTTCACTCTTGTAGAGAGAAAGGTTGATACAGAAAGGTTTGGATATGCTATGATTATTTTGTGAACTCAGCTAGAGGGACCTTTCCAGCAGGGAGAGGTTATTAACTCAAGGGTATAGAGCCAGAAGTGAGCTGATTCCTTGAATCTCCTGGGCCCTGTAACCAGCAACTGAAGAAATGACATTTTCTGCCCTGAAGACTGGCTTGTATCATATGCCCTCATAACACAGTGCCTATTACTTCCTAAGCAGAACGCTGATGTCTATCTGCTGAATCAGAGATATTTTCCAAATAGGAATTGGGGTTTCCTGAGATGGAAAGATTAACTGCGTAGTTTAGCCCCTTGGATGAACCTTAATTGAAAAATCCAGGGCAGCTGAAAGTAAGTAGGGTGTGTAAAGTAAGGAGTGACTTCTCTCCTTCCTTGTGATATTAATTACAACACTCATGTGTATAGTGTTTTATATCTGCAACTTGGTTTACATTCATTATGTCCTATGATTTTCATGACAAAGCTACCACACCATCCCTGTCCTCAGACTTCAGAAGCCATCTAGCACCTCCATTATCCCTGATAAGTGGTCATCCGGTCAGTCAGTCAACACACAACTTACTCTATGTATGCTACTGCATTAAACTCTGAGGATACAAAGAAAAGCAAAAATACTCCCTGCTCTCAGGAACTAGGCCTCCATTCCTCTACTTTTCCCCAATTCTGTCTAGAATGGATGCTAAAGAGAGTTAATCCAACTTCTAGCCCAAGGTAGATTTGGGTTAGCATCATTTCAATCCATTGCATTTATTAAGTGCCTACAGTATATACACCCTACTACTCATTAGAGAGAGAAGGTTTAGATAAGACACACTTCTTCAGTCAATCAGAAAGTATTCTACTAAGAATACAGGATATAGACAGAAAACAGACAAAACTCAACCCCTGCCTTAAGGGAACTCACTTTCTAATAGGAGGGATAACATGTAAATATTTAAAGAAATATAAGATATATACAGAGTAGATGTAAGGTAATCTCAATAAAAGAGAGGTAGGGGAAGACTACCTACAGAAAGTGAATTTTGAGCTTAGACTTGAAGGAAGTCAGGGAAACTAAATGGTAAAGGTAAGGAAGGAATGTAGGACAGCCAGCATAAAGGCACAAAAAATAGATGGAGTGTCAGCTGTGAGGTTCAGTATAGCTCAGCATAAAGGGATCATAAAGTGAATGGAAGGAAATAAGGTGCAAAAAAGAATGGAAAAGTAGGAAGGGGCCAGGTTATGAAGAACTTTAATGGAAAAAAAGATCTTATATTTTATTTTAGAGGTAATAGACACTAGAATTAAAGCAAGGGGTTGGCATGGGAAGACCTATGCTTTAAGAAAATTATTGAGAACTCTCTATGTTGGTGAATCATGTACCCAAAAAAAGGAAAGGAAGTAAAGAATGGAAATAAGGGAAGAGAAGAGAAGAGGAGGAAGAAAGGAAGGGAAAGATAAAAAGGAAGCAGGAAGGAAGAAAAATAGGAAAGGAAGAAAGGAAGTGAGGAAGATAGGAAAGAAGGGAGGGAAAGAAAGAGGGAGGTAGGGAAGGAAAGAGGAGAGACAAGAAGGAAGGAAGGAGGAAAGGAAGGAAATGAGGAAGACATTGACTCGTTTGGATATCTTACCATGCTTTTTAATCATATTGAGCGTATAGTCAACAAAACACCTAGTTTCTCACATGAACGATTATCTATGCTTCTCACATCCTCTTCTTGTGGGGTTGAATTTTTAGAACTGAAGTGTAGAACTTACTGACTCAACAAATATTTATTAAGCATTTACTGTGTGCCAGACACTTAACTAGGCACTGATATAAAGAAAAAAACAAAAAACAACCAAAAAATACCCAACCAATCCACTCCTATCTTCAAGGAACTCACGCTTCATCAGGTAGCATATGTGTGTATCTATCTATCTATCTATCTATCTATCTATCTATCTATCTATCCATCTATCTATCCATCCATCTATCTATCTATCTATCTATCTATCTATCTATCTATCTATCTATCTATCTATCCATCCATCCATCCATCCATCTATCTATCTATCTACCTATCTATCCATCTATCTATCTATCTATCTATCTATCTATCTACCTATCTATCCATCCATCCATCCATCCATCTATCTATCTATCTATCTATCCATCCATCTATCTATCCATCTATCTTTCTATCTATACATATATACATATAGTATCTACAAAATAAGTTTTGGGAAAGGTGCTCGTAATTGAAGGGAATCAAGAATGATCTCACATAGAAGATGATGCTTAATAAGAGCTTTGAAGGAAACTAGGGATTCTAAGAGGTCAAAGTGAAAAAGAAGTAAGTTTGAGGCATTGGTTATAACTTGGATAAAAAGGCCTAGACATGGGAAATGGAGTGTTGTGTGTGAGGAGGAGCAAGATAGCTTGTTTGGTTGTACTACAGAGCATATGAAGGGTGGCAATGTATAATAAAGCCGGAAAGGTAGACTGGGTCCAAGTTATGAAGGATCCCAAATGCCTAACATTGGAATTTGTATTAAACTGAGGAAATAATGAGCCACTTAAGTGGTAGAGTGAAAAAGTCAGACCTATGCTTTAAGAAAATCACTTTGGGGGGTGGCTAGGTAGCACAGTGAATAGAGCACTGGCCTAGGAGTCAGGAGGACCTGAGTTCAAATCCAGCCTCAGAAATATCACTAGCCCTGCCCTAACTTCCCCTCTCCAAAAAAGCAAAAAAATCACTTTGGCTACAAGAATGACTTGCAGAAACGGGAGACTTGAGACAGGAAGTCTAGTTAGGAGGCTATTTCAATAGTGCAAGCAAGAGGCAAGGAGGGGATGAACCAGGGTGGTGGCTACATGAGTACAAAAGGGAACAGATGCAAGAGGAAACAGAAAGGACAAGATCTGTCAACTGATGATAGCTAGATAGATAGATATATAGATAGATATGTATTTATGGATGTATATGTATATGTGCATATACAGCATATGTATGTGTGTATGATATACATACATGCATATACACACATACATGGTAAGGAGTCAAGGAATGGAAATAAGGGAAGAAAAGAGATGAGGAGAGGAGAGGATGACTCCAAGGTTGTGGTGTTGCACTTAATAGAAATGGAGGCATTCAGGCCCATCAGTTGGGGAATGGCTGAGCGAAGTTGTACATGAACATAATGGAATACTATTGTGCTATAAGAAATGAGGAGCAGGCGTGAGCCGAGGTTTTAGCCCCAGGACAGCAGGGCCAGCAGCCATCTGGAGGAACCCCAGAACACCAGCAGCTGTGGCGACTCCAGAATTATCAACATAGACATGCCTAGGACAAAGTAAGAGGTTAGTGTCCTATGGACTTTGGGACCTGTATTTGGGGAAATGGGTCAGCTCCCTCCCCTGGGCGCTAGAAGCCACTGAGGACAAACTCCATTTTGTAGTTTTCAGAGGCAGCTCCCACACCCAGCCTACAATTAATTGTAGGGAGATCCAGCGATCAGTCTTGGGGGGGTAATCGTTCTTGCTTTAACCTCCCTGGATCTGGATTGTGATCTAGGGTGGAAGTCGTGGGTGGGTTTACAGCTTGCCAGAAACGGAAGTTGCCCCCCACACGTTCGGGACGAAAATTCCTCTATCTGGCCTTAAAGCCATAGTGTGGCAACAAGCCCAAAAGTCAAGCAATTAAGTGGCAACATGCCAAGGCAAAGGAAACAGAAAAATGCAACCCTAGACTCCTATTTTGGGAGCATAGAGCGGGAAAAGGACTGTGAGGTCAGAAGTCCTGCTCCAAAAGCCCCAGGGGAAAACATGAGCGAGTTGCAGGCCATAGAGGACCTTAAGAAGGACTTTAAAAATCAAATAAGAGAAGTGGAGGAAAAATTGGAAAGAGAAATGAGAAGGATGCAGGAAAAGTATGAAATGAGGGTCAACAGCCTGACTGAGGAAAACAACACCTTAAAAAATAGACTAACTCAAATGGCAAAGGAGGCCCAAAAGGGCAATGAGGAGAAGAATGCCTTAAAAAGTCGAATTTGCCAGATGGAAAAAGAATCTCAAAAGTTCACTGAGGAGATTCATTCCTTCAGAGTTAGACTGGAGCAAATGGAAGCTAGTGACTTTATGAGAAATCAAGATGCTGTTAAGCAGATCCAAACAAATGAAAGATTAGAAGGCAATGTGAAATATCTCATGGGAAAAACCACTGACCTGGAAAATAGATCCAGGAGAGACAATTTAAAAATTATTGGACTACCTGAAAGCCATGATCAAGGAAAGAACCTAGAAATCACCCTTCAAGAAATTCTCAAGGAAAACTGCCCTGATGTTTTAGATCCAGAGGGCAAAATAGAGGTTGAAAGAATCCACCGATCACCTCCTGAAAAAGATCCCAAAAAGAAAACTCCCAGGAATATTATAGCCAGGTTCCAGAATCCCCAGATCAAGGAGAAAATACTACAAGCAGCCAGGAAGAAACAATTTCAATATTGTGGAAACACAATCAGAATAGCCCAGGACCTGGCAGCTTCTACACTGAGGGTTGAAGGGCATGGAATATGATATTCCAGAGGACAAAAGAACTGGGAATGAACCCAAGGGTCACCTACCCAGCAAAACTGAGTATTTTGTTTCAGGGGAAAATATGGTCATTCAGTGGAATAGAGGACTTTCAAGCATTCTTGAGGAAAAACCAGAATTGAATAGAAAATTTGACATCCAGACACAAGAAGGAAGAGATGCCTGAGAAGGTAATCAGGGAAAAGAAATAAAAAGGAACTTATCAAAGTTGAACTATTTACATTCCTATATGGAAAAGCAATAACTGTGACTGATGATATCTTTCTCACTATGAAAATAATGGAAGAAGGGGGTGTGGTCATATGAATACATATGTGAATGTGTATGTATATGGATAGAGGGCATAGGTTGAATTTGTTGGGAAGGGAGAATACTCAAGGGATGAAATTATGAGGTGAGAGAGGAAAGTGGCAAGAGGAGATGGGGAAAGACAGGGTAGGGTAAACTATCTCATGTAGAAGAAGCAAGGGGAAGTGGTTGCAAGGGAGGGGGAGAATAGGAAGGGAAAAAAAGGCAAATCCACATTCTCATTGAATTTGGTTCAGGAAGAGAATGACATACATACTAAATGGGATATCTCAACCTGCAGCAGAAAAGGGGGAAGGGGGATGAGAGGAGGGGTGATGGATGGGAGGGCATCCTTGGGGGGAGGGGAGGTTGGAAGTACCCACTATAGAAGAGGGACAGGATCATGTAGGGAATGGACCAGTTGGGGGGTGGGATGAGTGGGAGGGAATTATAAGCAGCCTTGTACAATATATCTACTATGATAATGTTTTGCATAGCTAGACATGTACAACATATACTGAATTACCTATCTCCCCAGAGGGAATAGGTGACAAGGGAGGAAGGAAATGGATCTGAAATTCCAGGTCTTAAGATTACATGTTTCAAATATATATAAATACTATTATTAATACTCTTTTGCTTGTAATAGGGAGATAAGATGTGCAGGCATTGGGACACAAAGATTCACCTTCCTCTAATGGAAAAGTTGAAGGGGGTATGGGAGAAGGTATGGGAGAGAGCAGATTGGAGGAAGCCATATCTTGTGGGACTGCTATTCTGGGAGGTTGGGTAGGGGAATAATGGGGGGAAAATGATTGTAACTCAAAATCTGGCGGAAATGAATGATGTAAAACAGAAGTTAATAAAGCATTTGTTTAAAAAAAAAAGAAATGAGGAGCAGACAGACTTCATAATAACCCAGAGAGACTTATATAAACTGATGTTGAGTGAGAAGAGCAGAATGAGGAGAAATTTGTACACAATTACAGACACAACGTATGTGTGATGACCAACTTTGATAGACTGGGCTCTTCTCAGCAATGCAAGGTTTTAAGACAACTCCAAAAAATTCATGATGGAAAGAGATATCCACAACCAGAGAAAAAAGCTACAGAGTCTGAACGCAGATTGATGCAAACTACTTGGTCCCCCTACAATCTGCACTCCAGGAGCTCTGAAGCAGCC
>WOXC01004471.1:0-175505 GCA_011680675.1 Gymnobelideus leadbeateri | reverse complement strand
ACATTTAATGTTACGACCTCGAATTTCAGATCCATTTCCTTCCTCCCTTGTCACCCATTCCCTCTTGGGAAATAAGTAATTCAGTATATGTTGTACATGTCTAGCTATGCAAAATATTATCATAGTAGATATATTGTACAAGGCTGCTTATAATTCCCTCCCACTCATCCCACCCCCCCACCTGGTCCATTCCCTACATGATCCTGTCCCTCTTCTATAGTGGGTACTTCCAACCTCCCCTCCCCCCAAGGATGCCCTCCCAGCCATCATCCCTCCTCTCATCCCCCTTCCCCCTATCCTGCTGCAGGTTGAGATATCCCATTTAGTATGTATGTCATTTTCTCCCTGAACCAAATTCAATGTGAATGTGGTTTTGCCTTTTTAGCCTTCCTTATTCTCCCCCTCCTTTGCAACCACTTCCCCTTGCTTCTTCTACATGGGATAGTTTACCCTACCCTATCTCTCCCCATCTCCTCTTGCTACTTTCCTCTCTCACCTCATAATTTCATCCCTTGAGTATTCTCCCTTCCCAACAAATTCAACCTATGCCCTCTATCCATATATAACTGTAACCATATACACACACATTCACATATGTATTCAGATGACCACACCCTCTTCTTCCATTATTTTCATAGTGAGAAAGATATCATCAGTCACAGTTATTGCTTTTCCATATAGGAATGTAAATAGTTCAAGTTTGATAAGTTCCTTTTGATTTCTTTTCCCTGATTACCTTCTCAGGCATCTCTTCCTTCTTGTGTCTGGATGTCAAATTTTCTATTCAATTCTGGTTTTTCCTCAAGAATGCTTGAAAGTCCTCTATTCCACTGAATGACCATATTTTCCCCTGAAACAAAATACTCAGTTTTGCTGGGTAGGTGACCCTTGGGTTCATTCCCAGTTCTTTTGCCCTCTGGAATATCATATTCCATGCCCTTCGATCCTCAGTGTAGAAGCTGCCAGGTCCTGGGCTATTCTGATTGTGTTTCCACAATATTGAAATTGTTTCTTCCTGGCTGCTTGTAGTATTTTCTCCTTGATCTGGGGATTCTGGAACCTGGCTATAATATTCCTGGGAGTTTTCTTTTTGGGATCTTTTTCAGGAGGTGATCGGTGGATTCTTTCAACCTCTATTTTGCCCTCTGGATCTAAACATCAGGGCAGTTTTCCTTGAGAATTTCTTGAAGGGTGATTTCTAGGTTCTTTCTTTGATCATGGCTTTCAGGTAGTCCAATAATTTTTAAATTGTCTCTCCTGGATCTATTTTCCAGGTCAGTGGTTTTTCCCATGAGATATTTCACATTGCCTTCTAATCTTTCATTTGTTTGGATCTGCTTAACAGCATCTTGATTTCTCATCAAGTCATTAGCTTCCATTTGCTCCAGTCTAACTCTGAAGGAATGAATCTCCTCAGTGAACTTTTGAGATTCTTTTTCCAGCTGGCAAATTCGACTTTTTAAGGCATTCTTCTCCTCATTGCCCTTTTGGGCCTCCTTTGCCATTTGAGTTAGTCTATTTTTTAAGGTGTTGTTTTCCTCAGTCAGGCTGTTGACCCTCATTTCATACTTTTCCTGCATCCTTCTCATTTCTCTTTCCAATTTTTCCTCCACTTCTCTTATTTGATTTTTAAAGTCCTTCTTAAGGTCCTCTATGGCCTGCAACCCACTCATGTTTTCCCCTGGGGCTTTTGGAGCAGGACTTCTGACCTCACAGTCCTTTTCCCGCTCTATGCCCCCAAAATAGGAGTCTAGGGTTGCATTTTTCTGTTTCCTTTGCCTTGGCATGTTGCCACTTAATTGCTTGACTTTTGGGCTTGTTGCCACACTATGGCTTTAAGGCCAGATAGAGGAATTTTCGTCCCGAACGTGTGGGGGGCAACTTCCGTTTCTGGCAAGCTGTAAACCCACCCACAACTTCCACCCTAGATCACAATCCAGATCCAGGGAGGTTAAAGCAAGAGCGATTACCCCCCAAGACTGATCGCTGGATCTCCCTACGATTTGGAGGCCGGGAGCTGGAGCCGCCTCTGAAAACTGCAAAATAGCGTGTCTCCTCAGTGGCTTCTAGCCCCCAGGGGAGGGAGCCGACGCATTCCCTAAATACCAGTCCCAAAGTCCATAGGACACCAACCTCTTACTTTGTCCTAGGCATGTCTATGTTGATAATTCTGGAGTCTCCACAGCTCCTGGTGTTCTGGGGTTCCTCCAGCCGGCTGCTGGCCCTGCCACCCTGGGGCTAAAACCTCGGCTCACACGGACCTGGGCTCCACTCGGCTCGGCTTCCCGCGCTCTGCGCGCTCTGCGCTGCCAGGTCCCAGACCGCTGTGCTGGTCCTTCCTACTGGGCTGCTGGGCTGTCCTCAGTGGGAGGTTAGCTTCTCTGTGTCGTTCTGTGGGTGCTGGGGCTCCAGAAGTTGTTCAGAGTCCCCTTTTACATAGTTTGGGGGGAATCTGGAGGCAGAGTGGCTTGGAAGAGCTGTTTCTACTCCACCATCTTGGCTCCGTCCCCCCCAAGATATGCTTCTTAATGGGCAAAAATGAATAGATTCCACTTTCTAATTGATCCTATACACCATAGCAAGATTAATTTTCCTAAAATATTATAGTAAAATCAAACATCCTTCTCACACCTAAAAAACCTCATTAGATCCATGTTTCTTCCAGAATAAAATCCACATTCTTTAGCCTATATTCACAATCTGGCTCCACCTCTATCTTTCAGCATTTCACCATTACAAGCCTCCACTATTGCTATTTGCTGCCCCTGGAACACGTCAAGAAAATTCAGAGTTCTCCAGCCTTTATTCATGCAGGTGCCCTTGCTTTAGGATGCTGTTTTCTTTCTTTTCTGCTCATCTAAGTCCTACTCTGTTTTCATCATCATCATCCACAACATCTTTGTAGGCTGTTCAAATCCCAGCTCTGCCACTTTTGACCTGTGTGACCTGGGGCAGATTACGTAACTTCCTTTCTCATCTGAAAAATGAAGGGATTAAACTAGAGAACCTTGGAGGACTTTTCCAGTTCTAGATCTCTGATTCTTCCTAGTCCCACTTTGTGTCCTACCTCTTCTGTAGCTAGAACATAGGACCTTTTGGATCACTTGAGCACAGTAAGTTCCTTCAAATTTCTCTAGTACTTACTGTCTAGACTCTAGACACAATCTAGGATCTTTCATTTGCTACTTACCATCCATTCTCTTTTGTTTCTGTATAGGGAATATCTTTCCTATGTCCTTACCTGGTTTCTAATCTTAGCATCAGGCCTGATGCCTTATGCATCCCTGTATCCCCCATAGTGCGTAGGAGTGTGCCTTGCTTAGTAAATGTTTGTCACTAGATTCATCAGTGTCAGATTTTTATAAAGAAATATAAAGCAAGGCATAAAAGGAGTTAGAAGATAATAGGATCACAGGACTTCATTTCCTTTCATTTACCAAGTGCATGACTTTAGGCAAGTCAGGTAACCAATTCCCTGTTCCCTATTACCTCATCTCTGCAGTGGGGAAAACATGTACATACACATCTCCATCTGTCTATCTACACGCACACACATATAGACGTCTATCTTTTAGTATTGTGAGGATCAGATGGGATAGATAATGGATGGGAAAGGGTTTTATGCTTCATATGTAAAGTATTATTGTGGAAAACAGAAAATTTCTTTGGTTGAAATGATCTTTGCTATTCAAAGCAGTTGATCCATGGTATGGAGGAATTGTAGCAGTGGGTATATGGTGCCATAAAATTGTAGTTATTCTTTTCTATCCTTTTAACTCACCCAACTTTTCACAGAATGGCTATATTGTCATAGAATTTCATGAGCCTGAAATACAAAGCTTCAATTCAAGATATTGCCTTACCCATCTTGGAGAATAGCCACATGAATATTCTAAAGCTTCCATATTGAATTCTATTTTTAAAAATTTCCATTAAAATCTAACTAGCGGTTACCTTTACTGAAAGCTAAGAAATAAAAACTCTAGGGGAGGGAGAAATTGTTTCTCTGTCAAGGCAAGTAATATTGTAAAGGTAGAATTTGTAGTCTGGTGATTTCCCTACTGTGTAGATAGCATATCAGATCCTGTTTTCCATTCCTTTCAATTGAATGAGTTCGAATGTTAATCTTTGCACCTTCCTAGCAGACAATAATAAATATAGGAACCAATTCCGATGAAAGGGATTGAAATGTTTTAGTTGAAATCATATGTAGAAGGAACCCTGGGTATAGCATATTAAATAGATAAATATTTGAAGACCATTTGTAATACCCTGCTTGCCACAGACAACTAGGATTCTCCCTGAACATCCCATTTTCTAACATCCCCAAATTAGCTATATTGCGTAATTAAAGATGAATGTTTTATGAAATCTCCATATTGCTTTGGGAATCAAACTGCTCCTGAATTAGCTGATTATCAGTGCTATACCCACCAAAGTTAGAAAGGAGAAGATGATTGGGCCATTTGGCTCATGGTTCCAGCCTAAGGTGCTTCTCCAGGAAGCACAGAACAAAAGATCAAATGTTTAGGATTGTTTGGGAACATTGGCTAATCTTTACATTTGAAAAATGAGGCCTAATGGAATATGCATTCTCATACACGTCTGAGAAATTAAGTGTCCTTTATTTTGGATGGTGGGTTATGATTTTCTTCAGATGGCTTAGAAGTGCTTGCTAAACCTTAAGACATAGGAAGTCTTCTTCCTTAGTCCAGCCAAAATGGTACACTTCCTTTAAGTGACAATCCCTCCTCATATCTGCCAACCATATGGTCATCTTCACGGATGTCCTTTCACTCCCACATAATCGTCCAATATGCTGCCTTTTCATTGCTGGCTAAGGTTCACTCTGACAGTGGGGGGGTGGGGGGGAATATAGGTAATAATAGTAAAAAAATAATAGCATTTATATAGCACCTGTTATGTTCCAGGCACCGTACTAAGTGCTTTTTATCAATATTATCTCATCTTAAAACTAAGCTGAGTTGAGAGTCAGAAGGCTTGGCTCTATGACCAGCATACTGTGGAATACTAAACAAGTAACTTGTTCTTTCTGGGCCTCCATTGCCACATCTGTATAATGACAAATTGGAATTTATAAAACCCCTTCTAGCTCTCACAGTCTCCAATAATTAACAATAGGTAGGATTTAGAGGGGCCTTTAAGGTTTTCAAAGCACTTCACCAGTATTATCTCATCTTATTCTCCCAAGCCAAGGGAGGCAGATGTTATCATCCCCATTTTACAGATGGGAAATGGAAAGCAGACAGAGGTTAAGTGACTCACTCAGAGTCACACAATCAGTAAGTGCTTGAGGTGAGATTTGAACTGAGGTCTTGCTGACTCCAGGCATAGCACTCTACGTACTATGGTGCTACCTAACTGCCTCTCTGACTGTATAACCCCTAGATTTTATTACATCTTCATGATTAGTCTTTCATCTTAAGTTTATAAAGTAATATTTCCCCCTCTCCTTCCTCTTAGTGCCCTGTGCTGAATTTCATTCTATTTGTTTCTGAATATATTTCTCAATTACCAGGCTACTTTGATTAGTATCCTGTCTTCCAAGGTGCTGCCTACCCCTCTTGGGTCATTTGCATATTTAATGAGCTTATTATTCTATCATGTAAGTCATTGATGAAAATGTTAATAACCTTAGGTTCAGGAAAAGGCCACCTTTTATGATACTAATGAATTGATAACTTTCTTAGCCCACTAGACTCTAGCTAATACAGAGATCGTTAAGCTAGATTACCGTGAACTTATTTTTTAACATTGTGATAACCGTATTTCAATCTACCTGGTTTCCTTTGCAATCCTATATATTTTATGCATTTAAAACCATTCTGAGAAAGAATCTATAGAATTCTCCAGACTGTACAAGGGGCCCATGGCATACAAAAAGATTAAGAACCCCTTATCTAGTGGCATATCCATCTTAAATTGTGTTATCTACACTATATTTTCTGAATTTATTGATGGATATATCATAAAGAACAGAATCAAACTATGAAAAATAAGATACTCAGCATCTGTCACTTCAGTCTTCCAAACAGTACTTTTGTAGGATGTTAAGTAAATAGGCCCTTGAAATGCTTATTAAATACCTGTGTTCTTTGCTAGGTATAGTAGCTTATACAGAAAAATGCAAGACATGTGCTTTATTCTCAAGCAGCTTGTATTGTTTGGAATATAAGACAACAATATACGAATAAGTATAAATTTCTGCCTTGCCTTGTTATGTGTCAGAGGGATGATATAGGCAATAAATACTCTAGGAGTTTCAGAAGGAAATGATAACTCTAGACTTGGACTGTTCAGGACATAGACTTCATGGAGGAGGTGGGATTTCAGATGGATTGAATTCAGATGGCCTGAATTCAGATAGACAAAGATGATGAGGGAGTACATTCCAGGCAGGGAAAATGGAAGGAGCAAATGTATGTAGGTGAGAATTTACAAGGTACAATTTACAAGGAGAATTAGAGGCATCTAATTAGAAAGATTTGAATGAGGTAAAGAGTGTATTACCTGAAGCATAGGAACATCTTCTAGTAGGCAAATCCCAAAGCCATTGAACAATGTGGCAACATTTTCTTTTCTCTCCAGTCTCTTTCTCTGTGCTTTCTGAAAGTTGTTTCATTTATTACTTGTTTGTTCTTATACATATTCTCTATTGCTTTATACTACTCCTTGATATCTCCCATAGAAATGTTCTACTCATTTTTGTTCCTTGTCATTATTTAGTTAATATGGTTTCTTTCTTATATCTCCCATGATTTTTACACATACGTTTGGTTTTGTGCCCTTAATATTGTTCCTTTAGCACCATCTTCTTCTCTTCACCAATTTTACCATATACCTTCTTCTCATGGAATGTTTTTGAGTTACAGTTTGTCAAAATGAGCTTTCGCAAGAATTTTTTCCTACATGAAATTTTTCTTGGAATTAACTTAAATCTGTGTTGCTACAATTTACGCTCATTTCCCCATAATCTCCTCTCAGTGAAGATGGAGAAATGCTGGTTGCAACCATTCTTTGACATCACTTTATTTACTGCCAGAATCTTGAGCCTCAACCTTCTCTTCAGCTAAAAATTACGTAACTCTTCTAAACTTTTGTTTAAGGATCAAACTTCCAACCTAATTTTGCTTCTATGGATCTCAGACTGTCCAAAGTTTCCTCTGCTTTTGCTTCTTCCTCTTCTTCCTTTTCCTCTTCTTCCTCACTTATAACACAATATCTATTGAACAAATATTCTACTTGTAGTATTGTGGTTGGTTGGCCATAACATTTGCTTCTTAAATATTTTACATGTTACAAAAGTGGGTAGATATCACAGTATAGTAGATAGAGGGTTAGCTTTCCTCTCAGGAGGTTCAAAGGTCAAACTTATGTCTGATATATGCTAATTGTATGTTAAATGTGTATATGGTAATATATATACATATATGTAACACACATATAGGCAAGTCACTTCATCTCTCAGTGCACCAGGTAAAGTTTAATATTATAAATTATGGAGGAATTACCAGTCTGTATCACTGAAGGGAACTTCCATAACTAGATCTCTCCTCACTGTTCAAATCACAGGTTCAGAGCAGAGGAAAAAAAAGAAAGGAAGAAAAATAAGGCAACACTTTTACATATTCAAAATTCTGGTGAAATGCTGTGGACTGTTTTTAGAACAAACTCATCATTATCTAAGTTAGATACTAAAGTATACTCCTATATAGATAGATAGATAGATAGATAGATAGATGTATATGTTTATATGCTTTAGTATACTAAAGTATACTAAATATATACTAAATAAATATACTAAAGTATAAACTCTATAACTCTCATTCAAGGGTTAACTCTTACAGAATGTGTGTTAACTTTTTAATGTTGCAATACTTGTTTGAAACTACTTTGGCTCAAAGTGTTGGGTTTTCATTTTCTCTGTGTGCTTTACTGAGGTCAATTAGCAGCTCATCAACTTCCCTTGTCTGGGAATCCGGCCACAATAATTGTGCTAGTTGCACAGGGTTTTGAAAAGTTAAGCAAAAAGACACCTGTGATTTAGGCCTTAATTTCTGTTGTTTTGCCAGTATTCTGAATTCTGAAACACCTTTAAGAATAGTACTTGACAACAATCACAAACATAATGGGGCATGAAATAATTCTTGCCCTTCGCTGCTGTTCTAAAACCTTGAAACCCAAAGAGATTTTGTTGTCGCTTGAAGGTTGTTTTCTTATATTCTGAGCAGCGATTCCATTACTAACATTATTCACTGAAACCAAAACCACAGTTGGTGAAATTACTGACTAGTTACTGCTAAAGGGGAAGCCTAATCAATATAGGAGGAGAAAAGCCTTCCTCACTTAATCTCTCTCAAGAATGAGAAAATGTTCCTTGGCTCTCTGATTACCGATTTAAAATAAAGCATGAAATAGAGAAACGTGCCCACCACAAATGGTGCCACTGCCTTGGAGGAAATCTGGAGAAGAATTGTGATTGAAGGGAAATTCCTTCTATGTGCTAAGGTCCTTCACGTGTTCTTATTTTCAGGTGAACTTATGCTTATTACATCAAGTCTAGCAACACAGAAGAGCCTCCTCAATCAGACCCACAACCACTCAAAAATTTGGTCTAGCTACCCATGCAAGAAAAAATGGGTAGATAAAAAATTCCTCTTGTCTAACTCTGGATTGTAACATGCAGTTAGATGGACCACTCATAGAGTGCTTTTTTTTATTGACATGTATGTCATTCACTGTTTTTTAATGAACCTAAACATTATCCTGAAAGATAGGCCCATTTTTTAAAAAAGAGTATTCTTCTAAGTACGGAAATCCACGTACACACATATGGACGTTTGTCATTGTTTAGTTCTTCAGTCAAGTCCAACTCTTCAGGCCCCCCCCCCCCACCCACACACACACATTGTCTTTCCCTATTCTATCTACTGAGCCCAGGAGCTTTCATTCCAGATCTGATCTTTACCAACAAGGAAAAACCGTTTGCTTAATTGCTGAAATGATGGGAGCCTTGGGGCAAAGTGCCTCTGAAGGTGGTTGGCTGGTTCCTTCTCACTGAAATTCTTTAAGGAAAGACTGATTGATCACTTGTTTTAGGATTTTGTAGGTAAGGCTCTTCTAGTTTGGACTAGATCAGCTCTGAGGTCCCTTCCAAATCTGAGATTCCACGAAATACTGATATAAAATAGAAGGAAGCCCAGGATGGTTTTACCACCTTTTATTGTTAACTGTACAAATCTTCTTCTCCGTTAGTATCGATAATTGTGAGCTGAATAGTTGTCCAGTTCCATGTACAGACTTAATGATACCATTACATATATTACTCATTTTCAGCCCAAGGAACCATATTCAAGAATTAATATGAAAATATATTCTTTATAATTTACTTTATGATTTCATAAAATTAAAAATATATTTTCTACATAAAACAAATGGAAATCCATCACATATTTTCTTTATGGACTTTTCTTTAGATTGGAGAAATGTCACATACATTATTATATGTTGGGCCACCACCTGTCAGTGTACCTTTGGAAGCTTCACTAAGTCTTCCAGAAGCACAGTTTTCAATGGCCCCAAACAACTTTTTGAATAGCACTCAACAGGCTGGAAGGAATGAAGCTTCCAAAACTCCCTACCTTTCTTCCAATATGTGACTTAATCAGTGGAAGATTTGGCTCATCGTGTTTTATTTGGGAGTTCTCATTGCTAATTCATTCAGGACTGTGAAAACACGGTTATATTTGAAGGGAATATGTCTCCTTTTGGAAAAATAAACCAAAATTATTAGAATGGGAACACAAAAGAGCAGTGAAAGTGTACCATTCTGCCCCTCCCTCCCCAAAGGAATACTGGAGTCATTACATTCACTTCATGGTTATTATGATTATTGTAAGAAAACTTGGGCCCAGAACAATAGAGTAATCAAATTGAAGCTTCTACTCGGATGCCAGCACAAATGAGGTTTGAGAAGGGAGACAAAACAAAGTGTAAGGTATGGCCTTTGCCTTCATGGAGCTCATCACAATGAGGTAGAAAATCACCCTTGTATTATCTGTCTTCTAGTAGGAGAAAGAAGAATCTATTAAAATTCAGGAGAAAGATAAGTGTATAATCTAGGGTCATGGCAGTGGGGATGGATAGTATGGGGTACTTTGATGGGAGAATGACAAGACTTGGTGCTTCAATGAAGATTAATCAAAGTTTCCCTCTAAACTGTCTGCCATGGGTAGCTAGGTGGTGCAGTGAATAGAGCACCGACCCTGGAGTCAGGAGGACCTGAGTTCAAATCTGGCTTCAGACACTTAACAATTACTAGCCATATGACCTTGGGCAAGTCACTTAACCCCAATTGCCCTGCCTTCCTCCCTTCAAAAAAGCAAAATAAAATAAAATGTCCACCTTGGAGAACTAAAAGAATAAAGTGCCAGTGATCATTGGGAAGGGTAACTGTAGGGTATGGGAAGATGATGAATTTAGTTTAAGTACCTTGAGCTTATTAAGGTGATAATGATCAATAAATCCATCAGAAAACAGTTGTTCACGGCCTCAGACACTTAATGCACACACAAACAAAAACCTAGCCGTGTGACCTTGGGCAAGTTACTTAACCCCAATTGCCCTCCAAAAAAAGCAAAAAAAAAAAGAAAAAGATAAAAGAAAACAGTTGTTCAGCAGTTACAATGTGCCAGATACTGTGCTAAATATCTGTGCTAAGAGGGATACAAAAAAGGCAAAACATTTCTTCCGTTTAAGAGTTCAAATTCTAATGGTGGAGACAACAGGTAAATAACTAGATATATGTGAAGTATCTTCAGAGTATATGGAAGGTAGTGTCTGAGGGGAAGGCACTAGGAGCTGAGGAGACCAGGAAAGGCCTCCTGGAAAAGGTGGGATCTGAGTCAAGTCTTGAAGGAAGCTGGGGAAGCTAAGAGGCAGAGGTGAGGAAATAGATCATGCTTCAAAGGCTTTCTCAATGGCCTTGGCATTTTAACTGGCTTAAGGTATTAATGTTCCTTTCTCTGGATAAAATATCTAATTCATTATAATCGAATTGTTTTTACTAAAGAACAAGGCCTTGAGGGAATGGGACACATGACACACAGTAAAGAGTTGATAGTATGCAGCAAGTTGGAGGGATGGCTGCAGTGGGGAGGGCTCTAAAGGTGACTGAAAAAATGAGAACTTGGGAGAACAGCAAGTGGGGCCATTAGGAACAGAAGGGCCCCAGGGCAGTGAAGACCAGCTTTAGCTGCCTCGACCTCTCCATCTAGGATCTAGAACTTGAAGGGTCCTCAGAGGCCATAGTCTGACCCCCTGATGTTTTAGAGGAGGTAAATGAGGCTCAGGGAGGGGAGGGAACTTGCTCTGGGTCATACAGGTGGTAAGTGGTAGAGACAGGAATTGAGAGACAGTGTGGAGGCCTAAGCACAGGGTTGTCAACCTGAAAATACTTCCTTCTGTTCATTTTTACTGTCACACAGCCACTTGCTCAGTGAAAACTCAGTCTTTGAAAGATGTGTCCCCATAGGCATGGATGGAAATCTTTAAACCAAACCTTAGCTGTCTGCTTGAGAACAGTTCAGTGTTCCATAGTGCACATATAGGTACAATAAACCTGTATGTTTAGTATTCACCTAGAGATACACTGGACTTCTCCAAAGTAGTACTTTGTCCAGGCCATATGGCACCAATTTCCCATTGGATTCTCCCCAGCTGCCAATATGGTGCAATGTAACAGAGAATAAGTGAACAAAGGGAGAGAAGGCAAAGTGACTTCCAGAGTTGACCTAGCCATCTCATTGGGAATAGGCTATCTCAGGGCTAGAGATTCACTCTTCTTAATAGTAGGGTAAATCCCCCTTGGTAAATACCAGCACAATCAACATCAACATATTTCTGAAATGCTCAGTTGGTATTCTTAAGTTGTTGAAGTAGTTGTCAGGAAGCATTTAGAATATAGCATTGTACCCAAATTTTTAAAAGATCAATATTTCATAAATCAAGCAGGTCTTGTATATTTTAGTTACAGAATTGTTTCACAGAAAATGTATTAATAGTGTATCCATTAATATAAAAAAGAGAATCAGGGTTAAAGTGGCATCTTTTATTATTTTAAAAGTATTAAACCAGACTAACTGCTAACCATATCTTAGTTTCTAATATTTCAAACCTGCCACACACATGATATGTGAGTTATTATACCACTCATGATTTATGATAATTCTAGTGCTAATGGTAAGTCTTTGATAACATCTTATCCTTAAAAGAAATTGTTCTCTAATGGAATTTTAAGTAATATTTTATCAGTTTGTTTTAGGAAAATTACAATGACAGTCACTGAGGAAAAAATTATCAAGCCAGAAAGCAAAAATCTTAAAGGGAGAAAATATCGTTTGTAAATGAATCGAACTAACCTTTATCATTTCCATTGGTGGGGTTGATCTATACACAGTTTTATACTTATTAGATGGTGAATGGGGTAATAAGAGTTAGGGGCAAGTCAAGGATATTAATAAAAATTTTAAATTTGTTCTGTAGATTTTATGCAATTCTTATGGGTATCTGAGGCCATTCAGTTAGTTTCTGGGTCCACCAAAGTAAGTTAGCAAAACAGATATTTTCTGATCAAACCCTTCATCGAAGGGTATCACATATTAGAATAACTACCCTATTGTCATTTGCCTTAATTTGTATTCAGGAAGCAATTACCAACATTCTTCCTTCATCCTTGATCTCTTCTTTTCAGCCTTTTATACTGAAGGAATCTTGTTCTATCAGACATTGTATGTACTCCTGGTTCCCTCCCTCTCCAGTCTCCCTGAAATAGGAGGAGGAGCCTGTGTCAGATCCATTGTCCTTCCTTCCACTTTCAGACCCTCCCTCTGCCATCTTCACTCAGCTACCTTCTACCCTTGGAAGGTAGATCATCTTATTGTTGGGATCACTGTCTCTCCTTTCTGGATGAACCCAGCGCCTTTAGCATAATCTCTTTCCAACTCAATGCCTCCTCTCTTTCTTGGGTAACTCAATGGAATAATAATGATAGCCAGCATTGCCACAACACTCTAAGGTTTACATCTATTATCTCATTTGTCCCTCACAACCACTCTGGGAGGGAAGGGCTATTACTGATATCCCTTCAACCTCCCACTTGATCCACACCCTCAACTCTCCTGATCTACAATTTCATGATACTTGAGTCACCTCCCAGATGTGTTCCTAGCTTAAATGTCACCATTTCCCCTACTGGGCTACCTCAGAATCTCCTCTCCTATGTCTTTCTTCCTAAATGTATTCATCCTCACCACAGATGGGAAGTCCTTCCATTTCTCCCTATTCCCTGAAATCTGTCACTATGAACGTCATCACACGTTTCTTCATTGATAGTGCTGGAATAATCATTCATTGATTGGTGATAGAGATTGCATATATAAGAGTATGGTGGCAGGAATGAAGGCTGAGAGAAGAGGCTTCACAAAATGTCACTACAGAGCTGTCAGTGCAAGTTGGCTTTCTATTCTTAGGCCCTATTTGGGGGCTTGTAATCTTGCATTTCGGTAGGCATATTTCTTGACATTTTGCCTCTCTGGGGACCACCAAGCACACACCAGACCCTTGCCCCTGATGGTCTCATTCCTGCATGAGATCAGTAGCTACCTTAGAGTCCCAAAGATACATTGAAGTTGGCTTCAGTCATTTTTATATAGGGAGTCAGCTGCTAACATTGAGCTGGAAAAAGATTAAGGCTTTTTCCTCCTCATGAAAGGTTTGTTAAATCTTTTATGGAGGTTTCCTGTGAGCATACATGAATATTGAAAGATTGACTCTGAATACTCTAATGTGCTCCTTGAGACCTGAGGGCAATATTAGATACCTTGAAATATGCAAAGCACAGGACCTTATGTACACAGGAGGAAATAAATGTGTAAAAAAATTCAACCAGGGTTAGCAAAAATGGAATAGTGGCTTTGATTCTTTCATATTTTGAAGAATGTGTGAGGTCAGCTCTAGAAAATTAGGAGGACTAAAGGTTTAACCCATACAGATTGTTTATAATGCTTTTGCCGCCCCCCCCCCCCCCCAGCCCCAGCCTGGGCCTGCACCCTTCAGATTATAGAGAAGCAAGCTCTCTAAGCTTTACTGAACAAGGAATAAAGGATCCATGTTTGTTCAAATAGTTAGCAGAAATTTTGACCAGACATTGGATCGATTTGATGAGACCTGGGATTACTTGTTATGGGTGCATTTAAAGAGAGAAATACAACTTACTATACATGGGAATTGATTTGTCCCAGAAGGCTAAGGGGCTGGGTTGTTTATGTTCTCTAAGACAAACACTGAGCCACTCCCACCTGCTGGTTTGTTTTAGCTTTGGCAAATATTGCTAAATATTTAATGCACTTTTAGAGGTTCAGTGTTTAAATGGAACCCAATAACATGTCCTTTTTTTAAAGTATCCATTTCACTCCAAAACTCAGAGGCAAAAAATATTTACTTTGAAGGAAATCACCACCCTTGCCTATCTAAATACTGGGCAGACACTATAGTAGGGTGACAAGCAAATAGAAGGGGAGGTAGAGACCCCATCTTTTCTGTCATTAGGGGAACGGGCTCCAGCTGAGCTATTATGGGTCCCCTATAACCATAGTAAAGGTACAACTGAAAGCAAAGGACATCAAACCATCAAGCAAACGAGAAGCTAGGAATAAAGGTCAGGTAACCTGAAGGGGGTCAGACACAGATCAAAATTAGCCTCGAGTTACCCTAGAAACCGCTAAAGCAAACAAGGAGCTAGGTCAAAGGTTCAAAGGAGGTCTTACACTGTCATACCAGCATCAGAAACATGAGGCTCTTAGCCACAGAAGATAAGCAAATCACTAGTTGAAGCTTGAAACAATAAAATTCAAGAGATAGATCACAGGCAGAGAGAATATTACCTCGGGAGACTTATCTATACTTGTCTGTGTCTCCTCTCCGATGAATGGCATTATCTCAGAGTTCAAGGACCCTCGGAGGCTGTCTAGTTCAATCCAGACATGAACAAGAATCCCCTTCCCAACATACCAATAAATGGTCATGTAACCTCTGCTCAAAGACATTTGAGCTGGTAAGCTCCAGCCACCAGGAATGACATTTCCACCCCCATTTCTCTCCCATTTTTCAGTCATTGACATATGCACCATTTCTTCCAGTAACCTCACATGCTATGTGTCTGAACCTGGTGACTTGAACTCATCCAGGGCATGTGGGTTCCCCCTTATCTTGGATTTCCATTCCCCATTTATGATTTTTTCCTGTGCTTTCCATTCCCAAAGATCATCCTTCATGACAGAAAACACAGATGCACACTGAGAAATGAGCAGTTCTACCTTCTCTGTTGTCCATGACCATAGTCCTCTCCACACTACACAGACGTCCTGGCTTTGAGCCTCTTCTTTCTCACAGATGGCTAAAAGAAAGGTCTCTGTTTCCCTCCACTTTTCTCACCAGCCTCAGTGCTTTCTAACTTTGAGCCCTCTTGACACTATTCTTACAGACATAGGTTACATTTTTGATCCATCTGCTACTATCTTTTCTCTGATTCTCCATCCATGCCTTTTTAATATTTGAGTTGGTTATTGAATTCCTTCTGTATCCACCTTGGTCTCTTTAAACAACTCTGCCTTTCACTCATCATACAATTGTTTCTCTTTATATCTTCAGAATTTCATTCTTGAGAGCTTCTAGGCTGATTTCCCCACAGAATTTTAGGATGAGATTCTACATAACCTTTCTCTGAATCCTTTGAAACCTGAAATCTAGGTGTATGCTACATTGTGGCCAATTTCCCTCTCCTTTTCCATCACAAATTCTAAGATGGAATACTCCCTTCCTCTACAGATTCCTATCTTTTCCACCCTGCAACCAGTTCTTGCATGTTGTTGAGAATTAAATCCAGAATTAAAGTTCTCCTCATTAGTTCCTCTTCCCTTTGAAGAATGTTATTGTTACTAAAGCAAGTCCAGAAATTATTAGCTGCAGGGAGAGATCTCTACCAGATGTCTGGATAATTGAAATTCCCCAACATGACTTTATCATGCCTCTGTGCCAGGATCGTGATCTATTTCCCCAATTTCCTCCCTTATAGACAGCTGAGGCAGTGGGATTTATTGCTGGCTACTTCCTTGGCTTTTGTCTACTTTGAACATCTTGTAGCTACTCTCTCTGTTATCTAGCTTAGGGGATAAACATGGATAGTTTGCTCCTACTCTCTTGCTTTTCTGTTGGAAGTCCTTTTGATTAAATTTGTAAGACTCCAGAAATGTACATTCTTCTCAGCTTTTGTTGAGTGCACACCATTCCCATCCAGGAGTCTGCCATTCCAATATTTGAAGCTATAGTCCAGACATTCAAATCCCATTGATAGCTAGAAACCAGCTTTTTAACTAGCAGTTTACTTACTAAATGTGCCTTTCTCTTCTGAAATCCTTGCCTCAAATTGGGAGTAGTGATGAAAATACTGCCTGTCTCCCTAAGGTCTTAAGTTTCTTACCTCAAACTTCACATTTTTTAATACTGCTTTCTAGATGCCTCCCTGTATTATAAGTTGTATCTATGTGTATCACCCCAGTGGATAGTAGTCAACTAGTTTGACAAGTCCTCCTAGATTCGCTATTGTTGATTCTCTATTATACCTTGGATACATACTCAAGAAGAAAGCAGGCTTCTCTAGTATTTTTAATCAGACCAACAAATGTCCATCCTCCTCAGCAGAGAGTCACCGATCACCAGTGCTTGTCTCTTCTTCCTCTGACCTTTCCTGGATGATGTCTCACCTGGTAGTACTTAAGAATCCATATTATTATTCCTTGGAGGAAAATCAGCTGCTTCCTCCTCACAGGATCCAATTTTCTTCCTCATTTGGAAAATTCTTTAAGTGTTCAGTGGATCTTCTTCTTTCATTTTCCCCTTTGTGCCGCACACTGTTCCAGCCTCTTCATCCAGATCAGGATTCCCCTCTGCCTCTTGTGATCATTTGTCTTGTTTTCACATTGGAGGTATTCTTCTTGATTAATGATTGAGTAATCCTAAACTCACCTAACTTACTATAACCAACTGACTCTAAACCATATTTCATATTATATCTGGCCACTAGAAACTGGAAACCTGCATAATATCTTGCTCTGCTACTGCCTACCCTTCTCCCAACCCTCCAGATATCATGACCCCCCCCATGAAAGAGTTAACCCATTCTGCTCTAGAATCTCTGCCCCCCCCCCAACCATATCCTAATTGGTAAATAAGTTCAAAATCACCTAAGATATTACATGTAGCTGGTCAAACCATGCTTCACATCTCGTCCAGCCACAGGAAACCAGGACCCACCCTAGAATTTTTCCACTTGCCCTGCCTTCTGTATACTCCCCACAACTCACTTTGCACCTCTTGTTCTGGGACCAGCTATCAAATCAATGATGCCATTGCTATTGACAAGGGCATGACAATCACTGCTCTATGACTCCATTTATGCTCATGTGACTTCATTCCCCAAATTCCCTTTCTTGGCCAACACTCACTGTATGAGTCCCCTATTAGAATCCCAATTTCTTGAATGCAGGTACTATTTCACTTTTATATCTGTATCTTTAGTGCCTAGCTCAGTGCCTGGCACACAGTACACAAATAATACATACCTTTTCTTTCATTTATTCATTTTATTCTCCCCAATAGCCTGAAAAGTGGGAGTGTTCCTGAAATCCCTTTCTTTTATTTTCTAGGGAGGACAGTCTACACTTTGAACATAGTCATTTGGGCATGGCACAGTTTCTAGGACACTAGTTGAGACCCCATTCCTAAGTTGTCTTTGTGTTCATCTTAGTAACTTCTTAATATCTTGACACCCAAACCCAACTTGCTTTTCTTTGGCTTACCTTGCATTTTTTACCCAGACATACTGACCTTTCCTGTTTAGCTCTAGGTTCACTTTCCTATTTTGAACCCTTTTGCCTTTTATTGAAACCTCTAAGGAAGGCTGTCATAGACATAGTACAAAGTACCTTGCTCTACCTTATCTTAGATCAGCTGGAAATACCCAAGGATCTGGTGGGTGGCAACCATTGTCCCAGATCTCTATCCCCAAACCTTGTTTTGGGCTGTACTGATATTGGGCAGATCTCATGATTTTATTCTTTCCTGGGAAATGCCATAGTAATGGAAACTTGAACGTCATGCTTCTGAGAATACTGCTCCTAGATTATTTCAGGACTCTGTAAAGATCCACACATGTTTGCCTGCATGTGGAGTAGTCACTGCCTTAGTTATGGCTAGAGCTAAGGACATAGTCGTACTCCTAATCTTTGGTATCAAGGTAGGTGTTGGGCTTCAGTCATAAAGTCAGTGTAGGGTTCTAGGAGATCTTTCTTTGTGATGGGAATTGACCTCATCTTTTCTCAAAGCAATATTCTCGACATAAAACAAACCACTGCCTTTCCAAAGCTGTCATCCAGAGTGCAGTGAAAAGGATACTGCAATGGGACTCAGGTGACCTGGACCTTTTACTTGTTACCTGTAGGACTTGGCTAAGTCATTTCTCCTCTCTGTAAAATGAAGAGTATTGAACTAGATAATCTCCAAGGTCCTTCCAGGTCTAGTATTTTACAGACTGGATGTGGCTCAGTGTAGTTGAAGATAGACTTCTGGAAAAGACAATCATCTAAGATCCCAATCCCTTCTCATTCTAACTAAAGAAACAGAGTGAGAATACATTAGTGGCCATCATATTACTACAACATGTAACTCAGTGTTTAGGATTTTGGAGCAAAGACCCAAACCATTTTGGGGTTTACAGTCTGTAGCAAGACTTGGTCCCAGGATAACATTTGTAAAGAACTAAGCCCAGAGCCTATAGCATATAAACACTTGCTTGTTTCTTTCCTCCAATAATGCAATGAAAACAAATCATCACTTGTACCTATACTAGATTGCAGACTGGAATTGGAAAATCTGCTGAAATCTTATTGTCAAATTGTGGCTCTTTTTCTTTTAGTATTTGTTTAGGGAGATGCTGGCTGGGATTGAATTGGTATTTCCTATCTCAACATGGCACCACAGATTATATTGTGGGGCAGGCCATACTTCCAGTTCATTAGCCATTAATAGGTTTTTCCCTAATAATGGAAGAAAAATTCTCAAGGCCATCAATAAAGCTTGCCAGACGTCCATGGACTGCTGTCAGCAAGTAGTTTTAGCAGGGTAGAGTTTGGCGAGTAGACCTTTTACCTCTGATTTCAGCTTAAAGCTGTTTCTGTTACAATCTATTGAACTAAATATATAAAAAAGGCTAAGTTGAAAAACATCCACTGAACCTGCCTATAGCATGGTTGATCCTTGCAGCTTCTGGGAATCTGTCAAATTAATTCATTTCTAGCCTGAGGTATTGCTTTGTATTTTTCTCTTTTGATCCCTGTAATTGTATTACAGCAAATTCCCTGGTCACATCAGATCACTAGGACACTGGATTTTTTTTCTTTTCTAAGTATGTAAGTTATATAACAGGGAGGTGGGGGGAGGGAACATAGGTCATAGAAATAATAGTTTAAAATAATGTTTGATTTTCTCTGTAAGCTGTTTTTATGACTGCTCCGCTTTTATTTTAAAGCCAAAGGCTGGGAGTAATTTTTCCTTTATTTTTTCCCAAAGAGGAACCATAATAGTGATGGCATATGATCTTGCTGCCTTTATTGCCCTTTGTTTCTCTAATGCTCTATTACAGCATAGATGGTTTTCAGTTGACAAGCTTCAGTAGAGGTCACAACCCATCCCTCTGCAATTCCCCATCAGGGAGCTGCACTGAAGTTGGAGTGTAATGTGTACTTGTTTGTGGATGGTTATGTGGGTTCTCCTTTGCAGGTCTGGCCCTTATGGGTAGGCAGAGTAAGTCAGTATCCATTTGGTGTGTTTGAGGGGCTGGTAAAGACAAAACCTTCTCTCCCATTGTGACAATTAGAAAGTCATTCCGTGAGTTAAGCATCGTTCTTTTGTTAGGATCCTTATAAAAAATAGAACTGGCCCCACATATGCAGCACCTGAAGTCTCTTGGATCTTTGTATGAATGAATTGGTCAGAAATTCCTTCCCTCAGAGAAGCCGCTGGGCCACATTAAGGGGATGTGAAGAGTTTCCAAGAGAAAAGGGTTATAGAAAGGGAAAATTAGACATATCAAGGGATTTCAGAGGCTTCATAATTTTTCTTCAGGTCATTATTGCCCATTTGTGTTTCTTTTAGCCTAATAGATCACCATTCTTTTTACTGACTCTCTCTTTTACCCCCAACCAAAAGTTATTTAGTGTTTTTGTGCCAGAATACAGGAGGACAGGGTGAATACTGTTAAAATCTCAGAGGTGCAGCTGTGTTGACTCACTGTGCCCAGAAAACCAAGAAGCCAGTGAGAGTCTGGGGTGCCAAGAAATTATTCAGTTAAAAAAGATACTGTCCCCTAGATGTTTAAAAGGACTCAGCCATTATTAGCTTTATACGTGGTGTTACCTGGTTGCCCAGATGCAGGAGAGTATCTCTTAGTATTGACTACTAAAGTCACTGGCCTCAACCACTGACAAAATATTGGATATCTATAATGTTTCAGCCCTGCCCTCCTAAGAACTTTTATTCAAAAGTGGCAGAGGGGTAACGTGATTTAAAAGGGTGCCAAACTTGGCATCAAGAGTTTTGAATCCCACCCTTGACACTTAGTAGGTGTGTGTCCATAAGCAAGTCATTTAACTTGTCCAGGTATTATATGTTATTCCAATGGTTGGGGTCAGACAGTGGTCACTGTTTGGACCCAAGAGAGATCCTTTGTTCATTACTTTCTGTATAAAGTCATCCTGAAATTCCCTCTTTCCTGTAAGTACCAAGGATTGTTGAAGCATTATGACCTTTTGTATTGCTATATTGCTGATTGTCTATTGTGTATTAGTGTTGTATATTGTTGACATGAATTAGATTCTAAGCTCCTTGGGGACAGTAATCAGTCATATGTTTCTAGAGTAGGTCCCCGTTCATCTGGTATTGTCTGGAAAGGAAGTGCCCCATCAGAGTGAACTTTCTGGGCAACTGTTGCTTACACCCTTTTAAGTTGCATTTTAATCACTGTTGATGCAAATCTTTCTTAAACATATGCTATGTTTCCCTTGTTAAATAGTACACTGAACATAATCTCCCTGACAGCAGGTTGTTGTGATGAACATATGTAATGTGCTATGTTTGAGCACAGCAGCATCTTCAGAGGCTCTTGAAATGTGGGGGCTGGACTGGCTGTCACTGTCACCTGGATCCCTGGCTGTGCTTCTTAGTCTTGGCTTTTCTCCCCAGGATTGATGTGTCTGTCCTGGTGCTGGCCTCCAGGAAGCCTGGACACCACATCTTCAAAATCGGTGGCCTTATTTATATATTAATAAATGCAACTTAAATCAATACAAACTGTAGGAGAAATAATCTATGTTCAATAGAATTCAGCTCATTGTAAGATAAATCAGTTGGCCTTCAAGGAATCGGGAGAAAGCTCTCCCTTCCCCCTAAGGAGTGCACTGTGTCCACTTTCAGGACGGCCCTTTCTTTCCCCCCAGATCACTTCTTCTTTAGAATGATAGCATTTTAGATATGGAGGGAAGTCTACGAATCGAGTCTCACCCCTTCATTTTATAGATGAGGAAATTTGGTTGGAGAACCCAACGTGAAGCCCAACTAAGCTCAGTGCTGTTCCACTATACATATACCAGGCTGCCTGGTGGGGGCACAGCTCTGCTCCACCTCTGGCTAAGTGGGGCCTTACCAGAGGCTTTTCTCGGATCCTCTGTAGCATTTAGCATGGTGCTGAGGAAAGGCCATCATTGCTTTAGGTCCAGTTTTGGTTTTGGGGGTTTCTTGTCCAAAATGATGTAGTAGATAGTTGTCTGTAGGCTAATTGACATTTTAAGAAAAAAAAATACTGTGAAATGTGAAATGAAGTAGAATTCAAAAACGTGTCTAAATGATTCTGGGCTGCTACCATATTTATACTCACACCTCTACTAGATGTCTAATGATTTCTATGCCTTTGTTTAATGATTGCATAATTATGCAGAAGACTTCTTTTCTTCTTATCAACAGAAACGTAGCTGCTTTGTAGCCCTTGGAAATCATCCTGATACGTCTATTCTTAGTGATTATCTGTAAAGGAATAAAAAGCTAGTCCTTGTTCAGCTAGCATGCTTTGTGTGTTAGAAATCATTAGACTTTCCCCCCATGCTATGTCTATTCTTTCTTTAATTTATTGAATCTTTGAGGATAAAGTATATTAGCACTTGACAAGTTTCTGTTAATTTTTTTCCATCTAAAAGGCAACCATTTCTCTTCTCTTATTCAAGCACATAGAAGACTTCGACTTAGCTCGGTGAGCCTTCTCTTTAATCTGAAACACTGGATCTGCTTCAGTGATTGCTGATTGTGAATCAGTAATGACTGGTATTCCTGACATTTATCAAATTAGAGCAAGGCTAATTAGTTCATTGTTTTTCAGTCTATCCAAGTCCATATAACTAATGTGAGGCTGATTACATTCTTGAATGCACATAAAATATGTTTATATCTTCTTCCTCCTCGTGCAATTCCACAATTTTGAATTCAAATGCTTTTTTGAGTGGATTAAGATGAATTTACACCTTCTACTGAGAACAAGTCCAACAAGAGGGGAAAAATGGTTTCTTTTTTTCAGTGACTCTAGTCCAATTTAACCTATTTGCTATGAGTTTCCTTTAACAACGTTTCTTTCTCAAATACTCCAATTCTCTAAGCAAGTCTTTAATTCTTAGGGCAGATGTGCACTTACTTCTGGGCCTAGGAGTCACTTATTTGAGCCTGTTGCCAAGACAGCCAAAGTGAGTGCTTAATTGGAAAGCATAAATAATACCCAAGTAACACTATGGGAGCACGTTCATAGAATTTAGATTTGAGGGAAGGGAGAAGAGAGAGAGAGAGTTGTTTTCATTTACTTCATGTGGAGCTGAGAGTATAATTGTCAGCATCACCCAGAGAGTGACTGGTTCAAATGCATTTGGCTTAGAATGTACTATAGCTCTCAGAAAGGTGGGTCTGAGGCTCCTCAGTGTGGATTCTCCAGAAAAGCTGCACCCTGTTGGAAGGTGCTTGACACTAAGGGCCTGTAGAGTCAAAGGAAACAACTAGCCAGGGAGACCTTAAAGGAGTGGGGGGCCTTAAAGAGGGCAAGCACATTCCCATTTTAGGTCTGATAACATGAGCCAGCTAATTATTTTTATTTAAATTTGGCGGGGGGGAAGGTTTCTGTATTTGACAAGCATTAAACATGTGAATTTCCATATATACAAAGGAGAAGAAAAAGAGAATTATGTATGAAACAGGCTAACACGAACACACATGCATAAGCAAAAATTAATGATGAATGCTAATCACTGACCTTATCAATGTTAGCCTCTTCTTAGGAAGTTTGCTTAGAAGTAAAGAAAATATAGCTCATAAAAATTTTATATGTTCTAAGAATGGCAAATTGACTTTGTGCAATCCAAAAAAGACCTACTCATTGGGAGGAGAGACAAGTTTTGGAATCACTTGTATAATAAGACTTAAGGTATTTTATCTCAATTGTGCAGTATACCTGAAAGATATGAAGGACTGTGGTCAGTTAACTTCTTGGCTTAAAGCATGTTGTCATCCAGATTCAGACAATAGGTTTGGTTTCTATATTGGAAAGTTAGTTTCAATATATTCTATGATGTTGGATTTCACAGTTAACATGGGCCCACTGTCTTGAAAATGTATGCCAATGGACTAAAGGAGAAGCCATCAAGAAGAAAGTATTGATGACTGAGTGCAAATAAGAATGGTGGCTTTATCTTCAAATATAAAGGATAGTGCTTTCCTCCCCACCCCCGCCGTGCCATGAAGGCTGTGGAAATTCTCATTTGCTCCAGGCTCATTTCTGTAGACAGACATTATTGAAATTAGCCATGCTGATCTTCTCTGCTCCATTAGGGTCATTTTACTGTTAGCTCCCATTACACGAGAAGTACCTTAGTCTATATTATGAAACCTAATTACTGAATGTACACCTTGGAAAATTCAGAGGAACCGATTCCTCTCAGTGGGATAGAAATCTTGAAAGAGATAATACTATAAAGTAGCTAGAAATTGTTTAGAATTACTAAGGCTGGTGGTTTAATATGTCCAGCTCTAGGTCATGGACCAATTCATTCTCAGCCTCGATTTGCAGATTGCTGTAATGACTTCCATATTCCCAAAGATATTTTTAGTGCCATAATTGATGAGTCCCCAGATTTTTCAGGGTTTTTTCCTATGCTCCCTAGTATTCAGCTTTCCAGTCTGTTCTGAATAACATATAATCGTCATGTTTAATAGGTTTTCATTACCATTTCTACTTGAGGATAATTTATTATCAACTTGTTAATTATTTATCATTTCCTATTAATGGGCGTTAAAATTACAGAAGTGCTTTAATTCTAAAATTGTATATGTGAAAATCAAAAATTATCTCCTAGCTCTTTGGGGCATGATTAAATTAATATATGAAAACCTCGATGATGGATTGTATGCAAACAAAACATAGAATTGTGAAGTCTGGTTGATTCTTTTTAATTTGGTGTTCTGATCCTATAGCATCCAGAAAACTAATTGCTTTTTAAAATATTAGTGACAACTTGAGTACCATACCTTTTTTAAAAGAAAACTAAATCATTCTTTTCTTTCCCTGTTCTTTTCCACACACTGAATCTTTCCCTGATTGGCCTTTATTTCGATGAATTTGAGCAATAGAACTGGCCTTATCCCCATCTCACTGTGTTCCCAGGGCCATTTTCCTTTCTGCCTTTCAGTTAGAAGTAGGTAGCTGTGAATAGAGATGGGAGCAGAACACTTAACATTCGAAGGACTTTCTCTTGCTCATTCACTGAATCTTTCAAATCGTTAGGGTTCCCTATGGAGAAAATGAAGGCTAAAGCATATTCAGTTCAGTTCAATACCATTTATTAAATACATGCTACATGTGGGATATCTTTAGTCTGGGGAAGAAATGACTCAGAGGGACTTGATAGTTGACTTCAAGTACAGACAGTTCTTGCTTTAAGTAACTAGACTGTTCCCCAGACCTCTACATAAAGCAATTTTTATTTGATGCAAGTTTTCCCACAAGTGTGGAAGAGAAAGTGACAGGAAGGGGGCTGCTGCCCTGGAGGGAGGGGGCCGGCACGGGGTTCAAGGAAACATGGAGGCCAGGGACAGATAAGAGAGAACAGGAGGAGGAACCTGTGGGAGGTCAAGGCCAGCCAAATGGAGGCCTGGCCAAACCAAGAGGAAGAACAGGAGGGTTGCTACATGTGAGGCATGGGAGGCAGACAGATGCGTAGTACCTGAGCACAGACAGATGGAAGACAGACTAGCAAGGCAGATATGCGTGAATAGAGTAGCTGTGGTGGTATTTCCATTCTTCTGCTTTCACTTGGAGTTTGGGGGGAAGGGTTTGAAGGGGGGTCCTGTTCAGAAAGCCATAGAGCCATATCAGCCATAGAGCACTGAGCAGAGACAGAGAGAGTAGGGACAGAGCTGAGACAGAGAGCACAGTAGTATATAGTAAAGTTAACATGGGTAGTTTTGTGGAAGGTGGATTTCTTTCAGAATTCTTTAAATTTGCATAATGTAAATTTACATAGAGCAAGAACTGTCTGTATCTAAAAGACTGTCATGTACAATAGGGATTCAAGTGGATCTGTATGGACCCACAGGCAGAGCACAGGTAGAAGTGGGTAGAAGTAGTAGCTGATAGAAGCTTGAGGTAAGGAAGCACATCCTGACAATGAGAGCTGTCCAACAATGGAATGGGGTTTTGAAGGTTCTATGTTTCCTCTCAGTGGAGATTCTATTGAAGCTGGGTCACTAATTACTGGTTTGATGTAGAGGGCACTCTTGGTTGTTAGGTCTGTGTTGGAATAGATGGCTTCTGAGTTCCCTTCAGTTCAGAACTTCTATGATGTGCAGCATTCTGCTATGTATGAAGGCAGTTACAAAGGTGAATAAGATTCAATCCCTGCCCTTATGGAACGTACAGGTTAGAAGGAAGATACAATCCATATGCAGACATCTATGCTACAAACGGGATCATGAGAAGTATGTGTTTATGAAAGTTTAAAAACCTCAGAGAAAACACAGAGAAAAAAGCCTTTTAGGTCCAGTCTTGAACCTCTTTTCTTCTTCCTCTCTACAGTCTTTCTTGGTGATCTCATAGGTTCCCATGGGTTCAAATAGCATTTCTATGCAGATGATTCCCAAACCTATATATCCTATATATATAATCTTCAAACCTAAGCTCCAATTCCATATCACCAGCTTCATGATGGACATTTCAAGTAGGGTGTCCCACAGACATCTCAAACTCAATGGGTCCAAAACAGAACTCATTTATCCTCCAAACCCCTCACCTCTTCCAAGTTTTCCGATTACCATGGAGGGTACTAAGTCACCCAGGCTCTCAACCTTGGTGCCATCATTCACTCTCAACTTGTACTTAATAGACCCCCCCATATCCAATCTGTTGTCAAATGTTGTTGTTTCTGCCTTCACAACATCTCTTGATTACAACTTCTCCTCTTTACCTAGACAGGCACCACCCTGGTCCTCATTGCTTCTCACCTGGACTCTTTCAGTAAACTTCTAATTGGTTTCCTTGATTCAAGCAGTTCTCCTTTATAATCTTTCTTCCACTCAGCTACCAAAGTGATTTTCTTTAAGCACAAATCAGACAGTGTTTACCCTCTCCCACCTCAATAAACTCCAATGGCTCCCTATTACCTCTAGGATCAGAAATAATGTCCTTTTTTTTTTAAACAAATGCTTTATTAACTTCTGTTTTACATCATTCATTTCCGCCACATTTTGAGTTACAATCATTTTCCCCCCATTATTCCCCTACCCAACCTCCCAGAATAGTAGTCCCACAAGATATCGCTTCCTTCAATCTACTCTCTCCCATACCTTCTCCCATACCCCCATCGACTTTTCCATTAGAGGAAGGTGAATCTTTGTGTCCCAATGCCTGCACATCTTATCTCCCAATTACAAGCAAAAGAGTATTAATAATAGTATTTATATATATTTGAAACATTTAATGTTAAGACCTCGAATTTCAGATCCATTTCCTTCCTCCCTTGTCACCCATTCCCTCTGGGGAGATAAGTAATTCAGTATATGTTGTACATGTCTAGCTATGCAAAACATTATCATAGTAGATATATTGTACAAGGCTGCTTATAATTCCCTCCCACTCATCCCACCCCCCACCTGGTCCATTCCCTACATGATCCTGTCCCTCTTCTATAGTGGGTACTTCCAACCTCCCCTCCCCCAAGGATGCCCTCCCATCCATCATCCCTCCTCTCATCCCCCTTCCCCCTATCCTGCTGCAGGTTGAGATATCCCATTTAGTATGTATGTCATTTTCTCCCTGAACCAAATTCAATGTGAATGTGGTTTTGCCTTTTTAGCCTTCCTTACTCTCCCCCTCCTTTGCAACCACTTCCCCTTGCTTCTTCTACATGGGATAGTTTCTCCCCATCTCTTGCCACTTTCCTCTCTCGCCTCATACTTTCATCCCTTGAGTATTCTCCCTTCCCAACAAATTCAACCTATGCCCTCTATCCATATATAACTGTAACCATATACAGACACACATTCACATATGTATTCATATGACCACACCCACTTCTTCCATTATTTTCATAGTAAGAAAGATATCATCAGTCACAGTTATTGCTTTTCCATATAGGAATGTAAATAGTTCAAGTTTGATAAGTTCCTTTTGATTTCTTTTCCCTGATTACCTTCTCAGGCATCTCTTCCTTCTTGTGTCTGGATGTCAAATTTTCTATTCAATTCTGGTTTTTTCCTCAAGAATGCTTGAAAGTCCTCTATTCCACTGAATGACCATATTTTCCCCTGAAACAAAATACTCAGTTTTGCTGGGTAGGTGACCCTTGGGTTCATTCCCAGTTCTTTTGCCCTCTGGAATATCATATTCCATGCCCTTCGATCCCTCAGTGTAGAAGCTGCCAGGTCCTGGGCTATTCTGATTGTGTTTCCACAATATTGAAATTGTTTCTTCCTGTCTGCTTGTAGTATTTTCTCCTTGATCTGGGGATTCTGGAACCTGGCTATAATATTCCTGGGAGTTTTCTTTTTGGGATCTTTTTCAGGAGGTGATCGGTGGATTCTTTCAACCTCTATTTTGCCCTCTGGATCTAAAACATCAGGGCAGTTTTCCTTGAGAATTTCTTGAAGGGTGATTTCTAGGTTCTTTCCTTGATCATGGCTTTCAGGTAGTCCAATAATTTTTAAATCGTCTCTCCTGGATCTATTCTCCAGGTCAGTGGTTTTTCCCATGAGATATTTCACATTGCCTTCTAATCTTTCATTTGTTTGGATCTGCTTAACAGCATCTTGATTTCTCATCAAGTCATTAGCTTCCATTTGCTCCAGTCTAACTCTGAAGGAATGAATCTCCTCAGTCAACTTTTGAGATTCTTTTTCCAGCTGGCAAATTCGACTTTTTAAGGCATTCTTCTCCTCATTGCCCTTTTGGGCCTCCTTTGCCATTTGAGTTAGTCTATTTTTTAAGGTGTTGTTTTCCTCAGTCAAGCTGTTGACCCTCATTTGATACTTTTCCTGCATCCTTCTCATTTCTCTTTCCAATTTTTCCTCCACTTCTCTTATTTGATTTTTAAAGTCCTTCTTAAGGTGCTCTATGGCCTGCAACCCACTCATGTTTTCCCCTGGGGCTTTTGGAGCAGGACTTCTGACCTCACAGTCCTTTTCCCGCTCTATGCCCCCAAAATAGGAGTCTAGGGTTGCATTTTTCTGTTTCCTTTGCCTTGGCATGTTGCCACTTAATTACTTGACTTTTGGGCTTGTTGCCACACTATGGCTTTAAGGCCAGATAGAGGAATTTTCGTCCCGAACGTGTGGGGGGCAACTTCCGTTTCTGGCAAGCTGTAAACCCACCCACGACTTCCACCCTAGCTCACAATCCAGATCCAGGGAGGTTAAAGCAAGAGCGATTACCCCCCAAGACTGATCGCTGGATCTCCCTACAATTAATTGCAGGCCAGGAGCTGGAGCCGCCTCTGAAAACTACAGAATTTCATGTCTCCTCAGTGGCTTCTAGCCCCCAGGGGAGGGAGCCGACGCATTCCCCCAAAAACAGGTCCCAAAGTCCATAGGACACTAACCTCTTACTTTGTCCTAGGCATGTCTATGTTGATAATTCTGGAGTCACCACTGCTCCTGGTGTTCTGGGGTTCCTCCAGCCGGCTGCTGGCCCTGCCACCCTGGGGCTAAAACCTCGGCTCACACGGACCTGGGCTCTGCTTGGCTCGGCTTCCCGAGCTCTGCGAGCTGTGCGCTGCCAGGTCCCAGACCGCTGCGCTGGTCCTTCCTGCAGGGCTGCTGAGCTGTCCTCAGCGGGGGGGAGGGGGGGGGTAGCTTCTTTGTGTCGTTCTGTGGGTGCTGGGGCTCCAGAAGTTGTTCAGAGTCCCCTTTTACATCGTTTGGGGGGAATGTGGGGGCAGAGTGGCTTGGATGAGCTGTTTCTACTCCGCCATCTTGGCTCCGCCCAATAATGTCCTTTTTAATAATATTTTAAATAACCCTTCATAACCTTGTATCTAGATATTTTTCAAGTCTTTTTCCACTTTGTTCTTCTCCATGCACTCTACCTTCCAGGTATACCAGCCCACTTGTTGTTCCTTAAACACAATACTTTATTCGTCATCTCTGTGTCTTTTCCTTGGCTGGCCCTCATGCCTAGATTGCCCTCTTTCCTCTTTGTTTTGCTGACTCCCCTTCAAGTCTTCACTCTACAGCTAGTAAGTGTCCAAAGCTGCATTTGAACTCATGTCTTCCTGAATCCAGGCCCAACACCTTAGAGAGCTTTTTTTTTTTTTTTTTAAATGATGATCTTTTTTTATTTGGTATGTCCTTGGACATCATACTAACTCTTACATGAAGTTGGAGTCCTCTGGGAGCCAAATCTGTGTAGCAGATAAATTAGTAGAGAAACCTGTTTTTTCTTCCCTGCTGCCTCTCCCAAATAATCTGATTTGATAGACCAAGTACTTGCATGTACAAATATGTTTCCTAATTCAGAAATTATTTATTGAACACCTTCTGTATACTCAACACTACTTAGGTATTGTGGGGGACGTAATAGAAGCAAAAAAATTGTTCTTGACCTTTAGTTTTTATAATTACTAACTTTTCATTAGTTATGAGTCCAGAGATTATATCCTCTGGATACTTCATTGTTCCTACTTCCATTTTTATGTCTGAGAAATTCATAGCACCTGGTCATTTTGGGGTTTGGGTCAAACTCTTCTAAGTAACTTCAGTTAAAAATTCTTACGGAAAATATGCATATAACTATTTGTCAAGATGTAAGCAATAAAACTAAAAATTAAATTGAGAAATTGATTTTTTTCCAAATTGACTTTTCCACAATCTCATAAATGAAAATAAGGATGGGATATGAGAGGGTGGGGAAGCATGAGGCCAAAGGCCATGTGTAACCACAGATATTACCAGTTGAACATTAATGAATCACATACTAAAAGGGCTGCTGTTTTACTGTGTAATAAAATAATTTAAATTTCTTAACTTTTATGAAGCAGACCTTTGGTGGGTAGTTGATTGAACCTGCTAATACTATTCCCAAATGGTTGAGTGGGCAAACCCACAGAATAAGCAAGTTAAAACATCCATGTTGTGTCCGTGATTACATAGGAGTTTTTAAAAGTCTCATGATTACTTAAATTCATGTGCTAAGCCACCCTCGGGTGATTTAAATCTCAATGGCAACTCTCTACAATCAGCACAAATTCCTATTTCCTATGCCAGTAGATGAGCTAAAAGATGAAACATTCCCACTGGTGACTAGAGCTTTGGGAAAAGTCTCAGTGTCCCTTCCCAGATGCTGTCAACTCAAGTCTCCTAATTCTTAAGGAATTTTAATGTTGAAATTTGAGCCAGATGTCGACCAATTTCAGCAATTCACTGACTCATTGAAATTCTTAATTATCTTGTGGAACTGGATTGGATTTGTTGTTGTTTTTACTGTAAAACTTAATTTTTATAAGGATAATGGTTGAATTTTCACACTCAAAATTATGAAATCAGTTGATAAGTTTTGCTCATAAGTCAAGTAGGCAGATGGCTGACACTGGAGAAGCTTTCTGCATGTGTGTTCATTTGTGTAGCATATAAGGAAGAGGGAAACACACAGAGGTGTCACAAGTAGACACCAAGAAAATGTTAGGAGGCTAGCCATAGAGCTAAAAGAAACCAAATATTTTTCTCCTAATTAGAAAAGCGTGTATTGTGCTCTAATGACACACTAACCAGCTTCAAACATCCTGGTGAGGACAAAGGTACATTGGCTCTCATATGACTGTCACGTACCCTTTATTGAGCTATTGGCCAAATAATATATTTTGTACGTGGAGATAGCTACAAGAGGAAATAACATCTAGACTGTCAGGAAATAAAATCTGGACTGTCAACACCTGCTAGACTAAAGTTATTGTAAGTGATATCTTGCATACCAAGCAGGAGAGAGAAAATACTGACTATAAATATATGGGTATAGCATTTTCCCAAGCAGAGCTAAGAAATATATTGGCAAGACTTTCTGTACAAAGCCCAACTTAGAGCTAAAAAGTAAAAAAGTGATATGAATTGTCTTTGTGAAAACTCAGTGATGTCACCCGATCAATTAGCGAAATTCATCTCTGAATAAATCAAGTGAATGACTTTAGGATTTTAAAAACCACTGATTCCACTCTGGAAGGTTTTCCTCTCCTTCACACTCTTATCTTTCTAAGGAAAGGACCAGGATAAGTTCCATCCAGGGATATGCCTATAATAGTCAAGAACCAGTCAGAGACTACCCCCAAACTGCTATTTTGAGTCTATTCTCTTGGGACCAGTGAGGACCAAGTCCAGCCTGAGAAAAATTTTGAGCCACCTCATTGATTCTGATTTAGACTGACCAGCACTGACCTGAGAATAACCAGAAGGGTCAAGTCTTTCTCCATTCCCTCCTTGGATGACCTGGGGAGGGGGGTTCACTTTTATATGCAAAAGTGATAGTGAAGTGGAGAATAGAAGCAACAAATTTTCCTGTTGTCTATGTGTTTTACGACCAAAGTAGTTTAGGTCCTAAATTAGCCAGATGGTTGCTCTTAATTTTCTACCTTCATGGTCTATGTAAAGGGTTCACAGTATAATTTTTAAATTGAGTCCATGTGACTTGAATTTTCTTCACTTGTTAATTTCCCTTTAAAAGCAGTTCATATCCATTCTACATGTTGTATTCTAAGCATGAAGATGCTTTTTCTTCCTAGAAGATCCCTGTGTCCTATTTGTTTCCATTATTTCCATACATTCTTTTTTTTTGCTTTTTTTTTTTTGGAGGGCAATTGGGGTTAAGTAACTTGCCCAAGGTCACACGGCTAGGTTTTTGTTTGTGTGTGCGTTAAGTGTCTGAGGCCGGATCCGAACTCAGGTCCTTCTGACTCCAGGGCCAATGCTCTACTCACTGCGCCACCTAGCCGCCCTTATTTCCATACATTCTTAATTGGAATTCTTATTCTCTTTCTTTCACCCAGTCATCTGAGGTGAAGGAAAACATGAATGAACTCTATACTTTTAGGATTCTACAAAATGCAATTTCAGTGACATTACAGAACTACTAAGTAGTGACCATAATATATTGTTAGTACAGGACAGTCAATATATAATGTGATTATGACATCAAAGTCTTTTCAGGCCTGAATGGAAATAGACAATTCCATCGGCTGTGTGCTATGTGCTTATTACTTTCCAAATTACTGGTTGTCATTATCTAGCAGAAATCTTGAGCTGTCGTTGTATGGGTTGTTCTTCCTACTGGTTAAAAATATGCTTTCCTTATTCACAGACTCCTGGAATCTCAAAATGTTAATGGACCTCACAGTTTATCTAGTTCATCCCATATCTGAGCATGAATCCCTTTTACAACATCCCTGATAAAGACCTCCATTGTTCGGCAACTCACTGCTTCCAAAAGCAGTCCATTTTGCTTTCGTACAGCTCCCCTAAGCAGTTCTTGCTTATAGGCAAGGAGATGAATGAGATGACCTCTAGAGCACCCCTTGCAGTGATGTCACTTTTCTTATCCATTAACTCATGAGAATCTCACAACACCCTCTGAGAACTGGCCAGAACAGATGCTATTCTCCCCTATTATAAAAATGTGGCAACTAAAGGAAACTCAAGGGCTACATTCACATAATACTGAATTGAGAACTAGTTAATTAAAATGGGTTTTTCCTGTCTTTGACATCTGCATTTTCAGATTCTATTGATGTCACTTCTCAGTCATGGGCCAATCTCATAGGAATACCTAGTCTACTACTTAAGTCTTTTCACAAATATTTACCAAGCATCTACATTGTACACTTAAACATATTCCCACTTTGTGCTATAATTTTTAGTTCTAATTCTGAGAAAAGCAAGAGTTATTTATGAAGAATGGGGATTTCTGTTTGACTCAAATTTTATATCATTTTGCACTTGGACATTCTTGGAATGGTTCTTGGAATTATTATGATAATACTCATTGGAGAGGTATATACCAAAGAGCCTTTATTCCAAAGCAATGTCTGCCTTTTCTTATCCCTATAATAAAATCTAGGAAAGTGAATACAATGAATTTTGCAATATTTTTGTGTAAAAATTTATTTGAATGTATTGCTTAATCGATTATTATGATAGAAAAAGGATATTAGATATTTTTAAAATCCTCATTGACTAAGGAAACTATGGTTATTTTAACATAAACAAGACAAGTTCTTCTAAGACATGCTGTTTTCCATAAATGTAGATATGGTTCACAATGATTCCTAAAATTCCATTGCTCAATGGACTTATTGGTAATTCCAATAAATGATTGTTGATCTTTAATTAAGACCATGAAGATGTTACATGAGTGTCACCCTACGATATTCCTAGAAAAAAAAATTAACAGTTTCAATTATAACATTGAAAACATATTTCATAATTATTCTCTTACTATTATTCCTAATTGTTTAGTGAAATGCAGCAAGGAATATTAAAAGTAATAATTCAGTGTGCTTAGAGGATAAGAGAGATTATGCCATAATTTGTAGCAAAACTCTGGGTTTTTAGTTGCTAAAACAGTCCATCCATCTCTGTTACCAAAGACTGGTACTGATGTTATCACTCTCGTTGAAGATAAATTGGAATTTAATAAACAATTTTCCCGTTGATGCTGAACAAACTAAAATGCAATTCTTCTTTAATATAGCCCTTGCAATAAGTAAGAGACTTCACTGTAGCTTAAGTAAATTAAACCCCAAATCTTCTTTTCTTAAAGTTACTCCTGGACTTTTTCCTCAGGTTGGGTGGCAATTAAAGAACCTGGTGAGCATAATGAAGGAAGACCCACGTGGAGCCCGTGTGACCCTAAAGAAGCATCCTCAGAACATCACTGGCAATGTTTCTTCGATTGTGAAGAACGTGAGGTGGGAGCCTCATCCACTAGAGGTAAGAACTTGATTAAGCTCTAACCTGTTCTCCATGAGTTCTCCACTGTTGGATGAGCATGAAGACATGCTCATTTTCATTTACTTGAGGTAAAGTCAGTGTACCAGTAATGTTAGAAATAAGAATAATCATTGATATTTATATAGTACTTTAAGGTTTGCAAAACTTTTGATATATATTCTCTCATTTGATACTCGTAACTACCTTGTGTGATAGGTGCTATTACTGCCCCCATTTTGCAGATGAGAAACTGAAGTTTAGAAAGGTTAAGTGATTTGTTCAGGCTCACACACCTAGAAAATATCTGGAGTAGTATTTGAATGCAAGTAACTGGAAGGCAAAGGCAGCTAGGGGGCACTGCAGTGGATGGAGTGCTGGGTCTGGAGTCAGGAAAATTCATCTTTCTGAGTACAAATCTGACCTCAGACACTTCCTAGATGTGTGACCCTGGGCAAGTCACTTAACCCTATTTGCCTCAGTTTCCTCATCTGTAAAACAATCTGGAAAAGGAAATGGCAAAGCAATTCAGTATCTTTGCCAAGAAAAACCCAAATGAGATCCCAAAGTCACACACAATTGCAACAACTGAACAAAAGAACACTGACAAAGTTTTGCCAACAACATAATAATAGTTGCTATTATTGGTGTTATTAATATTATTATTATTATAAGAGGCCATATGGTATAGTCAGTGGATCAAGAAGCAGTTTTAGCATCAGCATAACTTGGGTTTTCTTCACACTTCTGCCACATCTGGGTTGTGACACTAAACAAGGCGTTTGACCTCTCAGGGCTGAGGCCCTAAGACTTGCTGATCTCCATTGGTAGAGATAACTTCCTCATTGTGGAATTCCCTGACTCCCTGACTGATCCAATCACAGCTTTAGACTAATAATAATCATCATAATAAAAATGAAGAATTAAAGACTACGTTTGAGTCATCTTTTAAGAGATGCAGCGTGGGGTCATAGAGAGGGGCCTAGTGTTAGGCTTTAACTTTGGCCTGTAAAACTTAATTAGCCGTGAACCTTGGCTGTGTCTTGAGGCCTCAATTTCCTTATCTCTAAATGACCCCTTCAGTGCCACTTAGCTCAGGGAGTTATTGTGAAGAAAGCAATGCAATGATGTTGTAGAGGACTTTCCTTTGCTAAGTACTCGGACGTTTCTAGCCCTCCAGGGCTTCGGGCACAAGGTAGGTATCTACTAAAGGTGGACTTAACAGGCTCGTTTGGGTGAGACACTAAAAAGTCATGTCCTGTGAAAGAGTCGTAGCAAGTCAGAGAAACGGCTCCAAAAACCAGAGCCTCTGGTTTCCTGCTTTTCCATTTGTGTATTGAGTGACAAGAATATAACTTATATGCAGGAACAATGGCAGACTTCTGTCATGTTCACTGTCGGAATTTGAAAAAGCCTTTTTGTATCAGTGTTGGCCTATTAGCATGACACCTCTAATTCTTAATTCTCTGAAAGTAGATATCAGATCATCTTGCCCCAATACTACTAACAAGAACTTCAAAACAAAAATCTTGGCTATCGGTAAAATTAGATTTAGCTTCTTTTCTTCTGGATGATTTTTGAAGAACCCTGTTCTTGATGGGAACTGTCTTATATAGCAATGGGATAAAAAAAAGTCAGGCATGACTCACTCATAGACCTTGAGTTGAAGGACATATACATGAAACAGGCCATTCAAACCTTGTCCTTATTTTTTAATGGGAGGAACTATTCTGGAGATGAAACAATTCTACTAAGCATGAGCAGACTTTAAATCTTAGTGAGGCTTCTGTTACAGGAATTATGTATTTATGACAGAATCATTTAATTATATTTCTTCTGGTCCTCAGTCCATATAAGCTGACATCAGAGGCATGTGTCCTTGGAAATTAGTTTAATAAGTGAAGCAAACTTCTCTGCAAAAGCTATTGAACTGGAAGCAGTAGTGAAACTAAGGATTCTGAAAGAACTGAATGGCCGATCAGAAAGTCAATCAGAATACTGACTTTGGGGCCGCTAGGTGGCATAGTGAATAGAGCACCAGCCCTGGAGTCAGGAGGACCTGAGTTCAAATCTGACCTCAGACACTTAACACTTACTAGCCATGTGACCTTGGGCAAGTCACTTAACCCCAATTGCCCTCCAAAAAAAAGGCAAAAAAAAGAATACTGACTTTGTGTGAACTCTGACCAGAACAGATCCCTAATTGAAATATTTTCTGGGTGCAAGGGCATTTTAAATGAAAGCACAAAATACTGCAGGTAGATTTCCCCTTATAAAAGTTAATGAGATACATAATCCTCTATCACAAATGAACAGAGTTCTGTCACAGTAGGTATGTGAAAGAAGGACCTGACAATTTTGCATATTTGGCCGCACTGATCTGAATAGTTGTATGTTGTTATTCAAAGCTAAAGGAAATTGACAAATGCCAAGCACAATTTTGTCCAATATTCTGCATAGATGTTATCATCATTTCCTACCAACAAAAAAAGCCTGTTTTCATCTGACCATTACTCACATTTGTTCCCATTCAGCAACCTGTCAGAACTACATGGTCCCTGCCTGGGTGATTGATTCCCTGAGAACTAGATAGTTTCATGTGGTTACTCACATGAACAAGATTATTCCTTCCTTTTGTTTCTGGGGGTAATGTCACCCTTAAGAGTCCCATCTTGGTGTCATGAGAAAGACATTTTTAAACATTCATTATCTGGACTATTTAGCTTTCTTTTGGCGGCTCTCTATAGTGCCCTAAAAGAAAGAGCCATATTATTTCTTTGTTTTTCTTCTTTTCTTATGACTGATTGATTTTTCACAGCTTAGTAAGATGATAGGTAAATAAAAGCATTGCATTTGGAGCCAAGAAATCTTGGGTTCAAATTTCACCTCAGGGTGGCTAGGTTGTGCACTGAATAGAACACCGGCCCTGAAGTCAGGAGGACCTGAGTTCAAATCTGACCTCAGACACTTAACACAAAAAAACTAGCTGTGGGACCTTGGGCAAGTCACTTAACTCCAATTGCCCTTCAAAAAAAAGTCAAAAATAAAAACAGAATTTCACCTCAGACACTTACTAGCTATCTTGTGACCCTGAGAAGGTCACTTATCTAACCTCTTTTAACTTCAGTTTCCTCGTCTATAAAAATGGGTCTGATAATGGCATCTACCTTATAGATGAAGATAAAATTAAATAACACATATAAAATGATTTGCAAACCTAAAGCACTATATAAATGTTAGCTATTATTGTTTGTTCTGAGAGTCTTTCCATTGTATACAAAGGAGGCCAAATTGACTCTGGGATTCCCATTTGAAGTGTATCCTTGATAGGCTTGAAAGAAACAAAGGAGCATCATAGGATCCCAGAGAAGACCAGAATCTGAGGGCTCATTTGACCCATCACCTTGCAAGCCTCACAAATGTCCTTTACAAAATCTTTGACAATAGGCAACCAACCTGTGCTTGAAAATCACTAGCATCTGGTAAACCATAGTCACTGGATGTAGTCCTTTCCACTTTAGGATAGTTCTCATTATTGGGAATTTCTTTCTTATATTGAACCCAAATCTATCTCCCTATAATTTTCATTCATTGATTCTAATTCTTCTCTTTGAGACCAAGTAGAATAATTGTAATCCCTCCTATCCATAGCAACCTTGGAAACATAGGGATACATAGAACATGGACTGTACTCAAACATAGTCCTGGGAAGCTTTCCCAATGACCCCTGAGGAGAAGGGAAAGATCCAGTGGGAATGTCCCAATGTGCTGGCACACCTGGCCCACACAGTATGCATGCCTTTGCTTTGAAGTATTTATATAGAGTCCATGTGCTCCATGAATCTTTTTTAATAGGATAAGCACCCCTAGTTGCCTTAACTGACCCCCATACTCCATGGTTTCAAGTTTTTCTACCAGTCCACTTGCCCTTATATGGACAACTACATGTTGTCAAATGTCTTTCCTAAAATGTAATGCTCAGAGCTGAAAACAAGGTTCCAGATATCCCATGGCCTACAATACAGTTGATCATATTTCTACCTTCAATCAAAGAGCTTGCATTTTACTGGGGTGGAGGTGAGGAGGCAAGGTTAAGTATAATCCAAGGTAGGGAATGGCAGGAATAAAAGACAAATCATACAGAATGCTCAAGGAACATTTCATGAAGAAGAGTCCTAATAGTAGAGGAATCAGGGAACACTTTGTGGAGGAAATAGCATTTCAGCTGAACCTTGAAGGAAGGTAAAGAATATAAAAGGTAGAGACCAAAAGCAGATGCACTGGGGTTCAGCTAGAGCAAATCTTAAGACAGAATTCTATTGGGCAGAATCTGTATTCTTCATGTTGACAACAAGTCTGACTACATCTGTAGTGTATGTAGAGATTTAGGACTGAAAAAGGGAGAAACTGAGAGCCTTCATGCCCCACTGGTACTCAGACAAGGGCAAGGGAACCTGAGGAAAGTCACCATCACACTTGGTGTACCCATTGTGAAGGATTTAGAGATATGCATGGATAAGCACAGAGCCAGGAAAGCACTATGAGGGCCAAGTCACATGAAAGCATAACTGTTCTCCAAATAAATTTTAACCAGGCACCTAGAGGGGAGAAACAGTATCCCCTGTAGCTCTAAGCACAAGGCTCTTGAACAGAATAGGTATTCAATAACTGGTTTTTGGTTGATTAGTTAGGTGTCAGTCAACAACATGTTGAGACCCTTTTTATGGACCAAACACTTGAGTCTTTTTCTCTTAGGAGGAAAAGTAGAAGACAAACACACATAAAAAGCGTGAAACATTTACAGTATAAGATCAGTGAGTACAAATTAATATACAAAAATACCAGTGGTGATGGGCAAAGTCAACAAGTGATTGAAATGGGGTAGTTAATTGGGGACTCCATCCGAAAGAGGTTAGTTTTGAGCTAGCTTGTAAAGCTATAATTCTAAGAGTTCATGAGGATCCTTTCAGATTACAGTTGTGTGTATCATCCCAGGGACCTGCTATCATCCCTCAGTCTACTTCCTGCTGGCCCATATTTTCCATAGAGAACCTACCTACTACTCTCTTTCATCTGTATCTCAGTACACATAATTCTGTGTAGGGGTCATCCCTTCTAGACATGTAGGTCCTTCTGAAAGGAAAACTAAGGCAGTAGGAGTAGACCTAGGCAAGTAAATTGATATCTTCCATTTTTATTTCTCCCATTCCTTTTTTAATTTATTTATTTACATTTAATTTATAACATTCAGTTCCACAATCCCTTGAGTTTCAAATTTTCTCCTCCTAAACCCCTCATGGCGGCATGCAATCAAATATAGGATCTACATATACCTTCACATTAAACATTAGTCAGGGTGTAAAGAAGGATTATAACTGATGGAATGAACAATGTATTTCTCCCATTCTTAACTGAAGTGTAGAAAGATTAGATTGTTAATCTTACCTTGAAATGTTAATTTAAGGTCAGTGAAAAGCAAGGGGATATTTGTTGACATTTGTTAATGTTTATTAATTTTTAATAAACAATTTTTGTGTGACTGTTTTTTAGAGAGCATACCGAAGCTGGTTCAGTAATATTTTTATTCAGCACTAAATGAGGGTGATATTCATTGCTAATGTTAATTAGATGTTAATCAAAACATTTATTTAAACTCTTCTGTATTTTCAAATGTGACTGTAGGTCATTATGAATAGGATTGCTTATTTATTTGCTAGTTGTGACTTCCATATCTAAATGATTCCCACTAATGGTTTGAGGGAAATTATTGTGAAAGCAAAAGTTTGTGAGCAAATTATTTTGCCCACCAGCTGCAATATTATTGTGCCCTTATCTGCAAACACCCTGGAAGTTATATCCTTGCATTTTTCAAATATGTGTTTGTGCTCTTGAATAATGACTACCTACATGTGTTGGTTTTCAGAAAAGCCAGCCTTTAAAAACCAGAACATACCTTTCTAATGCTGGAATTAACCACATATTGACCTGATTAGCCAGTCCTGTAAAATGGAGGTTCTGCTGTGAAACTGTCATGTTTCAAGGTCTGAGTTTTGACCCACAGTAGACATGAATCCACACTCTATCAAGTCTAACACAACTCAACACAACTGAGAATATGTTTTATTGGCAACAATCACAAAGGAGAAAGCATCTCTGAGAAACTGAAATAAAAGAAACTCATTTAAATTTACATAATGCTTGTTATCACACAAGTTGAATGAATCCTGCTTTGTTCATTTTTTTACCAGCCATAAGGAAGAAATAGCTTAAATACGCAAATATTTTATGTACATTGCTTAGAATGATGCCTTTGGGTTGATGTTAACATACGTAAGTTTGGGAAAATCCTTTGTGAATTTTGGGAATCCACTGAAAGAAGCCAAGTCTTGAGAGGTACTGTCCATTCTTCATGTCTTTTTATTTATGCTATGTTAAATAGTGCTAAGGTGTTCATATATATATACATATATATAAATCCCCTGAAGCATTCTTACTTCACAATAGCCCCCACATTTAATGGCCTGTAGTATCCTTTCAATATCCAAGCTAACCAGGCTAAGTACTGGGAAAATAGTAATTTTATTGCTAAGAATAAAAGGTAGTTTTCATATTATTTCAGACTTAAATACTTTCAGCTTTTAGCTTATTAGTATTAGACATGGTGAGTAATCGTGTTCATTTCAGACATTAATCCAGTAATAAAAATGCTGCTTGTGACATGACCTCAAACAAAGTACTATTCATAATAATAAATAACCTAGGGTCTGGATGGAATAGATGATCAAGTGGGTACTAAATTGTCTTAAAAACTACGCATAAAAAGGTGTATCTACTAGGGGCCTGGATCTGGAACTTTTATTTTACTGCAATGCCCTGATGAAATTTTAAATATTGATATCAGATTTGCATTTTTCCAGTCATCTGGAATCTCACCAGTCCATGAATCTTAAATATCATGAGGAGCTGTGAGATTCTTTCAAGTAGTTCCTTGGGCACTTTGAAGGTAGCTTTCTTTTTTATTGCTTTTTTTTGGAGGGGGGAAGGCAGAGCAATTTGGGTTAAGTGACTTGCCCAAGGTCACATGGCTAGTAAGTGTTAAGTGTCTGAAGCCAGATTTGAACTCAAGTCCTCCTGACTCCAGGGCCAGTGCTCTATTCACTGTGGCACCTAGCTGCCCCTATTTTTTTAAATTTTTTTTGAAGGTAGCTTTCTTCAAGTTTACTTTATTTAAAGCCATCAAGCTCAAGGAAGTAATTGGTGACTTATTAAGGCCTGTGTTTGAGCTCTAAAGTTGAATTGAGATGGTAGACAATCATTTTAGGGGGGAGGTGATTCAAAGCTTTTCTGAAATAATGTAGTCCATGTTAGACCTGACCTTAAAGCTGAATTTCAGAGCTTGAAGGGACCTTTGGAGATCAAGGCTGTACATGGTTTTTCTTTTCCTATTTTCAAATTATATTGGTGAACTTCTCTTTCTGTTCCCTTTTATTTCTCTTGCTTTATTTTAGGTAATTTTTTTCGTCCCTCCTTAGTTGCAACTCATTTTATACTTTTCAAGCCTGTTGTCATATCTATATACTATTCTTTTTCAATTTTCCTAGAATACTGTGCTTTAGCCAAATTGAACTCCCATAAATAATATTTCAAATCTTTCCTTGTCCTTAGTGTATCATCTTCTTTTGCCCTTAAACAGGGCATTTTTAATTAGCCATGTTCTATCCCTAGCCCCCTTAGCCATGCATCTACAGGCCCTTTGTTTTCAGTGTTCTGTTTGCTTTTTAAAATCTATATTTTAATATTTTTAAAATTTATTTTTATACATTTATTCTTCAAAGGTAGATATGAATAATAATTCATAGAGACCTAGATCAGGTAACTTTCATAATTATTGGCTAGAAAGAGAATTCTTAACTGAATGAAGGCTAGAGGTGATCACAAAGATATAATAATTTTGATTACATAAAATTGAAAAGAGTTTCTTTCATGAACAAAGTCAAGGCAGTAAGGATAAGAAGGGAAGCTGTTGGTTGGGGGAAAAAAACTTTGTATCAGTTATCTCTTATAAGGGTCTAATATCCAAGATATATATGGAATGAATATAAATATATGACTAAGAGCCATTCCCCAATGGATAAGTGATCAAAAGATACAAAAAAATAGTTCTCAAAAGAATGGCAGACTCCTAATGACCATATGAAAGATTGCTGACCTACTTTTTTACTCTTTTTTTATTCTTTTTAATGGCTCACTGGGTAGGGCATGAGGGATATCTGTATTTGGAAATAGAAGTAATGATCTAAAAGAAAAGTATGTTAATATTTTAAAAACAGGTTTATGAGAGTACATTGAAAGATTCAGAAGCAGAGAGGAGATGATAAAAATAAATTACAACAGTAGGTATACATGCTTTTAAAAGTGAACATATTAAAGGTTAAAATATATTATGTTATGTTGCAAGTCAATTTTATCAAAAATATAACAAGATGTGTGTAATGAAAAAGATCCTAACAATTTGAAAATTCATGAATTGTTATTGTTTTCAGTTTTATTTTCAAACTGAATTATTTATTTGATTTCAGTGAATGGTTCTGCTTTAATCATTAGTGACCACAGGTAGATAAAAATTATCTTATATTTTATTACAATGAACCAAGCTCTGACATTTTTTGAGGTGCTGATACCTCCAAATATATCATGAGGAAGTAATTACACTAACAAATGAATAGTCTTTACAATAGATGTATAAAAACTTGTAAATGTTGAATTTTTAAACTGCTCTTCTATTATAGAAATTGACCGTGTTGTCTTTAGCAAGTAATATGTCAACATATAGTATATTCCCACTTGCAAGCACAATTTTATTCTATAGTAAACAATGAATAATTTTTTGTTGTTTGCTGAACACGTAACAAATGACTGAGTAATTTGAGGCCTTCCGTATATAGTAATAAATGAAAGCCTTTATTAAGAGAGGGCAAAAGAGAGATGAACTCTTATAAACACATCACAGCAAAATACATTTGTTTGTGTCAGAGGCAAGGTGTGGCCATCACCACCAAAGAGAGAGAAAAAAAACACCAAACCCCTCCAGTAATACTTTGCTGCTTATTAGCTAACTGCTGTGGCCACTACTGCTCACTCCTAACATTTTCTCCTCCCCCTCCAAAGTGTCCCAATAGACCATCACTGGATGGATGTGGGAAGAATGTCTATTGTGAAAGAAAATAATTGGTCTGTCCCTTAACTTAAAACAATAACTATCTCATTATCAAAAAAGAAAGAAAGAAAAGAAAGAAGCTTACTTTAGGAAACCAAAAGGTTATGTCTCTGATGTTAACCATGAAAAATAATTAGAATATCCATTCAGAAGCAACATATTAAAAGTTACCTGCAACATTACAATGAATCATTATAAGCAAAACCAATGGGATCATGGGCCATGCTTGAAAAGCCAATGTTTTGCCTTAGCTTAACATCCTTTTTCCATAAATCCCTCAGCTTTGCTTCACTTTTTACGTTAACAGCAGGAGACCATTATCCTGTAACCATGTTCTACTCTGTTGTCATTATCTCTTAATTAGAAAGCTTGTCAATCATGTTAGTCTATTTACTTTTATGTGCAGTGGACATTATGTGGTAGAAGAGGAGGAATTTCATTTTCTAAACACATAATCCTTTCTGTAGAAAATAAAGCCTCCAAATACATGGCCAGCACCTCCCCATTCTGGGTCATGCCTGGTTCCCATTTCCAAATTGGCATCCTCTTTTCAAGTAAAATCTTCTCCTCTGAACATTTTTTTGTCTTTTTGTCTCAAATTCCATGGTCCTTTCTAACCACATCAGCCTGAATTTTGCTCCTGGTGCTTGAGCCAGATAAATGATCATAGCTGCATTTATCGCCTTTTGCGTTGACATGGACAGTATAACTCATAACAGAGTCCATTATCTGCCTGGCCAGGCATGCAACAACAGGGACTGTTCCATAATGAATGCTTCCTTTTACCAGACAAATCCTTTTCCATGAAATACCATAAAGCATTGAAGGATATTCAGCCAATCCAACTGCCCAATTAGCAGCATTTTCTTAGCCACATCAACCTTCAGAGAGATGCCTTTTATTAAATGGTTGATACCTGTAATATTGTAATTGTCCTGGACTGGGTAATACTCCAAGGCAAAAATGTGATGCTGACATTTTAACAAGATTGATGCGTCTTATATTAATAGGTTTATAGATGTCTCATGGGTTTTCTCTCTTTATATTAGGGAGATTTTATTTAGCTGTTTATGTATTAATATAAATCTGCTTAATTTAGCTTAGATATTATAGTGTCCTGAATGTTTATTAGCAAAATGAGATATTCAGAAAGATCTCAAATTTATTTCAATATTTTGATGTATCTGTGATCCCTTCCAGAATATATGTCAATCGGTCCATGCTTCCTCATCCTGGAAATCCTCCAGAAGGGGCCCATTCAGTCTGCTGGGGGCCTTTCTCTAAATCGCTTGATATTTTTAGGATGGTAATGGAGCACATAGGCTGTCCATTCATTTTCTTTCGTTCTAACTAAAAATTTTCTGACTTTTTTTTTTATAAAATCAATTGGGGCTAAGTAACTTGCTCAAGGTTACACGGCTAGTCATTATTTATGTGTGGGTGCTCATTTTCTGAGGCCGGATTCAATCTCGGGTCATCCCAACTCCGAGGCTGGTGCTCTTACTCACTGTGCCACCTAGCCGCCCCTCATAATTTTTTGACTTTTATATGATGTGGTACAGTTCTAGCCTTGGAACCAGGAAGACCTGAGTTCAAATCCTGATTCAAGTGTTTATTAAATGTGTTTCTGTACAATTCACTTCACGTTTGTGTATCTTCACTTCAGAAATGAAGGGGTTGGACTCAGTGGCCTCTATGGTCCTGTCCAGCTCTAAATCTATGACCCTAAGATCATTTTTAATATATCTATGCCATTTCTATTACACAACTCCTGGTCATATTGCAGCCTGACTATATGCCAGTCATGGACTTTTCATCGATCTTTGGATGAAATTCAACTTTAATTCTTCAGAGACTTGGGTCTCTGATTTGTAACCATATAGCATAAGCAGAATAATATTTTTGTAAGAAAAAATATTTCAGGGAAGAGCTTGGAGTCATCAAAAGGACAAAGCTGTTTTCTAATGGCACTCAAGCTTGCTTTATATCTTCTTTTCAGTTTTGGACCCAGTTTATTATCTATGCATAGTGGCATAGAGGCAGCTGAGTATCAGACCCAGAGTCAGGAAGACTGAGTTCCAATCTGGCCTCAGACACCATGTAACCCCAAGCAATTCACTTCACCCTGTTTGCCTCAGCCTCCTCATCTGTAAATGACCTGGAGAAGGAAATGGCAAACCACTCCAGTATCTTTGCCAAGAAAACCCCAAATGGGGTCCTAAAGAGTCAGACATGACTGAAAAATTACTGAAAAAATGATATGTACGCATACACATTCCCTGCCCCCCACTCACTCACTGCCCTTATGGGCTTGCCAGTCCACTGCACACCATAATCTAGACCGTTGGTATCCTTCCTAACTCATTGAACCCTGTCTAATATGAACCTCAGTACTGCCTCTCTGACCTCTAATTCTAGTAACTGTCTATCATATACAGGATCAAACATTTAGTGCTCCATTTGGCATTCAAAGTCCCTCATAATCTGACCCATTCTTAAGCTTTACAGTAATTAACTGGACTCTCTGTATTAACTATATTAATAGTCTAAATACAAAAATTTCTTCAACAGCAAGCCCTCTAATGCCTGTTATTAAATTACAGTAGCTCGGTGGCATAGGCAGGTAGGTGGCATCATGCATAGAGTGCCAGACTTAGAGTTATGAAGATCTGAGCTCAGCCACTTAATCTTTCTTGACCTCAGTTTCCTATTCTATAAAATGGGAATTTTAGACCCCTAGACCCCTAGGTCTCTGTGTTGTAAGGATCATATGAACTAACATATGTGACACGCTTTGCAAACCTCAGGCCTCTAAATAAATACTAGTTATCATTACATTAGTGCCCAAGTAACGTCTCGGGTGTTCCAAGGTAGTCAGCAATAGGAAATTCTGGGTAATTGAAAAATAAAATAAAGCATTGAATGAAAAAAAATGTCAGTGGAAGAAACAAATGAATGGGCAAAAAGGAAAAGTTGTCGGCATTTAAACAAACAGTGTATCCCTTTGAACGTTTGTCAAACAATGTGCTGTCATGTCTTTGAATTATCAAAACGTTTCACTTTTCCATGAATTACCCAGATAATGTTTCTACTGTTTCCAAGAAATATTCTGAGCATCTAGCATAACCTGCCACATCAAGCAAAAGCCTGACTGAAAATGAAGGCAGGTGCCAGCCCACAGATCAGGCATTTAGAAAGTTCACACAGTCAAGAGATTTGTTTGTGCACTGTCTGCCTACAGAGGTGGGGACCTTGCAGTGCCTCAAACATCTGAAGGCTCAAAAGATGTATGGGCCTCCAAAGGTAAAGTTGCATCTTGACTAAAAAGAGACCTTGAGGCTAATACCCAACCAGAGAAGGAGCATTTTCAGATTCATTTATAGAGTTTCATTATCATTTATTAGCTTGTAAGACCAGTGACTCCTTGAGAATAGATTTCTGGAGAACTATCAGTCTGTAAAAGTCTTACTCTGGGGGGGTGGGATGGAATGGAGGTAGTAGGGAAATTCACACATACTTGAGAAAGACAACTATATTTACCTTCCTTAAAAGAAAGTAATGAAATAAGCTAAGGTGCATTCAATAGTACAAACAAGTACTTTTGTAAAAATGAATCTAATTAACCGGTGTTCTAATAGTTGCTCACTATTTCAAGAAATTAACCTAGTCCCTGGCTACAGCCTAAATAGAACTGATTTATATTCTATTGGTTAAAATTGGTTAAAATTCCAAAGTTCTTTTCAAGAATTAATTTCTTGACTTGTCTTCCCCATCTGCTGTTTATTTTCTGATTGGTTGATTTCGCTCCTCTGCTAAGGTTATACCTTAAATATGGCCATTGAATCAATCATTTCTTTCAATCACCATTTTGAACATTTTACTTCTGTAAACACTTAAAGAAATCTTGGTTTCTGAGCAATTCTAACATTAATAATGAAGCATTAGGAAGAATGTCAAGTGAAAACAAAAGTCATACTACAATTATAGTCCCGAAGAAGGAAAAAAAAAGAATCGTTGACAAATATTTAGAAATGTGTTTTTCAAGTATAAAAAGTGTTATTAAGTACAAAGATTGGAAGAAGCCTGAAAGAGCTGGTCTCATTAAACATAGCCACTAATGAATATTACAGAAAGCATTTACCTTAATGAATATGTTTTGAATCCAATAAAAACCATTTGATGCATAAAATAGGAGAAAAAGGATAATAATAATAAATACCTTAGGTAGTAATGGACAAGTCCTACTATGACTCAGGATTAGAACGGCTATTGACTGTGATTATGGTTCACTCCTTTGAGACCTAGAAATTTTCTTCTATACAATGGGATTAGTCATAGCCATTATAGCAGAAAGAGGCAAAAGGATGGTCATTCAAGCCCCTATGTATTTTTCAACCTTTATGAACTTTAGTACACCTCAGTATCTTTCTTTTGCTAAGTAAAAGACATTGATCTCTCTGATAGATGGAAACTAAAACTAAGAATATAATGAAATGCGTCAAGCACACGGGGTAATCAAATAAATGAATAAATATTCATTAAAACTGAAATTATCATTTGATTAAAAATGTACTAGATTTTGAAAATGCTCCTTGAAAAGCAAATAATTAAGGCATTATGTCTTCCTAGTGCTTTTAAGGGGGTAGAAACCCAAAGGAATGCTAGAAACACGGGCTTTAGAATATCAAATGAAGTGTCAGGATGCTTCCTCACAGTAACAAGAGAGACATTTCATTATCCATAATATATATCTGAGAGAAGGAAGACTGTGCTTGTAGCGTTATTTTTTCAGACATCATTATTACTTTCAAAGGTCAACTCTGCAAATGTTGATCTAGTCTAAGAATTCGTCACTTTGTTTGCGTACCAGACACCTCAGATAGTCAGTCTGGTGAAGCTGATGGAAATACATAAAAGAAGATTCAGAAAATAACAAAGCAAAAAAATGTATTAAAAAGAATTGTTCATAATATTCTAAAAACCAAGTATGCAGACCCTGGCTCTAGATGATTCTCTCAGGAAGTAGTGGCTCAAGCCATCCTTGGCCTATTACAGCTTCTCTGTCCTCCAAAGCCTGGCAAACTGACCATACCTCCTTTACTGTTTTAATTAAGGGATTCAGTCATCACTGAGAATTATTCAGGCCTCTGTAACTTGACATGAGTTTATGAGGTCATTTATTAGGCTAATAATTAATACAAGGAGGTGTTATATATAATATATGTGATATAATATTATATATAATAATATATATAGTAATAAAATATATATGTAAAGGCAGGTGTTCCTGCCTTTACTTAACCATGACTAGGAACTTTCACTTGGATTGTTGACCCTGCTGAAATTCCAGTTATGGTACCACCACAAGTCTTATCCAAAATGGTCTTTCTGGGTTTGTGGAGTTTGCCAATAACTTTAGGTATCTGACCTTGGGGAATCTGAGGACGGTGGGGTCAAACACTCTACCCATATGACAGTATACCATATTCCTGAGTGGGACCTGATCCAGATTAAAATGTGAAATTAGGAAATATTTAACAAAATAAACATACAATAGGGCATAGATAATAATTATAATATTATGTGGTTTTTTAAGTCCATATGCAATCTGCAAAGATCCTCATGTATTATTTTAATGGCCCCTACTTCTGAGTTTGATGCCACAATCATCAGAGTAGTAAAGTATCTCAAAACAGACTTTGTTAAGGGATGCAAGGCCTCGAGTCTTTTTTCTGAAGGAAGTCTATAGTTTTATTCCCCAGACAGCTCTCTGGAAGTTCATTCCCTGTTGACTTTACTGACAAGAATATTCAGGGTCTGCACTATGTATTTATTTTCAATAAAGACAGATTCAGTAAGAAAACTATTTATAAAATTCTTATTAAAATTTAAAGCACTATAGAAATGTCAGAATTTTACAGATCCTCCCCAAGCCCAGCACTATTTTTCCATTTGGAGAATGGATCTTGTGGGAGGGGAAGCCCCTAATCATTTCAACTGATTTATTTCTTATCTGAAAATGTCTCTGTGAGTTTCTACATTATTTTCTGCATGTTCAAAAATGGTCACATAACTAAGGTAGATTTTTACCTTGAGAAGCCTTAGTATGTGACCAGTTGTTCTCTTGGTTTTCTGATCTCAGATGTTTTATTGTTTTGTTTTTACTCTAAGTGTGAATCATGTGTTTAGGATTATTGAACTATATTCCAGTTATTTCTCAGTAATTACCTAATTTGTTAAAGTTCTATTGAATTCTAATTCTTTCTTCCAACAGTCTAGCCATTCCTAACTTGGAGTTATACATGAATTTAAATAACAGGGTTATTTAGTACTGTTATCAAATCATTAAAAAATAATAATGCCAAGATGGGCCTATTGCTTCCTAATTAAATAATCCTTGTTATGCCCTCTTCCTCTTCTCTCATGTTGATATAAAACCCTGACAACAATGCTGTCTGATATTTGATCATTGCATCTGAACTCAAGAGGAGATGTTGCCACTAATGCTACTTTAAAAATTGGTATAACCAGTGAAAGGGCGTTTTCCTTTAGGAAAAGATTTGTGTGCTTTGTGAAACACAACTAGTTGATAACAGTTTGGCTCATGTTTTATTTTTGCCTTGCAGGGTTTAGGTGCAACAGGGGTAAGCAGGCCCAAAGAATCTGTTAGCCCCATGACCATGGACCAAGAAACCCAAGTAGACGAGGAGAGATTCTTTCATTCTCCCCTGGCTGGACAACATAGGCCAAGGTAAACCTCGCTGGCTGTTGGGTCTTCATTTTTTAGAATTTTATTAATTTTTTTCATTCAATTTTCTTTTATTTTTCAGTCTGAATTCTCTCTCTCTCTCTCTGGTCTCTGACTTCCCTCCACCTCACTCCTCCTCCCCACCCTGAAAAAGATAGGAAAACAAAACCAGTTACAAACACATATAGCATAGCAAAACAAAAGTTGGTCTTTTTTTATTTTTGCTTTTTGGAGGGGGAAGGGCTGGGCAATTGGGGTTAAGTGACTTGCCCAAGATCACATAGCTAATAAGTGTTAAGTGTCTGTGGTTGGATTTGAACTGAGGTCCTCCTGACTCCAGGGCGGGTGCCCCATTCACTGAGCCACCTAGCCACCCCAAAAGTTGGTCTCCTTAAAGAAAGCTTACATAGATTAGAATATGGACACAATTCATTTAGATCTCCTCCCCCCTGACATCCATTACACCCAATGCCTGAAAGCACATCAAGCTAGACCAGGAATAACAAAGTGATTTGATGTGAGGAAATGCTATGACTGATCAACCACCTGTTGTTTTCCTGACAAATAAGCAGTGAAATAAGGGAAGATGCTATCTCCATGCCCCTAGGTTTGTCCCTTTAGTTTATAGATAGGTTATGGAAATCCTCTTCTTCCTTTCACAGATAGGTGGATAGGAAAAACATCTGATGGGTGGCCTCATTAGTAGCATAGTTGAGTAGCTCTTCTTTCCAAGAGCTGTTAGAAAGCTCAGCTGTTCTAAACACAGATAGTTCTCACATTGTCCATTGATATTGGAGTTCTGATATGAAACAAAACAGTAAAATTTTCCTGATTACCCTCTCCCTGACCCGCTCTGTAACCCCAAATTGCCTTGACTTTAGCAGTGCAAGCAACTTCTATACATGCCAATGGTCAGAGAGTATGTTAATATCATTATTACATCAGAAATTAATTAGAAGCTAGTAGTCTCCTGATATGAGACTGAAATCATTAGTTTCTCGTGAGTATATTTTCAAATCAACATTTCATCTTGTCATTTGGGAAGCATAATAATTGAAAGAAATAATGTTATAACAGTTCTATTGCCTATGTAAACAGTTTCATTTTCAGCACAAACTGTCAGGATTTGGGCCAAATTGTTAGGATTTGCATTTAGCAAATGATATGGTTCCTTCCTGTGATTTTATTGATTTCCAGTGTGATTTTGAGTCAAGCCATCACTCTACCATAACAACGTTTCTAATATCTAAAGAATGTCTAAAATATTGTTTTTCTTAGCTCTCCAGGTTTACAGTGACTACATAGATGCCCTTTCACTGACAGTACCTTAAACAAATACTTGGATATGTGTTTTAGGCGTGACATACCAACAATATCTTACGAAGACTTCAGTGAACCTAGTGCTGGAAGATCTGCAGCAGGCAGACCTGTAAGGAGAGATGGTGCGCCTACTGGCTTATTTGTGGAACCTGAAACCTTGAAATACTACACATTAATCGAGAGTGAAAGCCGCCCGACTAGCAGCGAGCATCGAAGGGGAAGATCTATAAGCGTTGGAAGGAAAGACAGGCATTCTCCCCAAGGTATGCTGAGTGCGTTTGGGCCTTCGAGGGCAGGATGCTTGGCAAATTAAATTAATGACCTTCTGTCACTTCCAAAATGGTATCTGGGCCCTAGAAGGTAAAAGTTGATTGGTGTTGAAAAACTGTTCTTTCAGCTATCAAGGTCTAATCAAGGATTATGTCATTTGGCCATTTCTCATAGCTTTAGGTGAGATGAATACATTTTACTACCGACTCAGAGGCTGGGAATCTAAGCCTCAGATTTTCCATTCCTTTATCTTGAACAGGAATAGGTAAAGAGCAGCTGGTTGAGTGCTTAAGAATCCTGGGCCCATGAAAGCAAGTGACAAATTTTGGTGCCATAACTTTGGGGCCATAGCTTCACATAAACATTGCCTGAATACCATTGTTTGTCCATGTCCTTATATATCAAAATTAAAATGAATTTTTCTTCCCTAGGAGATTACTTGAGAGGCACTGTAGATTTCATTAAAGAACTGACCTTTTTCCTCTGTCTGGGCAGTGCTCTTATTGCAGAAAGTAGTCAAAGTTTCTTATTTCTTTAGCTGTTTTGTTAAGGTTGGCCCATTGTCATAAATGAAATATTGCCATCTCCTTCTGAGGTGCTTATCCTGCTTTATTGGTCTGTTTTCACCATACTTCTGGATTATAACTCAATACAAATAGAAAACTAAGCTGAATGTACTCCTCCCAAACTCAGCCATGCTAAAAGCATATGGTCTCCTTGAGCACAAATACTCAGTATGAAATATCCCAAAATTTTTACTTCCATTTTTGCATATAAACTCCTGTGATCCAATTAACCATTGATCCATAAAAAAGAAACTTTGCCCATGAACACTGAATATTATGACACTGTGAATGTAAAAGTAATTGAAAACTCCCAAGTATTTATTGAATAGCTTCAGGGCACATAACACTGTACTAGATGCTAAAACATTTACAAAATGAGATACTCATTGTCTCATTTATCAAGAAGAGGGCAAAATTCAGTTATTTATTTTTACTTCTTGGTCAACATATCAAATTTAAAGCAAATTATATTCCCCTGGGTGTTTAATACCTTATACTTGGTAGCAAATTTTATACTACGTGATGCTAGCATTTACATACACAGTATGTAAACATTTATATATGTATATGAATGTGCATATATGTATGCATATGTGAAAATATGTATATGTACTTTAATTCAGGGGTATGACTCACCCCAGTGAAAAGTGTCTACATCTCTTTCTTAGCTTTTCATCAAATAAGTGTTAGGGAGAGCCATTTTTTTGTCAAGTGGGCACAGTATTCATCAGTAATATTAGTTTACCTGTAATAATTATGACATTTCATCTGAGAAAGTAAGAAATTGACATACAAACTTTCATATTCCCTGAGAAAACCTCTGTGAACCCATCACTTAGAAATTCAGTTACCTTAGGATAAATTAAATAATATTATGAGAAATGAGAAATTCCTAAGCAGCTTTCTTTTGGAGGAGTATTGAAGGCTTCTGCTTAGTTTTTACTTAGTAAATGTCAGTAAATAATCCCCTCTTTCTTGGCCCTTTCATTTCCTCATTTAACATTACTGATGTCATGAGCAAGGTGTCCTAGTGCTGTGGCTACCATTCTTTTATGTTGTTGTTTCTAACAGTGAAGAGGAGATAAATGAATGAATTAATGCATGAACACTATTCAGTAGTTAGTGTGTGCCAAGAAGTAAGGTGGTGACCATTTGAGGAGAAAGAAGGATATGGATGTGAGAGTTGGTATGGAGGTAGAAATGACAAGATTTGGCAATATTACATATGTGGGTGAGTGACAATGATGACCCTGGGCTTCTGACCCTGAGTAACTGGAAGGATGACAGTACCCTGGGCAAAAATTGAGAAGTCTGAAAGAATGAGCTTTAGGAGAAAGATAATATTGAATATGAGATACATACATGCCATTCAGTTCAAAATGTCCACAAGGTTATTCATGCAGGACTAGGTGTCAGAAGAGAAACTGAGGCTGTATATATAGGTATGGGAGTCATCAGTATGAGGCTAATTAAAATCATGTGAGTTGAGAAAATATAGAGAATATTTCTCATATAGAGAAAAGAGGGCCCAGAATAGGGTGTTAGGCTATACCCATATTTAGGATATGTGAGATGGGACTGAGAAGGAGCAATCATATAGATAGGAGGAGAACCAACAGAAAACCCAGAGAGGAGATAGTATCCAGGAGGAGAGTGTAATCATTGCTGTTAAATTCTGAGGATAGGTTAAGAACGATAGAGATTAAAAAAAGGTCATCAGATTTCTCAATCAGGAGACCACCAATAACTTTGGAGAGAGCAGTTTTAGTTGAATGATGTAGTTGACTATAAAGTGTTAAGACATAATAGAAAGAGAGAGTAGAAGCAATGAGCATAGATTTTTTTAAGAACTTGAGAAAGAAAAGAGAAATATGGGAAAGCTTGTAGCCTAAGAGGCTGGTACAGTCTAATGAAGGTTTTTTAAGCATTGGAGAGATTTGAATGGGCTTGTAGGTAGCAAGAAAGGAATCATTAGATAGCAAGAGACTGAAGGTTAGAGGGAAAGTGGATAATTGTGGAGACAATCTGCTCGAGAATATGGTAGGGCATGGGATCAAAGATACCTGTAGAATGGTTGGTCTTGATGAAAAGAAGGGTAGCTTCTTTGTCAAAGACTGGAATAAAAGAGAGAATGTAGAACGATATCTAGGTGAAATGGCCCTGGGGCTATGAGCTAAATGCATCAGTCTGAGAGGAAGGCATTCATAACAACTGAAGATGAACAGATGGCAGCAAGAGAGAAGACCAACCCAAGATTAAATAGTTGGTTAATAGATAGCATGGAAGGAAGGTTAATAGCAAAGGAATGTAGGTCTCTCAACTTCCAGACCATTTCTCTTTCTACGATGCCATACTGAGTTTAAAATCCTTTCTTTAGTTTTAGTAACAACTGGTTATTGAATAATTATTTGAAAACAGGATTATATGAAAAATGGTTTCCAAAAAACATGACTTCTTAGTCTGCATGTTTGGTAGCCTAGATAGTCATTTCTCTAATTAAGAAAAGTCCACATACTGTAGCACAAACTTATTAACCATGTAGAAAGGATTATTCAGTTTTTTTAAGAAAAGATTTACCATAAAATTCCTTTAGATAAGGGGTCTTTAGTTTTTTTTTTATGTCATGGACACCTTAGGCAGTCTGGTGAAACCTACAAACTTTCAGAATCATGTATTTAAATGCAAAAAAGAAAACATATAGGATTACTAAGGAAACCTATTATATTGAAACACAGTTATCAAAATATTTTAAATAAGTCCATGAACCCCAGATTGAGAATCTCCTTTTAAAATAACTAGCCACCCAAATGTATTTCAGATGTTTTCCTCACAGAAGAGCGTATGTTCCTTAAGTAGAGGGCTAGTTTTATTTCTGTCTTTGAATCCTCAACACTGAGCCTAGGGTCTTAGATGTAGTAAGAGTCTTAATTAACCGTTATTTGAATTGAACTGAATTGAAAATGTGATTTGATTTGTATTTATGTATTTGATTTATACTTATTTCCAGGAAGGAAAGGGTACCTGGAATCACGTGTAGAAGGCTAGGAAGACTGGGGTTCAAGGCATTTCCTTAAGTTTCTTCCCAGATCATGGGCAAGTCACTTAATCTCTTAGTGTCCCAGGCAATCCTCTAAGACTATAATTTATTGATGTATTACTAATTTGCAACAGCATTTGTGGAGTTTCCATTCTGGGACTTCCTGCCACTGAATAAATCCCAGGTCTAGACTCCCACACCCAATTTTTTCCCCAAGAACATGTGAAAAATTGTATGAACCTACATATAAGTGTCCCCAAAGTCTTAGTGCATTTTAAAGATTTAATAGCTTTCGAGTGCATTAAGACTTTGGGGATATATATCTTGCCCTACTGGAAAGTTAGAGGGGGGATGGGGCAGGATATAAGACAGAGCAGAATGGGGGAAGGGGTATTCAGTAGGCTCTCTATCCTGGGGTGGGGGTAGGGGAAAGACGGGGAGAAAATTTATAAATCAAAATCTTTTGGAAATGAATGTTGAAAACTAAAAGTAAATTTAAAATAATTTAAAAGACTTTGGGGGTACCTAAATTACACCTTTCAGAGCATTTGGGCTCATTAGTAAATTAATATTTTTAAATGAAACATCACCTTAAGGATGTTGTTAGCCAGCTTGTAATGGCATCCTCAGTGAAAGTACTCCAAAGCCCCCATCGGTGGAAAACCTGCATCTTCATGGCCACATATGGCTCTCTAGGTCCTCAAGCACTGCCCTTTGACTGAATACAAATTGGCTTTGTATATAGTGAGACCCTAGACCATACAAAGCCAGAATCAACAGGCTGCATCACCAAATCAATCTGAATATCAAGGACAAGACGACATTGAAGTTTTGGCAAAGACTCCTTCCTGGTGCCCCCTTCCATTTTGATTATGACATGTATCTATTCATTCAAAATGATTGTCATTAATCCTGATGCAAACCCACATCCACCAGACACGAGAATTGATGATTTTATGTTTCAAATATGGAACAGCGATTTAGCATTAACAACTCCAGAGGTTTGCAGAACTGCCGACAGCAAGAAAAAAATTGAATTATTATATCCAGTGAGGCACATAACAAAAATGATACTGTTAGAGGAAAGCTCTATGGCTGCAATTCCTTTGAAACTCCATGTGTGGGACCATGACTCCACTAACTGTGTAGATATGCTTTTTATAACTCCAAGAGTGCCCCAGGTAGCCGTGCACTTGCCAGCAAAGAAGGCCCTAGTGGGCCATCCACTAGCTCAGGTTGCTAAGGGCTGTTTAAAATAGCCAAGAGCTTCAGAATTTAACTCTTACTACAAGTTCTTGGCAAAGTGTTTGGAGAACAAAAAAGAGGCTTTCTCTCCATTTCAGCCTTGATTATGAAGGTCATGCACACTGTAACTAAAGCAATGAAGCCCTATTGTCGACAAATATTAGTGATGACCACAAAACTGTAACTCCCAGTCATGTACTCACAATATTCCTCCATGCCATGCAACTGAATAATTGGGACCATTTACATAATAACCAACATTTACACAGCAGTATAAAGTTTGCAAAACACTTCACATACATTATTTTATTTGCTCTCATTGTGAATTGTTTATATAAACTTTGTTTCCCCTTCCCCCCCACCAACTGGGCTCTTCAACTCAGAAAACAATGAACTGCTTATCACAAGGAATTAGTCCTTGCATTATGCAGAATTTTATGGACAAAAAAAATACAGGAAAATGAAGATTTCATTTCAGCAATGATTTTATGTGCCCATTGGTACTTGGAGCACTGAAAAGGGTCACATATTTTAAGGAAAACTCAAAGCAATAATTTATCTTTGAGAAATAAACTACAAAATATGCTAGCACTTGGGGCAGCTAGGTGGCTTAGTGGATAGAGCACCTGGCCTGGAGTCAGGAAAACCTGAGTTCAAATGTGACCTCAGACACTTTCTAGCAGTGTGACCCTGGGCAAGTCTCTTCACCTCTGTTTGCCTTAATCCACTGGAGAAGTAAATGGCAAAGCACTCCAGTATCTTTGCCAAGAAAACCCTGTGGATAGTATTAGTGTGCTATGGTCCATGGGGTCATGAAGAGTCAGACATGACCCAACAGCAGTAATCGCACCTAGCTCTTTCTTCAGCTCTTTTCTATTCTTTTCAAAGGCAGGACCCAAGCCCCCCAATTTTTCATGGGCTTAGGGTCCTTTTCAGTGTTGTCCCAGGAAGTTGCAATATACCACGTATTTCCATGTGCAAATTTAGACATCTAGAGAACTTGGTAATTCTTTCTTATCCCCATTGGAGAAAAGGATACATATGCAAATAAGGTTTGTAGAAGAGCCTGAAGTATCTCATAATTTCCCAAGGTAGATATGCAAACTAACCTCTAATAATGAACCTGACTCACATAAAGAAAAGACAGAATAAAGGATAGTGATTTAAATGAATCCTTAGCTTCCTCCTAGTCCCAATTCAGTGGGCTGCCTGAAGGAACCCTGTCCCAAAGCACAGATTAGTTATTGCTCTCCGCTCCCCTTTAAATTCGCATAATTTCTTATCTATGTAAGTATCGTGTGTCCCTAGGAGAATACCCACTCCTCCAAATGAGGACTCTGTATGTCTGTTTGTGTATATGTACACTTTCAAACCTTTGAGTACCTTATCTCTTCATATTCTATCTTTTGTCCATAGTAGGCTCTTAAGAACTACTTAGCTTTATTGATTTGAACTAAAGTGAAAATTCTTTTAGGGACAATTCAGCATTTCAGCACCTGCTATGTAACTTTTAATTTGTTCCACTTATCTTCTATTTCCATTTCTGCCTGCATATGCACCCACATGTTTTCTCTGTCCCACTATTGGATGTATTTTATGTGGGGGACTTAGTTGCTTTTTTCAAAGAACTTGAGAAAAGCTTCAAATCTTTCTTTATGTTAAAATGTCATCAAAAAACTTTCCTGTTTTTGACACAAACATTAGCTCAGAATTTCCTCGCGTAAGCAGTTGGTTTTATTTAATACCTCGAAAATTAGAAGGTGAGAGAGAAAAGATGGAATCCGTGATGTTGACTGGATTTGAGAAATCCCAGCCTGTAAATTGTCTCTGACAACTAAGCACCAGTGTGCCAAAGCATCTGATCAGATGATGGCGGTTTTGTCAAGTTTAGCCATATTTGACATTTGATTCTCCTGTCCATTTGGGATTGTGGCTCCTTGTGCCACGCTACTGGAATCTTTCTTTCAGTTGTTTGGCCTTTCTATTGCTTTTTATCAATGTGTCCTGCAAGGTTAAACTTGCTAACTAAATTGTATTTGATGTTCTTTTGATTAATTCAATTCTTATATTAGCTTTTTGTTTCTAGGAATTCTAAATGCTTTGTGTAGAATCTTCCATAATCTTAAGGTAGAAAGGAATTTATTTATTGAGTGCCTACTATGTACTTGACAAATATTATCTCATTTGATCTCATTTGAATGCTTTAGATGGTGAAACAATTGACAGGCATAGGGACCAATGATCAAGAAAGCTCCCAGATGAAAAAGCTCCCTTTACCAATGTAAACTGGTACCTTCTTGGCAACTTAATCTTAGAGAATTTCCTATACCAGCACTGAGAAGATGCAATTTTCTGAGGATCATACAACCAGTATGTTCCAGAGGGAAAACCTGAACCCATTATCTTCCTGGTTCTAAAGCAGACTCTTTATCAAACCTGCCATGTTGTCCCTGATGAAACAATATCAGTAGTAAATATGTAGTCACTGAATGGCATAACATCTAAGTATTTAAAAGATAAGCTGGCAATCATAAGAAAACCAAACCACTAAGATACTAATTGTTGAGAATTTCAGCATTACTCTTTCATGCTTAATAAATCTATCAGAAAGATGTATAGGAAAGGTAATAAGAATCTCAGGAGAACACTAGCAAAACTAGATATAATAGACCTTTGGTGATTATTGAATGGAATTATTAATGAGAATACTTATTTTTCTATATTATGAGGCACATAAAATATTTGACCACCTGATGAAGACTTAGAGAATGTAGGAATGCAAAAAGGTAGAAATATTAAAAACATCATTAAGAAATTACAAAATAAAATAAAAATTATAGTTGATGAAGTAAATAATGAACAAAGAGACGTAAATAGAAACTAAATGATATTATCTTAACGTATGAGTATGTCAAAGAACAAATCATATAAACAACTAATTATATTAATAAAAATGATAATTAAACAAGTCAAAAATTTTGACGTAGCTGACATCATTATTGTATTTATTAATACATATATTTATGTGTGGGAGAAAGAAAAAAACAATTAATTGAATATGTAACGTTTTAAAACCTAGAAAATGAATAAGCTGATATTTCTAAAACCTAGATAGTTGCATTACAATAGGGGAAGACAACACATATATGGGAGTGGTAGTTAGAAAGGAGTGTTTTGACTCGGGAAGCCACAGAGATGATAAGTAGAGTTATAAAGCATTTGATTGACATAACCTCTCCAGGGATGGCAGTGTTGATCTGTTGTTTTTATTCTAGAGCTAGACTTGTAAAGGGAGGGGGGAGGGTGAAGATAGCCTGGAAATGACAATGCAGAGGCCTTGGTCAGGCTAGAAAAGGTCATGATGGCTCACCAATCAGAAGGCCAAAGGATTGGGGAGAGAAATAGAGGAAGAGCCAGAAATAAAGGACTGAAATTGCAAAGAGTCTGATTTCACACTGATTTAGAAAATCTTCCTAACAATTAGAGAAAGAAAGCTAGCTAGATATTAAACACTGCTATGTTCCAGGCACTGTGCGAAGTACTAGAGATACGAATAACAAGTAAACCAGCAAGATAATCCCTTCCCTCAGAGAGCTTCCATTCTAATGGGAAGAGCTGAAAAGGAGAGTGGAGGGTTCTGCACTTGGCAGCATGGAGTGGAGATGACCAGAAAGTGGTATGGAGGCCTGGTTCTGGACTAGAGATGACAAAAGCTCATGTGTCTGAACTGAGGGCCAAGTGGGGAAGAATCCAGTTTTATGTGGGAAGGATGAAAGAAGACATTAATGGCTAGAGTGTGGACAATCTGGTGACTAGATGTTTGGGCTGAAAACTCCCTGATCAGGTGACCCTGGAGCAGAATCCAAGATTGTGGGGGATGATAGAGGGGATAGGGAGAGATCATAATGGTGGCTGAAGTGTAGTTGGTAGGTTGCAAAGACAGCTAGGAACAGTTAGAGCTATTGGAAAGGCTGCCTTAGGAGGGAATGGGGTCTTCCTTCCTCATAGGAGGTCTTAAAGTTCAGGTTGAATTACCACTTGTTGAGTATGTTGAAAGTCATGTGTTGGATTTGATAGATGGTTATGAAGGTCTTTGCCTAGTCCTTGCCCTAGTCTCTCTCCTAAACTCCAGATGAACATCTCTGACTGCCCATGAGACATTTCAAATTGGATGTCCCATAGGTATGTCAAACAAAATATCCAAAACACATTTTATTATCATTCACCAATTTTGAAAAACATCATATACTTCATAACATAATAAATTCCAAATGGATAAATTATTGAGATATAAAAAGGCACACCATAAAAAATTAGAAACAAATATAAGGTTTCATCTTTTACAATGTTAGAATAGTTCTTGTCTTTGATATGTAGAATCTTCCTGTATTCCGTGCTTATTTAGGCCACCAAAACAACTACCAAATCTTACACTGGATTTATTTTGTTCACTTTTATTATTGAATAATCACTACTTAATTTACTCCAGATTTGTAATTACCAAATTGACTTAGCAAAGTCTTGTCATGTCTACTATTTAGAGATTACCTTCATCCTTGTTATGCCTTTATCATAACAGATAATAGTAGAAAATTAAAACCCAAAATCACAATTATTCTTTTTAAAAAATTATGGCACTATCGTTCCCCCAATTTCACAAACTTCAACATAGCTATCATTTTCTTTGCATATTGCCTTTAACCTGAAGTGCCTGTTTACAATTCTTGTTCCAGAACCTCTGAATTGTTTTGTAGACTGAAGAAGCTATTTATCTGAGCATTTATTTGGTCTATATATAGCACCATTCCTCAAGGTCCTGTATAGTTAGCTTAGAAATTAATGAATATGTCATTGTGTCAGTTGAAAAGAAAGATGAGGTTAAAAGTTTCATTAATTTCAAGTTTCCTTTGTAATTCTCAAGAATCTTAAGTAGGAAATGTTGTTCCTATGAAAATGAATAATTGTTTTCTGTGTGTTCTTCCATGTTGGCCAGATCCTCAGGTCTGAAAATCTCACCATCCATTGGCTAACAAACAAATGCTGTCCATCAGAGGGAGAAACCATCATAAAAAGCAACCAGAATTTCCTGCCAAAAAATTCTCACTACTGCTACTCAGAGAAAGCTTTCCTGGGGCATGACACAGTATGCCCTTTATGCACATTAACAGCTTTCACTTTGGAAAATAATTCCACAAAATTGACAGCTGTGTTTTTTGGATTTGTTTATTTTTTGTAAGCCATGTTCTGGCATTTATGAAATTTCTCTGCATTGATTGGCACAAATATCCTCCAAAGTCCAGTAAGTGTTTGGACAAGAGGGAAACTAAGCTTCTCTCTCTTCTTCTTAAGCCTAGAGAGCAGTGCTTTTTATGTCCTGAGAGATAAAGGACATTGTTAAACCAAAGCTAGTCTCAGAGTCCCTGGGTGAAGGCATCTTTCCCATATCCCTACAATTTGCACTTTCATCTTTAGGAACAGCCACAGTGGTTCAGAACCACATTCCACTCAGTCCAGAGTTCTATTGCTATTGGTGACCCCTGCCCCACCCCTCAACACACCCCACCAAGGGTTATCGCCCTTGACATTAACCTGTATAGTTAGGTAGGTCCCAGAATCTCACAAGCCATTTATGATTCTGTCCTTCATACATTTGTCCCAATTATTTCAGAATCCATTTTACATATATATAGATACAAACACACATATATTTATATATACATATATTTATATGTGTGTATACATGCACTTATGCAATACACACACACACACACACACACACACACACACACACGCACACACCTGTGCCACCCCTTGGACAATGGAGTTCCATAGTTATTCTAAGAACTATCTGCCTTGTCCAAAGTGTGTCTAGCTTAAGTTTCAAATCCACTGCATTTTGGAAAATTTCAAATAGCTTTGCATCATAGTAGTGTGCTTGTCTGCTTCAGAAACGTACAACTACCAAACAAAACCAGTTAGAAGTAGAACTTCAGCTTTTCCTTGAATGAGTATCATGAGAATTGTGGGAATTTAATGGTGAGTGGGAGAAGAAGATCACTGGGATATCAACTCATATCAATTCACAGTTCAACATTCTTAGTTGGAGTCAAAGTGGATTACTTAGCTTGATGTTTGTTGGGATTGAGTGGTCTTGATTCACCACCCTTTTTGATAATAATCTAAAAACAACCCAGAGTAAAATTTAGACTGTGTCTAGCCAGCATAAATAAACTTGTCTGTTTAGTCTGATCATTCACATATGGTCAAACTGGCAAATTATCACAAGAAGTTAGAGCTGGAATGTTAAAAAAAAACTATTAGGCACCAAAGATGGGGCTCAAACCCAAGTCCTTTGATTCCAAGCTTTTTCCATTACTTTTACTCCATGCCACCAAGCATGTGGATATAACCTGAAGAGTCAATTTTAGAATCAACTTACTGGATACTTCCAAAGATGTATCAAGATACTTATGCTTTTTTCTATTTTCATCCAGAGGGTTGGCATCATAGAGTAACAGTTTCAGACTCAGGTAGACATTATTCTTAACTTGGGATTTTCTAATGATCTAATGAGGTGATAAAGTCTTATTCCAAACCAGCCAATCTGATATTTCATAGTCCCAACTCCAAGAAAGTTGTAACAATTAAAATGATTCAAGATACTACCTAAAAAGGGGATTGTGGAATTATTAAGGCCATTTCCACCATCTCAATCAGCAATTCTATGCTTGGGAGAGGAAGATACTGACTTTTCTGTGGGGCCCAGGTTTTAGCACAGTGCACAGTTTTAGCCACATAGTAGGTGCTTAGTGTTTAGCACAGTTTTAGCCACATAGTAGGTGCTTAGTGTTTATTAATTTGCTGACATGGATTTTCATATAATTATATGATGATGTAATGAGTATGTGATGTAATTGTGTATTTGGTTTCTTGAATGAGTAGACAAATGATTGATGTATAATACGTTAATTGAAGCCAGAAAATCTATTTGACTCCTTGAATAACATTTAGATGACTATGCTGTGAAATATGAGATCTTGCTCTATAGTGGGCTCTGGTGCTTGACATAGCTTTGATGTCAGAGAAGCTAGCTTTAAATTCCAGGTCTGCTACTTTTACTACCCAAAGGACTTTGGGCCACTCGCTTCATCTCCTCCATCTTCACTTTCCTCCTTGGTCAAATGAATGGACTGGACCAGATGAATTCTGAGTTCTCTTACATCCAGAGCTCAATGATCCTGGGCAGGTCATAGGATCACATAGAGACCAGATGATCGTGCCCAAACTTGAATCCATATCATCTGAATTTTAGGGCAAAACCTTTTCAAACAGCTGTCATTGGGTTACAGAGGGTTTGCGTGTTAATAACACACACAGGCAGACATAGGAAGGCAAAGTAATGGAAAAATACATAGAAGGAAATAAAATTCAAGGCAAAGAAAATGGATCATAAATCTAAATGACTATTGTTCTAATTATTCCTCTTTAAACAGATTATTCCAGTCACAAAAGAACTAATAGAATAAAAGAAAGTGACTAATGGAATACCCATATATACTGAGCAAGTGATGACAAATGGATAAATTCTCCCTTTAAAAATATTTTACCATTCACTATTTTCTTTCGTTTATCAAATGACGACTATTAGTCAGTAAAATGTTTAATCAATTAGTGAAAAACCAAATGAGCCTGTCATTGTAGTCACTGAGCATATAATTTGTATCTCATAATTATCACGAACGGTGAAGATTTGAATGGCTGAGTAAAGGAATTCTGGTAAGGTGTTAGGGCACTGTCAGCACGACTTATTCTCCTGGGGGAATAAGTTAGCTGGACAGCTCCTAATTTTTATTCCTCTTAATAACTTGAGCCTTAAACAAATAGGGTCCATACCTAGTCTCCGCTTGGCATTTGGAAAGCTTTGGGGATTTGGCTGTGTGTTTCTGACTGGGGTTTGACTCACAATCTCAATGGCTGTTTTATGTGCTTGGTGATGATAATGCACATTGACAAGGTCAAAAAGATAATCCCCCAAAGTCAGGTTTACAATATTCCCGCCTTATTGGTTGGGCCCCCAAAGCCACTGACAAGTCTATACATAGAATGAAAGACACAGAAGCTTCCTGTCCCATTGTGCTGTTGCTATTTCATTAAATGGATATCTTGAGTGAAAATTACCCAAAGTGCCATCATTTGAAAGCCTTTGTTTTTAAATCCCTGTTCTCTGACCCCCTCCCCCCCCTCCTTCCCAGGTTATTGCTATTATCCAATTTCCTCTGTCCTAGCATTTAATTTACTAGGTCCAGAATTTGCTCTGATTTTCAGATAGAGCTATCTGAGTTTCTGGAGCTAGCTGTGACATTTTTAATATGAGCCAAATGTATCACTGATAAAACAAACTTTTATATATATTGCTTTTAGCACCACCTCTGTGGACCTTGGTTGGGAGCCAAGGCATGATGATTTGGGAAAACATCAGCATTAATAATAGATTATGCAAATGCAGAGACTACACTAATATTCTTTATACGGGGAACACGTAATGGATCTTCTCCCCTTCAGCAACCTTGCATTATTATGGAGTGAAAAAATAATTGGTTCTTGTTGGACTGTTTCCAGGTGAACCAAGGCCTGTTTCCATGCCCCCTGAATACGGCTGGGTGAGAGATCCCAGAGAACATGGAATGTACAGACGAAGTGGCAGAGGTGAGTTAGCTAGTCCTCTTCAAACTATAAAAATGGATTGTGTCTTTTTGATGGCAAACTCTCACCAGTGAAAACTCTCTCATGTCTCAAACTGTTCAAATTGGGCAATTTTAGGTATGCGAAACTTCCAGAATAGGAAGTGGCTTTCTTTCTTAGTGTCCTAACCCTGCCCCTACTATTACATTCCCTCCTCAGAGACATCAGCTCTGACCTTGGGGCCTATTACCACCCCACACACACACTTCAACAAACACCCACAAACATTAACCAAGGGGAAATAGAGATTGGAAGGGGCTAGGGAAGGTGCTGCCTGGTGCTCTCTGCCCAATTAGAAGTGTGGAATGGGATCCAAACTGGGTGGAAAATTGCCTCAAGCTCCCCAGCACCTCGGGCAGCTCCCCAGCACCTCAGGCACCAGGCTACTCCAGCTCTTCAGGTAGTCAGGCTGTTACACACTTCCCTGGTACTTTGGGTTGGCTAAAACTCAAGGTTCTGTCAGCAAAGAGTAGGAAGGGAATGTGAGGTTCTTCCCCACCTCCACTCCCCAGTTATCTGATAATTAACCTCAGAGGAGTTAGATAAGATAAGGGCACATTTCTTTTTCTCATGAAAGAGTTTCTGCATTGAAGATGTTTGGCTTTCCTTTTTCCCCTCCTCTTTGTCACAACCTTTTCCTTTAATTATGAAAAATACTAACTACCTTATTACAGAATAAATCTGACCAGAGCAGTACAGTTAGCCCCCCTCCCCTTGTAGCCCATGGGGATGTCTAGAAAAATCAATAATATCCAAGTAAGCTCCATTTGATGTGCATTCCCCCTAGGTCTTAGTTTCTTGGCTGGGTATAGCCTTCCTGAAACTTTCAGCACTAACTGTGCCACATTTTATGTATATACTGTAGGCTTAAGACTTGCTTAAAGTGATAAGAATGAAACCTAAAGGATGTAATGTGTGTGTTTCCTTTATAAAAGCAAAAGTCTGGCTGCTAATATTTTAATGAAATTCATTAGACTGAAAGCAGTGGAAAATGCCCAGATGTGTGTTTCTTATAGGTCATTCCTTTTTGGGGAAAGACAATTGGAATCATTTGTCAACTGTAATCCCATTAGTCTGTGCCTCCAGCCTCTCTCTTCTCCAAACTCTCTGCCACGCAGATTCTAAAGTGATATTCCTAGAGCACAGGTCTGGGTCTGATCATGTCCCTCCCTCCCTTACTCAGTAAACTCCCATGGTTCACTTAGTACCAATAGGATCAGTTACAAATCCCTGTGTTTGACATTTAAAGCCTTTCACAGCCTGGCTCCAACCATTCTTTCAAAGAATATTATTTATTCCTTCTTTTCACAGACTACTCTCCAGACATATTGGACTTCGTGTTCCTTATACGTGACATTGAATTTCCCATCCCCATCTCTTTGCACAATAATATGCTCCCCTCACCTCCACTTCTTTGAAGCTTGAGTTTTCTTGGAAGGTTATCTATCTTCCTCATGTGCCCTTTCCTGAACTCTTTAGCTGCTAGTGCCACCCCCCCCCACCTTTACCTTAAATTTATTTTGCATATGTATGTGTAGATATCTAGATGTAGAAAGTTTCCTGGGTAAGAATGGAAACTCCTTGAGGGCAGGGGCTGTTTCATTTTTTTCTTCCTTTCCCTAGCATCTAGCAAGGTGCCTGGCCCATGGTTATATCAACATGTTTGTTGATTGATTATTGTTGACTGATTCCATCCTAAATATAAACAGCTCACCACATGCCTATAGATATAAATGTAGTTAGGCAACTGGCCTGAAAAAAAATACCATGTTTCCTTTCTATGTTTTTATAGGATCATAGAACTAGAAGGTATCTCACAGGCCACCTAGTTCAAATCCCTCTTATTATAGGTGCAGAAACAGAGACCCAGGGAGACCAAGTGACTTATCCATCGTTAAACTTGCTATTAGTATCAGGGACAGGATTTGAACTTAAGTTTGTCTGATTCCAGAGAGCATGTTCTTTCTACCACATCACATTCCTCTTGTAATCAACTGTTAGAGCTGTTCAGGGTAGAAGGGCTAGTGGCTACTTTCACCTTTCTATCCTCCCAGACCTGACCTGTCTCCTCCAAAATGGCATGTTTCAGAATATGATCTCCCCTGTGGCCGCTGCCTTCTCATACTCTCTCCTCACCCCTCAGAGGATGGAGATATAATCAACCATATTCTGTTATAACAATTAGGTTGCTTATATCCTAGGGGCAATGTAATGTTTTGCTTTGCCTTGGCTGATTTCTGAGTGTTCTCCGTTTATTCTATGCAATGTGATTACCTCACTAAATGTCTTCAAGCAAAGTTTGTATCACCCCTCCTATGTTACATGGTAGAAGAAATTTTTGTTCAGGTACAGTTTAGCCAAGCTGTCCTCTGAGTTGAATCAATCAATAAATATGTGTTGAATAAGTTTGAGGGCAGAGACCCATGTTTTTCCCTTTTTTCTATCCCCACTTCTTTAGCACAGTGTCAGGCACATGGTAAATGCTCATTTACTAATGCTTGTTAACTAAGTACTGGGAGTACAAAGACAAAAGTGAAGCAGTTCTTGTCCTCAAGGAGCTTAAGTTCTAATGGTTCAGACAACATGAACTGTATAATGAAATACCTGATCCATACAAAATGGAATCCAATATGGATATTTTAGGAGGGGAGGCATCAGCAGCTGGGGAGGGTCAGGAAAGGCTTCCTAAAGAAGATGGTTAATCAGAGTTAAGAGGATGCATTCCTAGTATGGAAGACCACCAGTGCAAAGGTCTGCCTATCAGAGGTGGAGAAGTCCTGTATGCAGACTAGTGTGTTGGCCAGAATGACTGGATTCCAGACTGAGGAGAGTAACGTGTAAAAAGACTGGGAAAAAAATAAAGGGTTTCTGTTTTGTCCTAAAGGTCATTGAGAGTCACAATAGTTTACTTAGCTGGGAGCATGAGCTCTGACCATGGGCTTTATCCAACTCCAATATTCTCCAATTCTTTCTTCACGAGGATATAACATCATTTATCAATTCATTTATTAAAATGTTAATAGAAGCGAACATAACAAATCATATATCATTCTGCCTATTAATATTTATTAGAAAATGAACAGAGTACATTGTTTTAGTAAGGCATTACACTAAGCTAGCTAGAATGAACTGTTCATGTCATGTTTTAATTACCATTTTTGATATAACTTTTTAAAAGGGTTATTATTTGTTTAGAACCTCGGAGTCCATAGTGTCCAACTCTGACCAGGAATCCTCTGTACAACATGATCGATAAGGGAAGAACCGCGTAACTCCCAAAGCAGCCCATTCCAATTTTGGACAGTTCCAACTCTCACAAAGTTGTCCCTTACATTGAGCCCAAATTTGCCTTTCTGCAATTTTATCCAATTGCTTCTAGTTCTGCCCTCTGGGACCAAAGAAAACAAATCAAATCCTCCTTTCACATACTGGTTCTTAATATACGTGAAGACAGCTCTCATGGTTCCTTGACTCCCCAAAGTATTCTTTTGTTCAAGTTAAACAGATCTTACTTCCTTCAAGTGGTCCTCATACAGTATGACCTCAAGACCTGTCGTGCTCCTAGTCATCTTCTTCTGGACACTTTTCAGTTTATGAAATACTTAAAATGCACTGGCTAGAACTGGACACAAGCCTCCAGCTGGGGCCCCAACAAGGCACAGTATATATACTATATAGTATATATAGTCCCTCCTCTGAATTTTGGAAAGGATGTAAATTCAGCTGTGTGGAGCAAAGGCTCTTTATATGAAGTCCATTCAATTGTGCCTGACCTTTTTCTCACATATACTTTTAGTTTGTTACAGGGTGAGCATAGCCAAGAGAGAAAGAGAATGTGGAAGAGCCACATTCAGGGCAAGGACCCAGGAATACACATATACTTGAAATGTAAGAAATCTACCAATGGGCCTAATCACCATCAGTCATTATTAAGGTCCCTTTTGGCTCTGGAGCCTCTGATTCCCTTACAGCTAGTCCCTCTCACCCAGTTCCTACCTCAGAGTCAGAAAGCTTGGGGACACTGGGCCTTTTATATTTTGCAAAGCACCTTCACCTGTTATTTCCTTTGATCTTCAACCACTCTGTGGGGTAAGTAGGGTAGGTATTCCAGGAATATCTAAATGCTTGCCAAGTGGAAGGCATTATCCTAGAAACAGGAGAGACAAATCAAAATGAGGCAGTCCCTGTGCTCAAGAAATTTTCATCCTGATTTTGCCAATGATAATTGGCAAGAAAATAAGTCACTTTGAATATACATGCCCTTAACCTCATAGTAATGTATGAATTAGGGAAAATGGTGATCAATTAAATTTACCACCAGGTGTTACCAACAAAAGCCAGTATTGGACTATGCAGCTGAAGTACAATATAGAAACCACCATTCTGTTGTGGTTAGCAGCATTAGGAGTTTAATTTGTAGTGATGTACTCAATTTAAGGTCTCCTCGAAAATGAATAGATAAGTAAGAGACCTAGACTCCAAAGAATCACAGAAAGATTTAGAAAGATAAGACCTATGAGTAAAGGAGCTAATGAAATCAAGTAAATAACGAAGACACATTCCAGGATCATTCAGTAAATCATTGACATTTCTTAATGTGTCAGGCATTGTGCTTAGTGCTTGCGATACAAAGAAGGACAAAAGATAGTCCCTCCTCTTAAGGAGCTCAGGATATGCAATTTAAAGAATGGCCAGTGCTAAGAGCAGGACATGCAAGCATAGAAGGTGGCAATTCTGGACCAACATCTAGAAAGTCTGAAAACTTTCAACAGAGCAGTTAGGGAAATGGTAATTGTATTTTGGTGGCAATGAAAGCTGAGGATTTTGGCAAAGCATACTTCTTCCATTCAGAGGCACACTTCTTCATGAAAGGAAGGAGCCTGAAGCAGTAAAGATCAATGTTCTCTTTCATCTTTTCCCTGAAAAAAAATGTTATTGAAATTTGTAAATCAGGGTATTCTATGTAATCTTGTGAAGAGGGGCATTTGAAAACCATGATGCTCCAGGACAGACTTAAAGTACCATGCATAGGGGGCGGCTAGGTTGCACAGTGAGTAGAGTGCCGGCCCTGGAGTCAGAAGGACCTGAGTTCAGATCCGGCCTCAGACACTTAACGCACGCACAAACAAAAACCTAGCCGTGTGACCTTGGGCAAGTTACTTAACCCCAATTGCCCTCCAAAAAGCAAAAAAAAAAGTACCATGCATACCTATTTATCCCAAGACTTTAACTTTGGACCTTGCAAGTCACTGTATTTGGGTAGTGCTGCTCACTTTTGGGTCCAAGAAAGATACCAACTTCCTAATGTAAAGTCTCACTCCATAAGATGCTCCTCCTGGAATGGGAATCACTTTTAGGGAGCACGGCCTCAGTATAGCAATAGTTCCAAAATGGAGATGTGATCTCATCAGTGCCATTTGGCATCCAGAACACCCTTGGTGCATATGCTACCTCCCAGTCTCTTTTCCTCTCTGACTGTTAACAGCTATTGTAGTGTTTCACTGCCATCCTGAACATAGGAGAGCCTGCCAAGTAGTCAGATTAAATCAGTTGCCTTGCTGATATCATGTAACTAAAACAGACTAGTCTTGGAGGATGATAAACATTTGAGCAAAGCATATGATGTATACCTTGGAAGATGGTTGAACTTAAAGAGTCTGGATCAGCCTCTGTCAATACTTGACTTAGAGTTGTTCCTAAGAGATTTCTAGAAAGCATAACAACACAACACACCTAGTTTTCCTACTGTCTACATGATGTCCTCTTTACCTAATACTTCAAATGTAACAAAGCAGCTCCAAGTACTTAGAAATTTAGGATTTTGAACTGGACAGGACTTAATCCCCCTCCTTCCATTTTAAGCAGTAGGAAACTGAGGACCTCAGAAATGAAGTGGCTTGCCCATACTGGCAAACTCAAGTCACTCCTACACACATAAATCATATCCTTAGAAATAAGCACAGCAGTGGCAGCAGAGGAGCCAAGCTTTGGCTTACCCCACCCCCCATCTGCTGAGCTAGACCACAATATGTGTTTGGCAAGAGTGAACCAGGTAGTTTTCTTATTGGTGCTTCAGAGATTGGTTGTTAAGTATTCAATGCATATTAATTCATGCTGTTAATTGGCCTAGAAATAATGTACTAAGTGGTGAATTTAATGGAGATTTAAATAGTCACGTTTTTATGTACCGCTCCCCCCCCAAAGAAATCTATTTCTATTAGCTTTTAATTGGAGACTGTTGCCACCAGCCATCTTGGAATCATTCCCAAGTGTGATTTTATGGCTCAAGCAGGAGCCAGGAAGTTGTTGTGTTAGGAACTTGCTGTTAGACCAAGTTAAACTAATTTTCATTTCATTATCTGACTTTTTCTGAATAGAGGGATTGTTAAATATTTCCTTTCACTGTGAGGTTTAAATACTTGAATTTTTCCAGAAGCATGAACTACCTAGTATAAAGTAGCTACCTAAAGTGATTCCAACTTAAAAAATTGATACTAGTAAAGTATAAACTAGTAAATTTCTAGAATATATAAACTAAAATCAAGGCATTTCTCCATTCCCAACATCGATTTTTAAAAATCTGAAGCCATTAAATTCCAAAATACAGTAAATTGCTAGTATTTCTAGAGGCAAAGAGATAAGGTACTATGCTTCTGCAGCAATCAGGCTGTACAAAACAACAGCTTTTTGCATTGGCTACATTATGCCAATGGATTCTGATTTAATAAGAGTTCTCTCCTAAAGAGTAAGCATTCTGGTTCAAAGGACTGTAAAAAGCTGAGATAATGCTTGTATTTCATTTCTCATAAATCTTAGTAAATATATTCAATATGACAAGCACTTGAGCAGAAAACTGTGGGTTGTGGTCTCCATTTGAAATGTCATATAGCAACACTCACAAGAACCTGTTGAAGGAAATGAGGCTTTTTGCTTGCAGAGAAGTATAGTCAAGTGTAAGCATTAAAGTGAGACTTGTCATCCCTCTGCCTAATCTGATATTCACATCCTTTTTTTTTTCCTCCTAGCCCCAGAATCTGAGAGTTCAATGATGCAATACCTGGGTGATGACAGAATGTTGGCGTACAGAGATGAATCTTCAAGGCGTAAAGAAAAGAAGGAATCGAGCCGAAAGGCTAAGAAAAAGAGCAAACATTTAAGCAGCTCTAACTATCCTATCCACCCACCAATGATGTCCTCTGCTGCTGGGCCTCGAATGGACTCCAGGCAGCCCGATGTCTTGAATTTCACTATGCCTGAGGGCCGGGTGATGGCAGTGTCTCAGGTAAGTCCAGAAGCATATCTATTTCCTGTCCCTATTAGGTCAAAGAACAAGTTTGAAAAATAACCTTGCTTTTCTTAGTTAAAAGTGCAGGCCAGGAAGAAGGAAGGAATGGTCTTGTATTCCCTTGCTCTTAAGTCTGATTCTTTACCCACACACAGTTTTACCTTGAAACTTTCCCCCTTGAGGAGCTGGTGGGCAAAAAAATGGGCATAATTACACTGTAACCTATTCCTCTGAACCCCATCAAAGACCACGTGTGTCATATTTGCACAGACTTCCTGTTTTCAAATGTAGGGCATGGATATTTCTTAACTCTATAATCCACTGCAACTCTATTCCCTCCCTCCCCTGTCCCCCCACATACATACATGTGCAGTAAATGTATAATAAATCCTAGGGTGCCTATTCTCTACATATCCTAATGATGTGCCTTTTCCTCTGTGTACAATAAGCCAAAATGAGCCCTCAGAATACCATAGATCAAGTCATTGATAAGCAATCATCTCGCTAAATCCAATTTTTGTAAAGGAGACTATTTGAAATGACCTTGCTATTTTGTTAGGAATTATGTTCTTCCATAGAAGTAAATCGAATTTAAGTTAGTATGAAAGTATGGCATTTGAAAAAGCATAATCTGAAATCTTGACTTCCTGTGCCCTACAACTTGGAGTTAATCAGTTATTTCACTTGAAAAGCATCCAAATGCTCTGGCGAGTGTTTTCCTCCAGCACTGTGAATTGCATGCACAAGCTGAGATTGTTCAACATTTGATGAACTATTTTTGATGGTACGAAGTAATATTCTTTCTGATGAAACTTTACCAAAGTGTTACCTCTGAGACATAATTAAGTTGATATGCATTGAATTTAGCCTTGTTACACTTCATTAACCATGGTAAACAAAAGACATTTAATTTGGACTGTACCGTTCGTCTCTGTGCATAAATATGCAACTTGAAATAATTACTTTGTTTTCCACTGGAACGTGTAATTGAATGTAACTGTACATTTAAAATGAGGCACAAATTCTCATAACCAAAGTGAAACTCTGAAATTGGTGCCTCTTTATCGCTTTTAGTTTAATAGAATGAATTTGTGATTTTCCCAAGGCACTATACCCCCCCCAAAAAAAGTCGTAATTACATATTATGGTTTTATGATTCCCTATTTTTTATAAACTGGGGATAATATTGGTCACTTAGAGTTAATAAAAATAATATAAGCTACTACCTCATGTTCTAATGAAAGTATAAATATTAAGCTATTTCTTTCAGGGTTGTTTTTTTGTTGTTTTTTACAAATGACCTTTTCAGAATCGTGAAAATATTTTTAGAAATGTGCTATTTCATAGCTTTGATATTTCTAAATTAATAATGTTATGACTATAGTAAATTGCAGTTTATTAGTTTAAAAGAATGTAGCTATTATGTCAAATCTGTGAATTATAGTCCAAAACAATAATACATAAGATTTATATTTCTCAAGAGAGTATATAAAGCATTTATCACAAAATACATTATTTAGTTTTAAATAAAACAACTGCCCCAAGTATATTGTTCTCCCTTGGTAAGAAATAATATCCACAATCAGATTTCCCAGTAAAGATTTTCCAAAAAAATATATTCCTGCAAAGTTGACTCTCAGGGGAGTATCCAACCAGTTAACTATCTGCCCCTAATACACAACAATATTCCAACATTTTAGCCATGTCTCCGTAATAGAAATGTATGTAAGTATTTACCAGAGATATCCTTTTCATACAGATTTTTACAACAGAGTATAGAATGTCTACTAAACTAAGAAATAGCTTCATTGATAAATGATTTCCTAGAGGGATTACCTCCTTTGTATTTCACCTTACAGTGATCTTGTTTACCTGACTTAATGACATTCTTGTCTATATTCCTATCCAAATCTCAAAGTGGACGTCTTGAAGAAATCTTTAACACGGCATGTTCAACAAGGCACATCTTTTCCCTCAAATCTTCCCCTCTTTCAAACGTTTCTATTTCTGTTGAAGTCACCACCAGCCTTCCAGTCTCCCAGGTTTGTAACATAGGCAATATTCTCAACTCATCATTCTCTCTCACCCTCCGCATCCAGTTACCCCACCTTGCTATTTCAACCTTCACGTATCTTGCATCTGAACCCTTCTCTTTACCTCCACAGGTGCCACCTTAGTTCAGACCCTCATCACTTCTCACCTAGGTGATTGAAGCAACCTCCTAATTAGTCTCCCTGCCTCAAATCTCTCCCCCACTCCAGTTCATCCTACACACTGTTTCCCAGATTTTCTTTAAGTCCAGATCTGACTATGTCACTCCCATACTCAGTCAACCCCAGTGGCTTCCTGTGGCCTCTAGGATAAAATATAAACTCCTCTGTTTTTTTTTTAGCTTTTCTGGTCCTATACTACCTGGTCCAATGTATCTTTCCAGCCTCATTGAATATTCCCTTTCTTGCACCCTGTGATCCAACCAAAATGGCCTTCTCTCTATTCTTTATATATGACTGTCCATCTCTGTGCCTTTACACTGGCCACCCATCATGTTTGGAATTTACTCGCTCTTCACCTCCATTTCAGAGGGTACCTCTCTCCCTTTAAGAGGTCAAGTGCTGCCTTCTACATGAAGCCTTTCCTGATCCCCCAAATGTAGTTCCTTCCCTTCCCAACTACCTTCTGTTCACTCTGTATACATTTACTCCCTTCATATTTATGATATATGTATATATGTGTATGTATATATTATATATACATAAATAGATATATTTGTTGTCTCCTCCATTGACATGTAAACTCCTTGTGAGTCAGAATTGTTTCATCCTTTTTATTTATATCCCAAGCACCAAGCACAAAGTCTGGAACATAGAAAGTACAAAATAAATATTGACTGATTGATTGGTTTATCTCCCGACCTTCAAAACCAAAACCTAAAAGACTAGAGAAGTTATCTTCAAACAACAAGTGATCTGACCGTCTGAGAATGGGCCAGACAGCAAGTTAAAAAGCATTCTTTCAAAACTAATCCAAAAAGGGTCCTAAGAATGGCCACTACTTTCTCTGAGGTAATACTTAGGTAATATGCCTCCGTTTAAAACAAGCTAAAGTGTCCTTGGATAGCTCATTTACCTGACAAATAACAGTCCTGCATTCTTTTCAAGAAGCATGTGGCTAATTTTTGCCTCATCCTTCAACTGTTTCAGTATGGTCTCTCTGAGCATAGAATAAGAATGCAACTTACTGAAATTGATCTTTAAAAGATTAATACTAGATGTCATGGGTATTGGTATTAGAATTATGATGCCAGAAGCTCAGTGTCATCCCATACGCAAACCTAAAGTGTGTTACAATTCTCCCAAGGAGGAAGACACACCAGAGTATACAATATTGATAGTCAACATTAATAAAGTTAAAGGTCTTTTAGGTTAAAATGAGACTTGTCTAAGGGTCCTGGTTGGTTGGTTGCTTTGCAGAGAGACAGAGAGACAGAGAAACACACAGAGAGAGGCAGAGACAGAGAGAGAGACAAAGACAGAGAGAAAGAGAGAGACAGAGACAAAGAGAGACAGAGACAGAGAGATAGAGAGATTGTAGCAGCACATGGGCAGAATCCCATTTTGACTTTGATCATCGAGGCAGATGGCCATTTCTGACTTGTGATAGATTTTTTTTTAATTAGAATGATTCAGTAATGACACAGAAGGAAAAGATAACATCTTGTATAAAGCAGTCCTATAACACCACAGGTTTGCAAAGCCCATGTTATATAACAATTCCAAGCAGTTGGTATGCCATGTGTAGGAAACTCTGGGGAGAATTCATTGTAGTCAGACATGATATGTTCTAACACCACAGGGTTAGCATCTCTGGCATTGCTTCACAAACACACTCACCAAAAGTGCCCTTTACAAAAGTACCTCAATTAGAGGAAAATGCTAGCGACCCATGGGTCTGGGAAGGGTCGAATATGGGGATTCCCAAAGGAATATTGGTGGTCATGGGTCAAATAATGTAGCGTTTCCATTTGAAATAAGTTCACAGCTTCAACACTGTACACTTCACTGTGCCATTCCTTTCCTGTATATCCATACACAAAATATGTGAGCAGACAAAATATTTCTGTTTAATATTCCAGTAAAATAAAGCCTTGTTACACTGAACTTTGGGACTTCTAAATATAGTACCCACTTCCTCTAGATAATCTGTAATCAAAACAATTTCCTGACTAATAGCTTTTTAATTAAATCCATTTACGTGCAGTTCATCAGCTTTTCTTTTCCTCGGGTCACTGCTCCCCAGGACCATACTTTGTTCCTGTTTCATGAAAGCCATTTCCAGGGTGCAATGCAGGGGTCTCATCTTCTGGGAATTTTGAATTCTCCATCCCATCAGTCAATTACTCAACATTTATTAAGTGCCTAACACCTGCAGATCATTGTGCTAGCAACTAAGGGAAATGGGAAGTTTAGATAAGATGTAGCCCCTGCCCTCATAGACATTATAGTCTAGCAAAAGAATAAGCAAAGGGGTGGCTAGGTGGCACAGTGAACAGAGCACTAGCCCTGGAGTCAGGAGGACCTGAGTTCAAATCCGACCTCGGACACTTAACACAAAAACTAGACTGTGATCTTGGGAAAATCACTTAACCCCAATTGCCCTCCAAAAAAAAAAAAACAAGCAAATAAATAAATAGAATGAATTACTGTTTAAAAAGAGAGCAGAAGACTGTATTTTAAAAAGAATAAGCAAAAATCAGGCCTTTGCTAGGTGCTGAAAATCAAAAGCAAAAAAGTCCCTGCCCTCAAAGAGCTCCCATTCTACCGGAAAAGATAAGCATATACGGATTTAGGATATGCCAAATATATACAAGGTAATTGGGAGGGAGGAGACCCAGAAATGCTTCATGTAGAAGCTGGATCTTGAGCTGAGTCTCCAAGAAAACTGGGAATTCCAAAGGTAGAAGTGAGGGGGAGTACATTCCGGGCATGGAGGCCAGCCAGCAAACAGGGCTGTAACACAGTATTATAGAAATATATCAGAGTTCTGTGAAGCCCAAAGTGAAGAATCATTATAAACATAGTGTTCAGGAAAAGCTTATTAGAGGGTTACCCAGATATAGAGCTTGACATTGTGTTCCTTCCACTCCCACTTCATGGTACACATATATGGCTTTTGAGCTGGACTTCAGGGAGAAGTAAGAACTCAATAGGCCAAGAGGAAGAGCAAGGGCATTCCAGGTACAGGGTCCATGTGAGCAGAGCAGTAGAGGCTGAAAAGTACAGGGGAGAGAGAGGAGAGGAGTTTGTAGGAGCAAGGAATATATGGAGGAGGACATTATGAATAAAGGCTAAAAAGGTTGGGGGAGGGCGGATGAAAGATCACGATAGACTTTATTCAGGAAGCAACAGGACCAGGAATCTAGAGCCTTGGGATCTCAATTGTTTTTATATATCATACCTTTATTGGTGGAAAAAAAAAACTTTGAGCAAAATATACAATGCATATGTATTTAGTTATTTATAAACTATATTGTACTGTTATATTAATAATATATTATAAAAACTGCACAAAATATAAATTTTGAAAGGATGATATAAAAGTGAGATAATTTTTGATCCTTGAGTTAACAGGGAGCCACTGGAGTTGCTAGAGTATGTGGGTTAGGGGTGGGCAAGAGGGATGTGAGATGGGCAGACCAGTGTTTTAGTAAAATCACAAGATACAAGCTCCTTGTGAGCAGAGACTGGGGTTTTTTGCAAGTTTGTTTTTTGCCTTTCTGTGTATCCTGAGACTTAGCACAATGCTTTGATCATAGAAATTTCTTTAAAATGCTTGTTGGCTCAGTGCCCTAGGGCAGAGTGGAGCCTACTCTCTGAAAGGTTCCCAATAAACCTGTAAGGTCTGATATGAAGAGTAGGTATTGGGAGCCAAATTTTCCCAATGGCACCTCTGAGGGACTGGCTATCATTTAGATTAGATTCTGATTGTGTTAAGGAGCAGACACCTGGCTCCACAAAAATAGAGGGGCTGAGAATTTTCCCAAAAGTGACAGGAAGGAGACTGCTAAAATGATGAGGGTTAAGTGAAGGTATGGCAGGGGTAGGGCTTTAGTTATTATAGCATGGGGGGAATGTGACCTACTTTCTTCCCACACTCAAATGGGTTAATTATGTACCCTCTGGGGTCATAGATGACATCCCCCCTCCACTAAGGATGATACTATTCCCTCCCTCTTTTGGAGACCACAGACATAGGAAAACTTTGTTTTATAGATGAGGAAAGTGATCCCAAGAGATTCAGTGATCTTTCCAAGGTCACACAGGTAGTAAGACAAGTATCAGAAGTAGGATATGTCCCTCAGAGCCTGTACTCTAACTATTGCACCATGCTGCCTCCTATTGGGTACCATGGAAGCTTTTGGAATAGAAGAGGAGCATCATTTGATTAATGTGCGCACAAGATTATTCTGGCAGTGGGGTTAAGGATGAATCAGATGAGGGTTGGAGAAGAGGTATGGAAATTGGTTTATAGTCTTGGGCTCAGATAACTCACTAAAGCTTTTTGCAGTATAAAATTTCTTTGCCAGGAATATCTATACCTAAAAATTCTCTATATAGTTGTCCCTTTAGATTCCTATTTGATTCCCTTTATTCACAATAGCTATAGTATTTTCATAATCTCTGACCTACTGCTAGCCTTTTTGTCACAAAAAATAAGGCTGCTAAATTGTCTTCACGAGGATGGAGTGAACTTTGCCCAGTTGGAATCTCTTTGTGAGATGAGTTCATCATAGATCTCCATGAATAGAATGTGACTGAATGAATACCTGTCTGGCAGTTCCAAAAGGTCCCTCCTGCTTGCAAAGGGCCTGCTGTTCTCAGGGAGAAAAGAAGGTTTTATTGTTCCTGCCAATATATCAAGGCCTGGGTTGAGACCACCACTGTCCTGCCACCCCACCCATGCAGCTTTCTAGGCCGAGCACTCCAGCTCTTGAAAGTTGTAAGCCCTGGTGATGAAATAGGAACCCTATTCAGCCCAAAGGCCAACTTGTCATCAAGCCTTTGGACTAAAGCAGGGTAGTTCTCTAGTAACACACTTTAGAGCTCTCAGTGTAGATGAGAACGGGTGTCAATGAGCTTTCCCCTGTCAGATTTTTCAGAACCATACATCTTCCTTAGTGCCACAGAGCACTGAAGCCTGACTCCTTCATCTGCCTTTACAACTAGCCCAGAGTTAATGACATCACTTCCAGGAGAGACAAGGGGAGAGAGCTGGCATTTCTGAAACACCTTATATTGCACTCCAAAGTACAAGAATACTGTAGAGAATCTATGGTTTGCTTGAGTCAATGAGGTGACATATTCTAGATGAAAAGTTTAAGAAAATCTGTCCCATTTAGTCTTTTTTTGTCAATGAGAGTTTCCAAAGATGTTTTCACTAGAAAGCTGTATTCTAGCTAAGTTGTTTCCCTTGATGACCATCATTCTTTTGGCACTTCACAGGTGGCTATTTGGAAAATTACTGTTTGCCTTGTAGCCACAGTGAGAAATGTGGTGTAGGTAACCAAAGCCAGAAATAGGATAACAAGTAAATAAACGTAGAGCATCTTACTGGAAATAGCTGCACTTTGAACTGAGGAGCCATAGTGCATTGTTCAAAGATAGATTCAAAGTTGAAGAAGCTGTGAAAACCAATCATCCCAGTTTGTGGCTAGCATTTTATGATGATTTAAGTATGGCACTAAGTTGCAAAACACTTTATGCTGTGTGGCTTACAAATCAGCAAAATCACTACCACATCTGATTGCCTACAAGAAGTAAGTAGTCTCTCCTCCCTGTCTTCCTGTCATTCATTTCAGAGCTCAAAACAATCAATCAACAAGTATTTGTTAAATGCCTACTATGTGCCAGGTACAGGGCTAGGCTTTTGGCTACTAGGACAATGAGTCGAAGAGGTGGGGAACCTGTGGCCTTGAGATCACATGTGACCTTCTAGATCCTTAAGTGTGGCCTTTTGACTGAATCCAAATTTTATAGAACAAATTATTTTGTTAAAAGGATAATTTTCTAATTATTAGACAGTTCACATATGGAAGGAGCTTCCATTCTAATGGAGAAAATGACAAAGTCCCTGTGTAAGGGCATAGAATCAAAAGAAAGCATATGACTAGAAGGTAGATGGGAGAGAAAGGGGAACCACAAGCAACAGGGGAAAGGGCTCAAACTTGGAGGAAGAGGGATTCTGGGAGACAGTGGAAAAGAGGGAGTGCATTCCATGCATGACTCATTAATGTAAAAATGCTTCAAATGTCTCAAGGAAAAGGAAAGCCACAGGTTTTAAGGTGAAATTAGATTCAATAAAGCCTTCAAAAGTATCCTTAATGGCCCTTCAGAACCTTGACAATAATTTCTATCTACCTCCTCCTCTTCTCATTAAATTCCTTTTCCCCCAAGAACCACTAAAACACTTTCTTATTAAATTATTTTTCTATTTTATCTAATTACTACTATTACTGGTCTTGTTTTCTGTTCTTTTTCATTGCAAATGTATAGTGTTTTAGGCATATTATGAGTTGAGTAGGTTTCTGGGGGTTGGCCTGGGAACCTAGCCACCATTTCTAACAGTATTTCTCCGGGAAAACATTTTCCAAGTTTCAAACGATGAATGAGTACAGAAGTGCTCTGGGGCCACTACCCAAGAGCGACACCAGCTCCATCTCTCCCTTGTGGTTGTGCCTTTTCGATGCCCTCCCTCCCAGGTCTAGCAACAAAGCTGGAGCTAAGCAGAGGCTTCACTGTGTACTCAGCAGATTGGAACCAGGCACAGAACATCTAGGCATGCTCCAAAGTCCACATGAGAAATACATCCGAAGCGTTCAGTGCATACTTCTAAGGACTGGGCTCATTGGCCAGTCCCCATCTCATGTGAAAATGAATTTTGTCAGATACAACTCATTTGTTACCATACCTGTCACCATATCACCTCCCTGACACTTTCAGATCCAAAAGAGACCTAGACAGTTAGAAAAGTGGCAGGAAGTAGATGGTAATGGTTGGAAGGTAGCCAAGTTCACATGACTTGTTTACTCTGAGTTCTGTTCCATAGGTCAGTTAAACTTCAGTGTGATCAGTGGCAAAATCACCACCAGGTCATTGCAAAAGTGTTCTGTATTAGTGTAATCAGACGGCATCAAGGACAGCTTAGGCAGGTGCAGAGAGGTTAGAGTCAGACTGAGGATGAGAGTCACTGGTTGGCCAGCACCTCATGACTTGTTTAGCCATAAAAACTCATGAAATCAGTATCAGTGGACTGAGTATCAACAGAGATGAAATCAGAGCTCTGTGAAATAGTGAAATCAGAAACTAGGGCTAGAAAATTCAGATCCCAAGAAGATTCCTTTCCTTTCATGCTTTCCATAGTTAGAGTGCAATTTATAAATACAGAATTTCCATGGCCCCCACCAGATTATGAATGCTTTCCATGTAGTCAAATGAGTACAACAATATACAAGTGCATTATTGGGGAGAAATCTCCGGGAAACATTCATGATGTGCCTATTATGTATCAGGCATTGTCCCAGAAGCTAGAGAACCAGGGTCAAAAAGGAAAAGTTCCCTTGCCCTCGAGGAGCCCACATCCTGCTTTAAACAGCTCTGTGGTCTCCAAGGCTTTATACTCGATGGGACAGTAGAGCTGGAGCTGTCTGTAGTGCATGGGGGCCATTTTGACAGCTATAGTATTGGCTATGTGCCTTGATTACAAAATGAGGTCCCAACTGAAATTAACCTAAGAATCTCTAAAGGAAAGAGTCCTGTCTTTGGAAGCAAGTTCTTCACAATATTTGTGAATACACAATACACCTTCAATCTGAAGGTGTAAGGAATAATCCTGCAGCAGCAAGGCACTCTGGGGGATCACTATGATATTAACAATAGCTAGCATTTATCTCATTTGATCTTCACAACAACCCTGGGAGGTAGGTGCTATTATTATCCCCACTTTACAGTTGAGCAAACTGAGGCAAAGAGAGGCTAAATGACTTGCCAAGTGTCACACAGCTAGTAAATGTCTCAGAAACCAGATTTGAACTCATATATCCTTGGCTCCAAGTCCCACATCCTATCCACTGCACTACCTAACTGCCTCACACAGGAGGTAAACTACTTCTACCATGTTGATCAACTGCTCTTTTTGGATCCCACTAGAGGCAAGGCAGGACACTCCTTGAAAACCCCAGGAACAGAAGAATTCCCCGCCACCATCACTAGCCCTGGTTCTATCCTGTCTCCCACACCCCCTCAAAGCCATAACCCGGGGAAGCAATCCCAGGAACTACTTCTGAGGTCCTGAAGTCCCTAACCAGTCAGCATCCACATCTAAAGACCAAAAAAGAAAGATTTTGCCCCCAAATTTCTTGGCACTGTCAAAAAGTTTAACATCGGGGCGGCTAGGTGGCGCAGTGAATAGAGCGCCGGCCCTGGAGTCAGAAGGACCTGAGTTCAGATCCGGCCTCAGACACTTAATCCACACAAACAAAAACCTAGCCGTGTAACCTTGGGCAAGTTACTTAACCCCAATTGCCCTAAAGGGGCGGCTAGGTGGCACAGTGAGTAGGAGCGCCGGCCTCGGAGTTGGGATGACCCGAGATCGAAACCGGCCTCAGAAAATGAGCACCCACACATAAATAATGACTAGCCGTGTAACCTTGAGCAAGTTACTTAACCCCAATTGCTTAAAAAAAAAAGTTTAACATCAAAACCTTGTATGACAATATGTGGTGCATAAGTGTCACCGTCCCCTTTTCTTTTACTCTTTTAGCCCCTTTATTTCCATTTTTCTGATGACTGTAGTTCTACCTCTGTGGTGTGAAACAATTTCATTTTTTCAGCTGTTTCCCTCCCTCTTGGTGTTAGATGCCACATTAGCGCACAGTGCCCAAGATAGCCTCAGGATGGACTCTGATCAGTAGACTTCCTATGGACTTAAAGGGGCTAAGACAAGTAGTAGACTTCAGGCCTTTTACTCCAGACACTGCACACAGATGCTGCTCCTGAGTAAACTGTTGAAGGTTCTTCTTCGTGCATTTCTAGTAATCACATGTTTCCTTCCATTCAGTTATCTCTACTACAGATATGGAAGGAGACATAGATTCACTTTGTTTATGGCTACATGACCACAATTTTTTTTTTACTAAATTAACCATAGTTCTGCCCAGTCACTGACAGACAGTGACAAGATCTAATGTAGGCAACATGAAGGGAGAAGGAGAAAGAGAAGAGCCAGAGCCTCTCCCTTCTCACTAGTCCCTGGATGATCTCAGGTCCTGGACACTATTGGGAGAGGGCAGGAGGCCAGTGGAAAGTCAAGGCCCTAGATATCCCCTCAGCTCCAACAGTTTCCACTCCCACAAAGTAGCTTGGACCCCAGAGTGTCGGCTCTCTGCTTGAGGAAAGAATCTCAACTTTAATATATTAACAAACTGCTAAACTCGCTAGATAACCAGGTAAATTACTGTATCCGTAGGTTTTCACAGATGTGATGATTCACAAAGGGACTGGTAGTATTTTGCATTCGGCCACCGGGGACCTAGCACTGGCATGGTACCATAATATTTCCAGGAATACCTGAGGCCTAGTCAGTACATACTATTATAAACCACAACTGTCTTAGGCAGACCAAGACATCTGTTCATATTAGAGCTGATCATTTTAGCTATTTGACTAGTCATTTCACCCAGACAAGTTGAATATGTAAACAGCATGTTAGTGAGATATGCTGGGTGGCTTCTCCCCCTTCTCACTCCCCCCCCCCCACTTTGGTTAGGTTTTTTTTCTCTTTCCACCTAAATGAAGGTAGGTTTTAAGACCACACTGGTGATATTCAGGTTAGGCAGGAAGTGTTGCAGTCAATGTGGCTTGTCTCCAGAGTGTGGTAGAAAAACACACCACCCATGTAGCAGAACAGTGAATACTCCTTTGGCAGCCAAGGGCACAGGGGAGGCATGACAGCAGGGGGGACAAAGAAGCAACAGACAGACTGGCCTTTGGCTAAGGAGAAGGCTATCTCAAGAAGGAAAAGGCCCAGCCAGGAGGAATTTGGGGTAAGCAAATCATTTCTAAAATGTCCCTGTTCTCTGAGTAATGGCTAGGCTCTCTTTAACCTCGCTGTCCCCAGTTTAGTGCTGATGATTTGGGAGGTGACCTTGGTTTTTGCACTGGGGCTCCTGTAGCTCCCTCCAGATATGATGAGAGGAGCCTTTCAGTCGTGTGTGAGTCTTCATGAAAGGGCACACTGTTAACTTTGCAGTAGTCATGCAGTAATCATTTTTATATTTAATGACTCAAAAACTCAGGCTAACTCCCAACTGGAAATGCTTCCCATATTCTTACATGGGATCCACATCCAGAGGAAGATGGTCTTGACTTTTGAGCACATCTCAGGACAGACAAATGCACGTTTTTATGTGAAACAAGACTGGTCTGCCCTAGGAGAGAGTTTCTACAAGTACAAGAGCAGTGCCCCACTCCTTCATTACCATCATTGCTTTGTGGGTCTGGGTCTCAGTGTTCTATGAGTTGGGTTAGTCAGTATCTCACAGCATTTGCTGACCCAGCAGAGCCCATAATAGGTGCCCTTTAGCAGAAAAGGTTTTGTAGATGAATGGAATAGAAGATCCAAAGCTCTAAGTGCAGCTGCCAGAAGTCAACTTGACAAATGGAATGAAGTGATGGCACATGGTGAGAGAGCTGAAAATGGGAAATGAAAGAACTAAGGGGGAAAATGCAGACTTCATCTCTTTCTTCTGCTTTCACTAACAGAGGCTGAGCTACCAGCTGTGCCAAAGACCTCTTTGCAACTAGAAAAAAGCACTACATTCACTACTCAGGAAACTTCAGGGCCCTCACAGCACAAAAGCAACTGAGTCACACCCGTCTATCTAGCACCTTGCAAAGCCCTCCACAGTCTTGGCCTCCCCACCCCTGCCCTTTCCACTTCCATCTCCAGTATCCCACCATAGCAGGTCTTTGCTCCAGCCAGGCCTTCAGCCTCACTGGTCCACACATGATACACATTCCCATTCCTTCACTCACGTTGTCCTCACCTCCCTAAACCCTTGTCATCCTTTAGGAACCCAGCTCAAGCCCTAGCTTCTGGAAACCTTCCATTACTATAATTCTAGCATTCTTTGACCTTCCTCTTCCTCTTCTTCTCAGATTAGCATTTCATTGTTTCCACTGTGTCATTTGCTTTGATTTTGACTCCAGTTGATTCTAGAGCTTCTTGAAATCGGGGTGGGGTGGGGGGGGGTGGGGCAATGTCTAATACTGTGCTAAGCACACAGCCCAGAACACTTCACAGTATGCTGTAGACATTCAATGAATAAAAACATAACATCATAGATTTGGAAGTGAATAGGGACCTTCAGGATCATGGGCCCCACCCATCATGTTGTAGATAGTCTGGGAAACCCAATTCTATTTAGTCAGTTTTTCCTTTAAATAATCAGTGACAAATTAAGTGGGGAGAAACTGACTAAATAGAATTGGGTTTCTTTGCATCCCTGTGGAAGGAGAATACACAATCTATGCATGTATATTGTATTTTTTTTTACATTGAAATTAAACAATATAATTTAAAATTTGTTATGGGTGGTAGAAAGTACTTGAGAAACTTAATGAGTTGGTATAAAGAGAAACTACTATTCATGTTCTATCACCACATAACCTTCTGGGATGAGAGAGAGATCAGAAAGAGGATGCCCTTACTTGTGATATATGCAGTTCTAGCCAGGATTTGCCAACTGTATCAAATGAGTGCATTTTTTCCACGAATGATTTTGTTTCCAGATGAAGCCATCTATACTCAGGAGGCTCTAAGGACCTGTGGTGACATTCCCATATATCTGAGCTGTGCTAGGGCATCCCTATGGCAGCTTCTCCTGGAAGTGTTAGTGTAGACAGGGTATTTACTTGCTTCTGTGCACTATAAGGGAATTTTCATTGTCTTGAAAGGGACTGGGTGAGAGTTCCTTGATCAGACTCTGGACCTGAATAGTGGTCTTCTTGGCCCAAGGATATATGGTCCTAGTCACATAGAATCTTCTTATAGCACCTATCCGTGGAGTGGTTTTAGAATGGTTGTTTCTGAACCCTCTGGATTTTCCCAGGCCCCGCTAGTAGGAGTGATATGAAAGGTTTTGTTCACAATTGTCTACTTTGGCACCAGTGCCATGTTGGATTGTCAAGTGATGAGGATGGTGAAAAATTAGGAAATGCACACAGCAGATGATGACCAGAACTGATCACACTTCTCTGGGTGTAGTCTGACCAGGGCATTTCCTTATTCTTGAATGCTGTAGCCCAGAAGAATTCTTGGAACAGTGTCCTGGCCATCAGACCTTCTCTAAGAAGTGGAAATGATGGCAGCCTTAGGAAGTGTTAGATTTAGAGACAGAGGACCTAGATTAAAATCCTTACTCTGATATTTATCTTACATTGGGCAACTCTCTGGCCCTGTGTTGACTTGAGTTTCTTCCTCCCCCAAATGAGAAGTTCCATCTATCTAGGAAACTGGTGAACCCTAATGTTAAAGCTTCCTCTTATTAGCAGTAGTCAGAACCATAGAGCCAAGGCCCACTGAAAATGCAAGAAGCAATTCTAATAAGGGCCTAGTCTTTGTCTTCCTTTCTCTTAATGATAAAGAAGAGGAAAAACCTTAAGAGGGAAAGTTTCAAAGAAATGAAATTTGGAAGTGAATAGATTTGCCATCAACACAATTACCTTTAGTGGTTTCTGTGAGGCTTGTTAGTGGAACCATCAATTGCTAGAAACATGAATCTTCTTAATGAAAATGTTTCCACAGCAAATTGCTACAAAGATATGTCCCCTCCAGTTTTTAAGGCCCAAGTCACCAGTAGAATATATAGGATTCATCTGAAGATACTATGGGTGATGTGATATAGGGTTTGTTTGGTTTTTAACTTACTTGATTTCTCATGCTTGAGAAATTTTTTGTCTCTCTCAAAAACACCAGTTTCCAGGGGGAAACACTAAGTTTCAGGGGGGAAAATTTTGTCTCATCTCACCAAACACTAAGTTTCCAGGGGGAAAAATTCATTCCCAGACAATTATTGGCTGTTCTGGCATTTGTTACCTAATGTTAGATGAGTTTTTCTTTTGTCATAAGGTGACAATATTGATGTAGCTCCATATCTCTGAAGGAAATTTAATTTGACATTTGTTTGGAACTTAGCAATATTTAATTTTTGAGAAGTATATTTTTTCTATTGCAGGAATCTATATTCTACTAATGGTAAACTGAATTATGTAATAATTAATTCAACAAATTCACCAAACATTTATTAATGGACCTATTATGTGCAAATGCTGTGCTAGCCCTAGAAGTATAGAGAATTGGAAAAATGATAGCCTCTGCCCTCAAGGAGCTTATAGTATAGTGGAAGTAGTGGGAAAATGCTTTCATTGGGCACATACATAAGAATAAAGTAAGGTAGAGGGTGATGAAGGCAAAAGAGAGATCTTGACTAAATACTTGGGCAGTTTGAAGTGAGGATGCTTCCATTTGGGGACAGGACAATTGTGAGTCAGCGAGACAAAGAAATCATGGTTCTTAGCCTTTGTCATGTGGTTATAATAAAACAAAGAAGAATGGGAGTATACCTAGATTGTGTTGACATTATACTTTGTGCTCTTCAAATACTTTCTTAGCTCTCACTTGAGCCTCACAACAACCCATAGGGAGGGCAGAGCAAGTGTTATCACAATTTTGCTCTTGAAGAAACTGAGCCACTAAGGTTGTCCTTTTCCCAAGATCACCCAGATAGAAGGCCATTAAGTAAGAGTGTAGAACTAAGTTGGAGTCCTGAGGCAGAACGGAGAGGACGGTTTCCTACTTCCGGGCTGAGGGGCACCGTTTGCTAATGGCCACAAAAGTAGGAGAAACCACAGGTTCTACAATCCCCATCCTGGGAAGAGGGAAAAGACTGACATATCTGGAACAACCAGAGAAATGAAATGCTACTCTGCTACTGACTGCCTGAGCTGCCCCCTGAGATTCATTCATTCACTCATTCATTCATTCATTCATTCATAATAGGCATTTATTTAGTACCTGCTCTATGCATGGCATCATGCTAGGCACTGAAGATACAGAGAGAATATGAACGATATTGAGCCTTGGGTAGATGTATTCAATTTCAGACAAGAATTCAATGTTCTTTTCAGGTCACCTAGTTAGAAAGAATTGGCACATAATGACTCTACTTTCACAAAATAGGTCTTGAGTATCATTGTTGAATCTTAGTTTGAGTCAAACTCAAAACTGTCTAACTTGAGGCTTATGGTTTCTATGGGAGCCTTAAAAAACAAACAAACAAACACAGATAAAAACATACCCTGCTTTTCACTTGTCTATACAATAAGCAAAGAAACAAAGTGGGACAAACACTATTGCCTCAAGCTTCTGGGCCCCATGAGATTCCAATAGGTAGGTTTGACAAAGGAAAAGAAAAATGTTTTCTATGATGTTAAAGCAAGTGGTGAATGGCCAGGAGAGTCTCTGAGAGCTGTACTCCCACTCTGGGCTTGATTTCAAAAACCAGGATGAGAGGGGGGCAAAGAACCTCACTGTATGAGAATGTCCTCTCTACCCCTCAGTCTGAAGTGTAGGCTGATTATCTCCAACAAAAGCCAATGCATAGCCCACAATTGTTGGGAATGGGATCTCAAAATAAAAGGGATTTTAAAGATTCTTTTGACCAACCCCCATTTGATAGATCGTGGCATTTAAGCCCAGAAACTTCAACGAATTTACACAAGATCATTGACTTAGCAAACAATAGAGCCAAAACTCAAACCCAGACTAATTTGACTATATTACAGAAGTGCTCTAAGCAGTCACCCATATGGTGTGACCTCAGAGGTGACTCTGACTCCTACCTCAGACACTTCGTAGCTATGCCACCTTAGGCAAATAATTTAACCTTTTTCAACCTCGGTTTCTTCATCTGTAAATGGAGGTAACAGCGCCTACTTCCCAGGATTGTTGACAGGATCAAATAAGGTAATGCGTTTACAGACTTTGTAAACCTTAAAGTGCTATTTACATTCTAGCTATTCTTATTAATAATAAACTTCTCCTGAGTCTCAGTTTTGCTGTGGGCTAACCCCAGCATGTGACAGCCCTGACAGACCATTTACAATAAACAACAGAAAGAAGTGTTAGCCTGATACCTGTCCTCAGTGTAGCAGAACAGATTGACTTGAACATCACATTGCATGAAACTTACCCTCTGGAAAAGCTTCTTTGGAGAGTAGGACGCTATTGTCCACAGGCTTATGTACCAGTTACTTGACTGATAGAATCTATGATTTATTTGTTGTTTAGCCAGCATGGAGATATGGCAGAAATTTCCCATTTCTACAGGGGAGAGGGCACTGTCCTTATACTCCAGCTGCATAGAATAACATGATACTCTGTATCTTTTTTTTTCTATGAATATATTGATAGGGATGATCTCTTTCATTCGTTTTATTCCAATGCAAGAAGAGTGAGCAAAAAATCACTCATCTCTCAAATCTTCTGGACAGGCTGACCCCATAGATAGCAAGTCAGGGTGACAGGGAGAGAGACACAAGCACAGAATGAGATTTGTACTATTTAGAACAGAATTTTTTTATTTATTTCAAAAGAGATAGGACATGATGACTTGTCATTAGTCAATAATACTTAATTCCTCAATAGCAAGAAGGGGCAAAATGAATTCAAGAAGATGTAAATCTAGTTTTATGAAAGGCTATAGTGTGGTGTAAGTCTGGAAGCAGACCTGGAAGGTAGCCTGTGGACAGCCTTCAAGGCTAAGGAAGTTTTCATTCACATTAATAGTCAGTGGAGAACCATTGAATGTTTTTGAGCAGAGTAGAGACGTGAACAAAGCTGAGCTTTAGGAAGATTTACTTTATGTTCTATAATATGAGTGATACAGGAATCACTAGAAATGAGGAGCCCTTTTGGAAGGGCATTGCCACAGGCTAGTGAGAAATAGTGAAGGTCAAATGAAAATGCAGGAAATAGGTATGAAAAAGGGGTTTGATTGAAAGATAGGTAGAATGGGCAGGACTTGGAGGTTGATTGAGTATCAGGAGGCCAGAAAGAAGGAGAAATAAAAATCTGAGAATTTTCAGACTAAGAAATGGGAAAGTCAGGCAGAATAGGCTGGGAAATGGGGGTGGGGGGGCAGCGGGACAAAAATGAGGGAGGGACAAGATGCCCTCTAACATTCTTTCTTGCTCTACATGGTAGGTTTCATTGAAGATACACTGATCCTAGGATGCCAGTAGTACAGGTGGATATTTCTAATAAACAGTGGGAAATGTGGATCTGGGACTCAAGAAAGAGGGTTAATTTGCAAAGTCACCTTGTGAGTCACCCACAAATAAACAGTAGTTGACTTTGTGGGAGTAGATTAGATCTCCCCCCAAAAATCTTGTTAATATCATTTCTTCCTGATAGCTAGCTAAGTCTGCTGTATGTAAGTAATGAGGAGTTTAGATTGAGGAGGAAGAGAGAATTTTGTAGCATGAGGTAGACTTGGATGGTATACCCACTGTGGGACTTTGAGCAGCGCCAGGGCTCTGGATGCCTGGACTGAAGAGGGGATACAAGGATGCAGAAAAGAAAATGGCAGAGTATCAGGGAGAAACTTTAATGGTCTTGCAAATTCCCTAAGGGTCATGATAGTGGCATCTAGTAACAGTTTCTGACATGGCACCAAAAGTCATCTCAAAGCCTTCCTCTGACCCAAGATACTTCTATTACATTATATGGAAAGAGACTGTAGGATTATTATTTCTAAAGAAAGGAGGGTGGCTTCATTACAGTTTTCTAGAGGAATACTATAAGCCACTGGCTTTAATATCTTCCTCCCTTTTATCTCTTTTACTGCTGGGAAATTTCTAATAAAGGAAGGTTTTAGATTCATGTATTGCCAAAACTGTGCATGCACAAAATAAAAGCTTATTTACCTAAAACCTGTCTTAGTGAAACAATACTTTCCCACATACATACACCTGTCATTTTATAAATGTAGGGGGCTCCTGGCTTGCAGGTTAGAGTCTTAGAGAGTTGCCTGGAACATTTGAGAAAGTGATTGATTTGCTCGGGGTCACATACAGCCTGTATTTGTCAAAGGGAGCACTTGAACTCAGGTTGTTTATCCCTCCCACTCCTGACTCCCAGAGGAGCTCTCCATCCTCTATCTATGGGCCAAAGTTCTGAAAAACAATGCTTTGGGTTTTTATAATTTTTGGTCAGTGTCACAGCAAAATAACCATATGATGACTCAGTTACCCTAGGTAGTCTTTAAATTCAGGTGCCCCCAATCTGATGCATTTGAGTATTTATCAAAGACCCTATTGACTAGACCAGTATAAATTAGGGGGCATTGAAAATTTTAAGTTGTTCAAGCAATAAGCAACAAACTATAGACTAAGCCCCCTCCTTCAGTCTAGTGCTGAGTAGATACTGTAGTGTTTGAGAAGAGTTGGACCTCTAAGGGAGTTGAGTGTATAACACAGTAAAAAGAATACTTGAGTCAGATAATCTGCATGCTAGTCACAGGTTTAGGTTCTAGATTCTAGACTATCCCCCTCCCCCATGAACTAGTTGTGTGACCTAAGGAAAATCATTTAATTTTTCTGTGCTTCTGTTTTTTCACCTCTAAAATTAAGTCATTGTCTTCATTTCCTCACAACCTCTTCTTTCCTCAACCCCTCACAGTGGGGCTTCTCCCCATCTCATCCAATACAATATTCTTCCTCCTACATGGTTTTACTTTCTGTCATTTAACCACCCCCTGAATTCTCACACCTCCATGCTTTTTCTCAGGCTGTTCAGTGTGCCTGGATTACTTTTGCTTATCTTTTCCTGTTGAATTCCTCCCTGTCCTTTAAAGTTAGATTCAAACATATTCTCCTCCAGGAAACCTCACTTGTTCCATTCCACCAACGTCGATAATGACCTTTCCCCTCAGACATGTTCTTTCGGAATTCATGGACATCATAGCTTATCTGAACCTTGTCCCTCCTCAGCATCTGACATTGAAGAAAATGCTATAATTATAATTACTTAGACGTAGAAAAGCATTTGGCAAAATCTCGTGGTATTCTTCTGAAAGACATGGAGACACATGACCTAGATAAATAGCTCATTGAGGTGAATTTAGACCAGGGCACACCCAAGGAGAATTATTGATGTTTCTGTGACAACTTGGAAGGTCTCCAGTTCTCCACTCCTCAAGGACTGTTCTTGGTCCTATTCCGTCTTAATATTTTCCACTGACTTGAATGAAAGTATGGTTATCACATTGAAGATGATTCAATACCCCCCCCAAAAAAAGGCTAACGAACCCACTAGTATCAGAATCAGCATTCCAAAAACTCCTCATAGACTAGAGGCAGGTGGTGACACAATGGTTTAAGTGCTAAGACTGGAGTCAGGAAGACTTGAATTCAAATCCAGCCTCAGACTAGCTGTGTGCCACTGTGCAAGTCACTTAATCTCTGTTTGTTTCCATTTCCTCAGCTAGAAAATAAGGATTATAATTGTACCTACCTCAAAGGCTTGTTGTGAGGAGCAAGTGAGGTGTTTGTAGAAAAAAGTACTGGCACATAGTAGGCAGCATATGAAAGTTTATTCCTTTCCTTTAGCCCTAAAACACTGGACATAATCTAATAAATGAAGCTGAATAGATATAAATGTAAAGTCAGGTAAAAAAATCGACTCAAGTTCACTCAAGTTCAAGGTGAAGGAGTCATGGCTAAACAGTGGTTTATCAGGAATACTTTTGATGGTTCTAATGTGTTGCGAGTTCAAGAAGTATAAACAGTGTTACATGGCAGTCAAAAAAGCTAATGCCACATGGAACTGCACTGAGAAGCATAAATTCCCAGAGAGAGGTGTGATAACCCCAATCAGACGACATTCAGAGGAGATAAGTTCCACATGAGCATATCAGTGCCGCATTTGGGGATCGACAGCACTAAGGGAGGAGTGTCCAGATAACAGCAACATCTGTCTGGCAGTGAAGATACTTGAGATCACATCTAGTGAGACTCAGCGAAAGGAAATCCTCGAGGGTTAGTTAGCCTTTAGAAGGCGTAGTCCTGTATCTGCTTCAACTGTCCATTACAGAGACAGGGTAGTTCCTAGACCTATTTGGAGAGCCACATGGCAGAGCTAGGAATTCTATATCAAAGCTGCAAGAAGGAAAATATGGGTCTCTGTGTATATTTACATATGCACATATAGATATACTGATATGTCCAAGAGTGGCATAGTCTCCCCTTGCTGTTTATAAGCTCCCTCTAACTGAGGGTATTAAAAAAAACTTGCTGGCCACTTATCAGGTATGTTAGAGCAAGGATCCTGGTTGGGCTGCACCAGTGTAGAGAATGTGCTTGGGGAGGACCTCAGCTGCAAGGATATGGAACTTGAGATCCATCCACTTTACAACGGAGACCTGTTGTTGATTCTTTAGCAAAGCATTGCCATGGTGAAGTGGTGCTTTTAGAAACATGAGTCTGGTAGAGGATTGATTGGATTGTGAATACAGAGAGGCCAGAGGCAGGATGCAGAGGAAGGAGGTTACAGATAGAGAAGAATATCAAATATGAATCTCCATTTTTTCAAGACATTTTGATTTCATATCCTCAACTCATGTTTAATATTTCTTGGTAGTTTAAAGTATAAAAATTTTATGCAATCATGTGGCAGTTTTATTTTTTTTTTCAAAATTAAGTGTTCTTTTGCTGACAGTGTTAAGGAAAACAAAGAACTTTTGTGTCATGTATATTGTTTATTTCACTTGCCTTAAATGTGATGGCCAATTAAAAGATTTCTGAGGGCAGCTAGGTGGTGCAGTGAGTAGAGCGTCGGCCCTGGAATCAGAAGGACCTGAGTTCGGATCTGGCCTCAGACACTTAATGAACACACAAACAAAAACCTAGCCGTGTGACCTTGGGCAAGTTACTTAACCCCAATTGCCCGACAAAAAGCAAAAAAAAAAATTTCTGAACAACTTTGTTCAAATATTAAATGGTAACAATGAGAACAGATTAATGAATAGTTTTGTAATGAAAAGACTTTGCAGAAGTACCTTTTTGTTGTTCAGTCATTTTTCAGTGATGTCCAACTCTTCGTGACCCCATTTGGGGTTTTCTTGGCAAAGATATTAGAGTGGTTTGCCATTCCTTCTCCAGCTCAATTTACAGATGAGGAAACTGAGACAAACAGGGGTAAGTGACTTGCCCAGAGTCACACAGCTAGTAAGTGTCTGAGACCAGATTTGAACTCAGGAAGAGGAGTCTTCCACTCTCCAGGCCCTGCTCTTTATTCACTGAGCCTCCTAACTGCCCTAGAAGTATTTTTACTGAATTCTTTAGATGATCCATTGTTCTTTTATATGTGGAAATATTTTAAAATAATAGACTCAAGATAAAGCAGTGTCAAAGATGACATATTCCCTAGATATTCCCCTTTTCTGGTTAATGTAATATGTTCAGTCCATAACAAGTGAATACAGTTGTTTCATTTTTCAACATGACTTATGGTGTTTAAGACATTCCCCGTTCATCTCAGACATGCCGTTTCTAAAATGTCATTGTTAGTCAAGTCAACAAGCACTTATTAAGTGTTTACTATATGCCAGACACTATGCTGAGTTCTGGGGATACAAAAAAAAATGCAAAAACAGTCCCTGCCTTCAAGGAGCTCACAGTCTAATGGGGAAGAGCGCATTCACACAAGAGGTACAAACAAGGTTTATCTAGTATAAATTGGAAATCATTTCAATGGGAAAACAGAGATCAAGGAAGACTGGGCAAGGATTATTTCAGGAGGTGGGATTTTTGGTGGATACTTGTAGGAACTCAGGAGGCAGAAATGAGAAGGGAGAGCATTCCAAGTGTGGGAGATGAAAAGCAAAATCTCTTAGATCTGGGCAACAGAATTTCATCATATGTGAAGAACAGCAAGGGGGACAGTGTCACTGGGTCACAGGATTTGTGGAGGGGTGTAACATGTTAGAAGACTGTAAAAGTGGGAAGAGGCCAGAATGTAAAGGGCTTTAAAAAGCAAACAGAATTTTCTATTTGATCCTGGATGCTAGACATTTTTTTAAAAACCACGTATAAATGAAATTACACAACTGCTTATTTTGGGAGCCATCACAATCTTAAGTCTTAAGGAATTGCATTGTAATTGTTTAAACATATTTGCTGGGGGCGGCTAGGTGTCGAAGTGAGTAGAGCGTTGGCCCTGGAGTCAGAAGGACCTGAGTTCGGATCTGGCCTCAGACACTTAACGCACACACAAACAAAAACCTAGCCGTGTGATCTTGGGCAAGTTACTTAATCCCAATTGCCCTCCAAAAAAAAAACATATTTGCTAAATACTTGCCTGTGGATGACACGGTTAGGTACTACGCAGAGTCAGTAAGTAACAGCCCCTACCATGTAGGAGCTAATGCTTTAAGATATACCAACAATACTAAAGATAGGTTGGGAGATAAATGGGGGCAAGAATGCTTGAAGGGAAATATGAAATAAATGTAAGATTATTGGTTGGAACTGGCTTGCGGAGGTCCTTGAATGCCAGCCTAAAGAGTTGGCACAATCTCTAGGAACCCCCAGAGGTTTTTGAGCAAAGTGGGGGAACCATTCAGTCACCCCTGTGCTTTACAGAGATTCATGATGACCCAAAGAAGGGGAAAATTGTATGCCAAGGGACAAATTAGAAGGCTGTTACAGTTGTCCAAGTTATGAGGGCCAGAATCAGGGGACTAGATAGCACAGATGGGAGAGTTGATGTGGTTGAGCATTTCTATTGCTTGGCAACTGATTGAATGCAAGAGGTGAGGGAAAACAAAAAAGTGGAAGAGGAGTTCAAGGGTTTGTGCTTAAGTGATGGTAGGAAAGATGACAAATTCTCTTTGGGATATATTGAGTGGAACTGGAAAGATGATAGTAGGAATGGATCACAGGAGAGAAATTGGGGCTGGAGGGAAACATTTGGAAGTAAGCCACCTGGAGCAATGATAAAGTGAAGGGAAGAGATGAGATTATCAAGGGAGAGAGTGTAGACAGAGAAGAGAAGTGCATTGACAAAATCTTGATGGAGAGTCGCACTTACCAGGCAGGGAAAGGAGGATGAAGGAAACTGAGAGGAAGCCAGGAGTGTTACAAACAAAGCACTCAAGTGCACGTTTTGGAGGTGATCAGTAAAGGGCGCTGCAGCTTTAGGCTGCGAGAATTCAGGATTTTACTTCCATTGAATGAGAGGAGACTTATCCTGCTATTCCCTCAAGCCCCAGCCTTTAGAGTTTTGTTTCACCATTGATTTCACGGAAAGGGTTTTTCATAAGCGAATAGGAATGTTGATTGTATCAATTATTCACAAAGAAAAATGTATTTATTGTGTCCATATGCCTGCTGTGAATCTATAGGTCAAATGGATGCCACCTTTACAGCTCAAGATCTCAATATTGGTACATTTGATTCTCCTTTTGACAGCAGAGAGCATCTTGTCTCTTCCTTTACCTATAACTTCATCAGCTTCAGGCTCTTCTATATCCCCTAAAGACCTCCTCTTCTAAAAACGGTCTCTGTTCTTTCTTTCTCCGACTTCCATTTCAACCCCACACTTAACTGTCTTCAGCACACATGCCCATTATGTCAGGGTAAATTACATCCTGAAATATCTAAGAGCCTATGTTTTCCCTATAACAAAGCCCAATTCTGACTCTAGATGGATAGGAACAATGAGGGAGACATTTTGTTGTTCAGTGGTTTTAGTCATGTCCGACTCTTCATGATCCCATTTGGGGTTTTCTTGGCAAAGATACTGGAGTGGTTTGCCATTTCCTTCTCCAGAGGGAGACATAAAGATCCCTTCATCCAAGTGTGCAAACTGAGATAATGAGAAATCATTAAAAGGGTTGTTGGTTGAAAAAAAAGACATTTCTGATGAATGTCAATCAGTGAGCCAGTAATCATTCATTGATGCCTGCTTTCTACCTAATCAGCTCCTGACTCTGTCACCTCCATATCCAATGTGTTGCCAACTTCTATCAATTCTCCCATCACAACATCTCCCCTACAAGCTCCCTTGTCTTCTCTGATACTACTCTTACCTGGTGCAGACCCTCATCTCCTCATGCCTAAACTATTGCAATATCCTTCTGATAGGTTTCCCAACCTCAAGTCTCTCCCTAGCATTAAGCTAGTGCCTTCCCCCTGTTGATTATCTCCAATTTGTCCTGTATATATTTTCCTTGTACATAGCTGTATGTTTTCTTCCCCATTAGTCTATGTGTTCCTTAGGAATGTGGACTTTTTAATTTGTTTGCCTTTCTTTGTGTGTACATGAAAAGTTGGGAACAAAGGACTATATAATAAGGTATTGATTGTGCTGTTAAGATGATAAATGCAAAAAGAGTTAGTGTTTGGAGAAACGAATGGGGATCAGAGTACTTCCATAGGATTTTATGGATGGATGGGGCATCGAAGGAGAAATAGAGTTGATTACAGAAGAGGGGATAGAGGCAGGAAGGCAGGAAGTAGACCATCTAACCTTAGCTAGAAGGTATTTATTGGAGTAATTGGACAAATATTTGTACAGGACGTCCAGGCCAATTTACAAAAAGAGTTCTAAATGCCAGCTTGAAGAGTTTTTGAAACTGATCCTGTATCTTCTCCTTGAAATTCTCCTATCTTGGTCCTTACCATGTTCTTGAGCAGAGGCATCAAATTCAAATAGAATGGATCTCTGTGGGTTCACATTGACTAAGAAAATGACAAATTGTATTATATTTTCATTTAACTTATTAAACATTTCCTGATTCCATTTTAATTTTATTTGGAGCGCTTAGATTTTGGGGGAGCAAGTTTGATACCTCTGGTCTTGAGTATAGAGGTAAAGGGGCAACTGGTCAAAGTTCAATATATTAACTCCTAGATGATGGACACTGAACCCCATTTGTGGAGAATTTGTTTACAGATCACCAGGAGCTGTCAGTACATTAAGCCCTTTACTTATAAGTTATGAAGTTTTCAAAGAATAGCACAAACAAAAAAATGTTCATTGACATTACTGTGCAAAGAGAGTTATATAAGCATGGTCTTTGTCTTCTGAGAGCTTACGATTAAAGATGGCCAAATACATAAGACTCCAGAAATCATGTAGTTGAGCATTCTTTATTTTCAAGGGCAATATTTGAACTTCAACCTGGGAAAACTCCCTTCCTTATCACAGTATTTTCCCCTGCCAGTTTATGTCTAAATAACGTGTGTGTGTGTGTGTGTGTGTGTGTGTGTGTGTGTGTGTGTTTCCATTCATTTCTGAGGGAAGACTGAGGGCATTTTGATTTGGAGGATAGCTATGGAAGATCCTTAGCACCAATCTAAGAAAACTGCTAGTTGCTTTCTGACTGATCTTGGATTGATTAATTGCTAAGAGTTCAAGCAAAACATGGATGGAGAATTGTCAAGGGCTTCTCAGTCCAACATCTGTGACTTGGTCACCATTCTCAGGATTGGTACTGTCAGACGCTAGGAATAGAACAATATTATTTTGTGAACTGTACTAGTCCCATGCTCTATTTTAAGGAAATGCACTAAAATTATTTTAAAGGCCATCTGCCTTTTAGGTCAGTCCATCTACAGTGAATTTCTCAATTAGAACCATAAATTAGAAAAGAACATGTTTTTTAAATTATTTCTTCTTCTTGTTCTATGATCATTTATTATTCTCCCATCTTTGTGCTTTTAAGGAAACTTAAAAGCCTTTATAGTGAACTGAAAAATGTTTGCTATTTGCAGAAGTAACAAGTAACAAGAAGTCTCTACCCACCCTTCTATGTACACTGGAGAAAAAAAATCTGTGTCTATTTTTAGCTGTGTCATAATAAATTTGATGGGTTAAATACAGATTTACTTTAGATTAGACAAGTACTTCTCTCTAGAATAAATCTAGTGTAGAAAGCAAAATGTTGAAAAAATACACAGAAGACAGCAAAGTTCCAAAGGGGCCTTGGACAAGGAGGGCAGTGTTGGGGTGCACTTCAGCAAGCTACACATAACAGAGAGTCATGGTTTCACAGATAATCCACTTTCTATTCTTTGTTCACTGAAATGTTCATTGTTGTTTGTTAAGTTCATAATTTTAAAAAAAAATATAAAAGAAATTGTTCAGGATAAAAGACAAATAAGTCAGTGAGATGTCAGAGAGGGGGAGCCGGCTTCATAGTCAGGGAGTTCTTGTGCTTAAGCCCCACCTCTGTGACCTTGGGTGAGTCACTTAACCTCTCAATTTCCCAAGCAGCTCTCTAACTCTAATTCTAAGACATTAATAGAGGGAGATTCTCTCACCAAGATTTCCCTATGGCAATGAAATCAAAGATCTGGTTGAAAAAAATCCAGTAATTTTAAAACTAAAGCTAGCCATTGCCATCTTTTCAGAACATCTTGATAGCCCCCACACAACAAAATATTCCAAGATTTCAAGTCCTGGTGGCTTCAGACATGTAGGAATGTCTTCTGAAGATGCAGATCACCATTCCTCCATACCTTAGTAGACAACTAAACGAGTTGCTGTGATCCAAAAAAAAAAATAACTCATCACCCCTACATTGAACAATAAAAAGGAAAAAGAAGTCCCTCATAACCAACATACAAAAAATATATATACAATATATATAACCAATATACAAAAAAGCAAAACAAATTCCCACACTGGTCATCTGCAAAAATATGTTTTATTGTGGATTCAAAGTCCCACATCTCTCTAGAAAGAGGTGGGTAGTGTTCTTCCTCTTTGGGCTTCTGTGATTGTGGCTTGTCATTGTATTCATCAGAATTCCTACGTCTATCAAAATTGTTTTTCTTTATAATGTTGTCATATAATGTCATTGTATAAATTTCTCACCTAGCTCTGCTCTCTTCACTCTGCAGCAGCAGTTCACAGAGGTCTTCCCAGACTCCTCTGAATCTGTCCATTTTGTTATTTGTTGGAGTGCAGTAATATTCCATTACATTAATATACCATAATTTGCCATCCCAACAGGTGAGCACCCCCTTAGTTCTTTGCTGTTATGAAAAGAGCGGGCTCATACTCTCCCCTAGCCCTCCAGTCCTTAGAAAGAGTGTACTCATTCTTAAAATGGTGTTTACAAAAAGTGGACGGCCTTACATTCAGAACATGGTATCTTAGCTTCTAGATGGCTTCTTTGCTGGGCTGGTAAGGCAGGTATCAGACAGGTTACTCATTCCTCAGGGCTGGCTGTTCTGCTGTGGCTACTAGCAGAAACTGCTACTAACTTTCAAAGCTCAGAGGGTCATAATCTCATCTGTTCTGCCTCTATCTACATATAAAATCAAGAAAGAATGACATGACAGAGAAAGAGGCCCATATGCTTGTTGCCACATCTTTTAGGTCTGTAAATTTCCAGTAGACACTTTAATGTGTCATTTTTAAAATCTGCCTATTTAGCAAACCATGGCATTCATTTGGTCAGGAGGTAAGAAAACCTAATTCTACCTTCACTTACTATGCTTGTTTGGCCTTGTTATTCCTTGGGACAATGGAAGTTTTCCTGTTGAACTATGCTACTGACCAAAATGTCTATAAGAAGGATGAAAGCTAGCAGAAAAGACAAACAGGAAATGTGCACGTTACAGTGTAACCTCGAATCATTCAACTACTCACTTGTTATTAGCCATCCACTGTAGATTTTCAGAAGTTGCCATTAGAGTACTCATATTATATTCAACAGGCAACATTTTAATGTTGCAGATATAGTCTGTAGAAGTAAAACATTTTCCAATGAGCCAGAATTTGAATTTAGTAAATTACAACCTTGAGACCTGCCAAGTTTCAGTAAAAATGCACGCAGATTCCCAAAGTCCCTGTCTTCCTCCCACCAATGATTGAATTCATTTTCTTCATTGTTCTTTGACTCATAAAATAGAATTAAAATGAGGCAGAGCTTTTTTATTATTTTTATTCTTATAAAGTGACAGAGAGAAATTTTGAATAAGCACTATCTTCCAGTTCAAAAGTCTGGTTTTGCTCCTTTGACTTGGTCGCATGAGAGCTGTGGATTTCTTTTCTGACATCCTACAGTTCCCTGGTTGAAGAGCAGAGGTACTTCTGGATGTCAGTACAGTAATTATCTCACTTAAAACATAGCAACCCTGGTATCATTGGGCTTAAAAAAACGAATTTCAGAGACATTTCAGAAATTTCAGGAGAATTTCGGAGTAGGCACCCATGGCAAAAGTTTGACCCCTGTAACCATCAGGGATGCTTCCCTCATAAATAAAGGTGTCCCTTGACATTTTTGTAGCCAAGAGTCATTAAAACAAAAATCCCAAGGGCCAGAAATACAGGCTATGATGATGATTCCATTTTCTGATAATATACCATAAAGAAACAAGAATATTACCTACCTTTTAATAGAGTCTTGGGAAGACCCTGATATAGTTAAGTCTTTCACATGTTTTCTGTCTTCCCTTTCTAGTTATTGCCATGGTCTAAACATTGATAACAATATTTATTCTCTATCTTAAAATGTAACATGTCTCCAAAGTGCATTTTTCAAGGCCTATTCTCCTCTGCCCCTGAGCCTGAGACTATAATCTAGCAAATAAGTATCTTGGAAAGGATTAAATTAAGATGTATAGAAAGTGTCCAGACCTGCATCTACCCTATACTTGAGCTAAATTTTGAAAGAAACTAAGAATTCTAAGATGTGGAAACGAGGAGAGGGGACATTCTAGGCTTCAGAGAGCCTGTTCAAAAAGGCATGGAGATGGAAGACTGAAGGATGGGTGTGAGGAATAGTGAGGCCGCATTGGCTAAACTAGAGAGTACATGAAGGGAAATAATGTTGAATATGGCTGGGAAGACAGGCTGGAGCCAGATTGTCAAAGGCTTCAATGCCAAGAAGAAGGGTTTGTATTAGGTCCTAGAGGTCAAAGGGAGCCCCTGGAGTTTACTGACTAATACGGTCAGACCTATGCTTTAAGAATATCAATCTGGCAACTGTATTAAATGTGGACTAGCAAAGACAGAGATTTGAGATCAGGAGACCCATTGCCCAAGTGCCCAAAATTATACCAGGTGCTGTAAGAGAATACAAAGCTATATAAGACATTGTCAGCACAAGAAGACCCACTCTATATAAAATTTAGAATACAAGTCAGTAAAAGCCTCTTTTTCAGTCCATAGTTACAAACCAAGGCACAAAGAAGCATTAATTTGCACATAAGGAATAATGTTTCTATGGAGCAAGTAGGCTTCTGAGTAAGAACCATTTCCCACATATACCTGAAGTATACAAAAAATGTGTAGTCATACTGGGTTCACAACCAGTCAGCCACTGACCTTGGGGGCAATTTGTTGAATGTCAGGAGAGAGGACAGAGCCAGCAATCTGCTAGTCTGTCACTGGCCTCAGGTATCTAAGACAGGACGGACTTTGTCTTTCATTTAACTTTTCACAATAACTGGGTGGGGGAAAGGCGTATCATAGGGGTTAGTTATAGCTGCCTGTTCACACTGAAATGAAGACATAAAATTAACTTACTCTTGTCAAGAAAGGAAAACATATAGTATCCCCTTCTCTTTGCCACCACAGCATGGTCATTGCACTCAAAATGCTTAGAATTGATTTGAGAAATCAAAATAATATAAGAATGTATGTGGTAGAGTGGGGAAAGCATTGGATTTGGCATCAGAAGGCCTGGGTTCAGGTACCAGTTCTACTTTTTGCAATTTATGTGAAGATACTCAGTTTGTAAATAGGGTGTTAAAAATGAAATGGAGGGACTATGGCAACTGGTAATCTGAAAGCAATTGACCCCTCTGTGTCCAGTCAGGTTCACACAGTACAGTGGGAAGATTTTGAACATAAGTATAAACATGTGCCTTTGCCTCATGCAGATTCATTAAGGGCAAGAACCATATAATATTCTGTCTGTCTCTCTTGAGGCACTTAGCATATTGCTAGGCACAAAACAACCCTTTCATAAATGTATTTCTATTTAAAGTTGGGGAACTGAAAGGGAGCTTAAAGATAAACCAGTTTTACAGATGAAGAAATGATTGTGGCAGATGAATTAGTGACTGTGTGTATGCAGACAGTGTTGAAGGAAAGGCCCCTTGGGTGAAGTTGGACATTGGAGTGAGATAAGACACTCAGAGGAGATCTGACCATTTCATCAAAGATATACTTAGCCCTAGCAGGCGAAGGATATCTTCTAAGGCCACCTCAATGCTTTAGCCGAGTTCAGTTCCCCTGCTTCTATTTATGTTGCCCATGGTGGTCACCTGGTCAAGTACTGGGAAGGCGCTGGAGCTCTCTGAAGCTTTTTCTATATAGGAAACTAGAAAGCGACATTGGTGACCAGAGCTTTTAGTGCCAATTAAGTCTGCATCATTATTTCGATACCTTGTAAGGAAAAGAACTAGCCCAGGATGCATGCAGAGGAACCCTGATAACTATTCTGCCCACCACACAGGCCCAAAATCTCACCTGACACAGGTAGGTATTGGTTCTTCTGTTGCACCAGACAAACCTAATTCTCTGGAGAGTATAGCCACCATGGCTAACGTTATTACATCTTTTTAATAAAGAAATCTCTTGGAAAATACAATTGTATTAGCCCTGGCTTCTTGCCAGAGGAACCACTTATCTTGTCAGATGCCATCTTGTCCGTCCTTTCTTTCTCAAGTGACTTAGTAAAGATAACAATAAATTGCTTTTAGAGAACTCCTCTGCCTTCATGTTCTTTCACAGTGAGTGGTGAACCATTCCAGAGTACAGAGGGGCATCTGTTTAGTGTCCCAAAGGACTAATTTGCACTTTTCAAGGTGGGGGTGAGGAGGAAGCCACAGTGGGCTACCTACCTCAGAAGGTCTGCTAGTGGTCCTGGATCTATCTGTTTCTGTGGATTCATCCAACCCTCACTGTCAATGGTCAATAGATTTGTTCAAAAAAGAACAGTTGAGCTATCAGGCTTATCGTGACGCCCTCCTGCCTATACTCCTGGTCATGTAGCAGCTCTCACACAGTTCTCTTCGTATGCCTTCTCTTATTCATGGTGCATACCTAATTATGATTACACTAGGACCAGGTCTAGAAATGACTGCACTTCGTTGGTTAGCATGTGGTGTGTGAAGCAGTTAACTCAACCGAATGGATATTTCATTTTTCAATGTCTAAAGTTAATAACTTCCAAATGAAGAGGCAGATGAGAAGCAAATCATCTGGCATCTTAATTTGAATAAATTATATGGCAAATGACAGTGTGAATGGAGTGTGCTGGTGAGCCTAACTCCAAAAGGACCTTTACTAAGTCACTGTGATTACTTTCAGCATAGGCCTAGGAATGGGACCTTGTAATACTTGTTTGGAAAAGTCACCAGGCCTTCCTGGGATTGGACAGGATGACCACAGAGTTCCCTTCAAGCTCTAGATCTAGGAACTGATGATCACCTTCCCAGATTTTTTGTCCTTTCCATGGACCTTACACTCTGCTACTTTGGAATGATAATTGGTATAAATCTTTTTCTTCCCCAAACCTAATCAAGGCATCTTTAATTCCTCCATAGGACCTCAATGTAAGGTGGTTTCCCAAAGAAAGTTTAACATGAGGCAAGTTGATCCACTTAACAAACCTGAGACTCCAGGGTACCAGGAATGTTGTAGTTAACATTTGAGGGTGGTCATCAGAATCCTAAATATGTGTATTCCCTAGCATGCCCTTGGATATGTATGCTTAGTAAGCTTAAACAGCTTATGGAAAGTTTTCAAGTAATAAAAAATCACTTCTTGACAAGGAACAGTCAAAAAATATGCTTGGATTTGTTATTCCTCACATTTTAAGGGGAATTGAGCTTAGGAAAAGATTACTTAATTAGGTCTATGTGTGCTTATTGAAGAATGGTCATAATTTGGAGAGTATTGTGAGTGAACCAACTTGTATATCCTTAATATTATCCCTCCTGCAATGGCAGACTCCTCACAGCCCTACTCTGCTTAAGAATGTGCCCTTCTGTGGTGTCATTTTTATACAAGGAATCCCTGCTCTCAGGACCACATAGGATCATTCGATATCATGAAGGTCTTCACCATGTGGAAACTAGAAAGTAGTCTCATTATGGGACTTTTAATGGTTACCTCCAAGAGGGACATTAGTCACTGGATAAGTCATGAGACTATCACTTATCTCAGTGTTTGTATCCTAGAGTGGAAATAGAAGATCCTCTGATAGATGTCCAGTTGAAAATATTGCAAAAGTTGGGAGACAAAGTGACAAACCGAGAATGCCGACCATGATTCGTGATTTTGTCATTTACAAATGCCTGTAAATTCATTCATCTGTTTTAGTAAGCATCCAAGTTCACCAAGGCAGAACTGCTAAGCTATCACTAGTGCCCTAAGCAAACTATTAGGAATGAGTTCCCTTTTCCTTTATTTTTATTAGCTTCCCATGTAAGCAACAGAGAGGTTTTCTACTATTTTTAAACTTATTCAAAAGTACCAATAACTTATGAGCCTTTGAGCATGCCAATATTGCAATAATGGCTAGATTGTCAGTACTGTGGAGTCACAGTACCACAGTATACCACTTCTAAAATCTTTTTGCATCTTGTTTGTTCATTGAAAGATCTAATCAGCTTCATTTCTCAAAAATATGAGTCACCAAAGCAGTTTCAGATTATCTTTGTGAGCCAACTCTTTAAAGGAGTTTCTGCATTAAGAAAGGTTACTTTAACATTAATATCAACCTGACTGACCATGCATAGGATTTTCTTACTTGGATATATCAGTTTTTGATGGAGTAAAACCTACATTTACCTTCTTAGAGTTATTACATTAAGGGCCTTGAGTTATGGAGCTATTGTCATGAAGTGTAACTGAGACAGCTGTTCCTTTTACTCCAAGGAAAAAATGACCCTAACAGTACTGCCAATGAGTACTTTGTAAAAACTGTGTCAAGTTATAGGATGAAGGAGACGTGGAGAGTTCAAGTGGAAGGAGCACTGGATAGGAAATCATGAGGCCTGGGATCTATCTGCAATTTTGCCTGTAATTGACTATGCACCCTTGAGCAAGTCTCTAAACCGCTATGATCCTCAGCTTCCCCATTTGTGAAATGGGAAAGGCAGACTAGATGACCCTCTAAGATCCCTTCCGCTTCTGAAATTGCATGATTGTTGGAGCAAGTTACAAATTTCAAGCTTTTCAAAAAGCATTCATCCTTTGCATCTGTACTTTCTACCTTGTTAATGTTATCCTATACAAGCTTTGACGCAAGTCAGCTGAAGTACAATCAACCACCCTCTATCCTTAAATGAAAACCTAGACAGCAGTCCATAAAGGAAAGCACAGATTGTTACATGGCAATTATAACACTTGAATTGCTGGTTAAAATGTATGGCAACATTGTCAGTGCTGGGTATTTAGGATGTCAGTCAATCATACCTAAATCATAAGGCAGAGGAAATGAATTATGAGGTAGCAGTATCAGTCAACCAGTGCCATAATCCTGAACTTGTTTACTTAAAGCTGATGTGTCAGAAGAAATGAACGTATGATCATTTAGCACTCATAGAAACAACGTTCACCCTGTTTTCATTTCTTGCTTAGATGAATGCCCCTCTCATTCTGTCTGCCCAACCAAGGTAAAGAAATTTCATGGTTTGACTGTTGCTAGTCATTTGGACGTTTCCCTTGAAAGCTTTGAATATCTCTTTTTCTGTGTATATTTTCTTTCTTTTCCTGATAAAACAAAGGTAAATTATCCTTCACATCCTGTAGACCCAATACTTCACTTTTTTTTGGATAAATGTAAAAGTGCTATTCTTCCTGGTGCCATAAAACCTCCTTAAAATGAGAATGACAAGTAGCTTAGGACAGGCTTCATCCTACCACAGGAATGTAAGGGCACGTAGGGTTGTGTGTTAAGCTCAGATAGGTCTTAAATCCCCATTGGTCTTTCAGAAAGCTAGAAACTTGTTCTCCTCATCCACGAAAAAAAAGTACTATAAATACAGCAGCAGAAGAAAATCAGGAAAATGATTCTTTGTGTACCCACAGAATCTCAGAATTGGAAAAGATCCCAGTAGCCATCTAGCCCAAACCAGACCTGAACAACAATCCCTATTTCAGTATTTCCACCAAGTGGTCATCTGGCCTTTGCTTAAAGATTTCCAGGGAAAGAGACCCAGCCACCTCTTGAGTTAGTCATTTCTGAATAGCTCCAATTGTTAGGATGTTTTCCCTTACATCAAGTCTAAATCTCTTTCACTGTATTCTTTACCCATTGCTCTTAATTCTGCTTCTGGGGCCAAAGAAAATAAATCTGATATCTCTTCAGCGTGATAGGCCTTCAGTCGCTTGACGGCAGCTCTCCTGTCCTTTCCCTTCCAGGAGAAATATCAATTATTCCTTCAACAGATTCTTATATGGCATGAAACTGAGGCCCTTTCACATTCAGGTTGCCTTGTTCTGGATGTTTCTAGTTCATCTGTCCTGAATACAGTCCTGCCACAGATTTATAGTGACTAGGACAGAGAAGAGTGGGGTTCTTGCTTTCCTAATCCTAGACATGATTCTTCTCTTAAGATCAGACTAAGTGTCTCAGCTGGTGTCATATTATTTACTCATAGTGAGATCACAATCCTCTAAAACAAACCTGATGTCTCACCATACTTCCCTGATCTTGTACTTGTAAGGTACAACTTGACATTTCTCTTTTAAATGTAACTCCATCAGATTCAGCCCAGTGTTCTATGCTGTCAAGATCTAGTCAGCCAAAGGACAGTATAAGAAACTGGGCTCCTGGGTGTGATATCATGGGAGTGCAAAGCACCAAAATGGAAGGTGAGCAGGACCAAAGGCACATTTTGCACACTCACTTTTGCCTAGGGGTTGGCTAGCCTGCATAGTGATGAAAGCATAAAAGGGATGGGCGTCCTTTTCCCCTCAGATTCTTCCAAGGTAAGATCAAGGAAGCTATGAAACAGCTCGAACTAGAGGAACAGATGGCAGAGGCGGCAGCTGGAAGATGCTATGTGTGTCATAACTTGTGCTTTAGAGCACAATTAGACCATTAGAGCGTCCTGGTCTTCTTGCAAACCCATGTGTCAGGCCCTTCCTGATTCCTACAAGGTGCTCTCAAGTGAAGGCCCCTTTAGCATTCCCATGCTTTTATGCATATTCAGTTCTGCCTTGTCCTGTCACGGACAGCTGAATATTTAACATCCTTCTGCACAGCCTAGAGACATGAAAAATATTAAGCTTTAAAATGATCCTAGAATGTCATCATTCAGCCTGGTCATCCGAGCTGCAGGCAGCACACACAAGTGGGAGTCATGGGTAAATGAAGAGCATTTCTAACGTGCGTTATCAAGGAGCACTCTACAAAAGGGCCCAATTAGTAATATCACTCCCATAATAGATTGCTAGAATTTTAGTCACATGATATAACACATCACCCCTCTGAATGGAGGGGCACCTATATTGCATTGTACTCACATAAGGAAAAAGCCTAAAATTGCCCACTTTGAGTTGAACAGGCCAAAACACAGCAAAGAGTGTAATGTAATCAATTGTTCTTATTAGTGCCTGAATAAGGGAAAAGATTCAGGAAGTTTGCATAACACTCTTTGATGGTAAAATACCTGTTTTAATGAAAATCCTGTGCCCTCAAGTCTTATTTCATAATGGAACCTATTACAGATGACTGGTTTGGAATTGGGCTCCTGATGTCAGGATGTAGGCATTTTTAAAGTAAAAATGAGAAAGTAAAATTAGATATATTATTCAAAAAAATCTCTTATGAATGACCTGCTTCCTATGAAGTTCATCCTGGAGTCAGGGCGAAATGATCTTAAACAAATTCTACCTCCATTATTCCTTTGCTGACATTTAGCAAGTTTTGTATTTTAATATGCTCTATTTTGTCAGCCTGGTCAGAAGTTGAACTATCTTGTTCAGCAAAAACATTATAATAGCAGGTTCCTGGAAGAATAGACTAAGAGAGCTTTATAAAACCTTAAAAGTTACATATTACTCGGAGAGACTACTGAATTATAGTCTATCAAATTATACATTGCAGGCAACCATGTTGAAAGAAACAGCATGGGGGAAAGACAAATAGAGGGTCAGCTTTCCTGAGAACATGGAAATGCTCAAGAGAAACTCGCAGTCACTTGCTTGACACAAATGAAAAAAGAGTTACATTCCAGTAACCATGATGAAATGGGGCCACCAATTAAATCCCACAACAGTGACCTTCTAGAGACTTTGTATATGGATATGTTGAACATTCAGGCTTACATTCTGAATTGTCAAACACTGAGTTACACAGAATGTTTTTTTTCCCCAAAGAAATGCAATTGAATTACTTTTAATCATGTAAGCTATTACCAGGTAGGTCTTGTAGGACTTGTTCTACTCAATAAATGAGAATGACTTACAATCACCTCAGTTTCCAGGTAGGGTTTAATGGGAAGAGTTCTGTACTAGGAATGAGCTAATCTGTGTTCTAGTCCCAGAGTCTGCCACAGACTCACTGTGTGAACTTGAGCAAATGATTTCATCTCTCCCAAAATAACCTGTTTTTTTTCAATCTGTAAAATCAGAGGGCAGGACCAAATCATCTTCCATCTTGAACACATCATGACTCAGTTGTACATAAAGAAGTTCCTTCATATCTGAAAATTTTGTTCTCAAGCAAGTTAGGTTATGTCCCTTCCAGTTTTCTTTTCACTCCTTATTTGCTTAGCATAGATGTTTTTTTTTTCATACATTGCATAGGTAAACTTCAGGCCAGCAAAGTATTTCAAATTCCAAATTACTGAAGTCTGAACTAATGAAATCCCATAATGAAATTTCATGGTATCACATATTGATAAAAGTCTTCTAGCAATACAAAGGTGATCTTTGTTGTAATAAGATTTAATCTACATGCTATTTCTAGAAGAAATCCAACTTGGATTTTATCTTTTTATAACTTTTATCATTATAACCCACCCCAACTATATGACATAGTAACTGTTCATCATGCTACCTGTAAAATATACTTTTCATGGTCCTTATACTTGAATTTGGGTTGATTACTTTCAACTAAATTGCAATTCCTACTGATTTTAGTGTTGCATGTGATTAAAACCATTATTCAAAAGCTAAAATACACTGGACTTTGGGCACAACCTGCATATAGGCATAATCAAAGCTACATTTCTTCTGCTTTGATTTTTGAAACTTTTAAAACAAATGTGGTGAGTTGTCAGAATTTTCCAAAGATTCCAGCTTTAGCCGTGATATTTTCCCCTAGTATGTTCCAGATAAGAAATAGCATGGCAGGGGCGGCTAGGTGGCGCAGTGAATAGAACGTCGGCCCTGGAGTCAGACGGACATGAGTTCAGATCCGACCTCAGACACATAATGCACAAACGAAAAAACCTAGCCGTGTGACCTTGGACAAGTTACTTAATCCCAATTGCCCTCTGAAAAAGCAAAAAAAAAAAAGAGAGAGAGAGAGAAATAGCGTGGCATAGTGGATAAAGAGCTGACCTAAGAGCTGGGAAGATCTGGCTTCAAGTCCTGTCCCTGGGCAAGTCACTTAGACTCAATGCTGCAACGACCACTCCATCTTAGAATTTGTGCTAAAGAATGAAAGGAAATCCAAGAATAGTGGGGCATTTGTCCTAAACTTGGGGAAAGCGGGTACAGATATATTTATAGATAGATAAACCTATATAGACATATGTGTGTGCTCAGTGCTGTCAGCACAATGTCTGACAAACAGAAACACCTGGAGTACCTCACCTGAACTCTCTTATGGATCTCCTTCATCTCAAGGGCAAATATTATTGGCGAGTATGCTGTTTATGCCTCAACTGACGTTTGTTATCAGACAGTCTTTGGGTTTTTTTTGTTTGTGTGTGTGTGTGTGTGTGTGTGTGTGTTGTGCTTTTTGAAGGGAGGAAGGTGGGGCAATTGGGGTTAAGTAACTTGCCCAAGTTCGCACAGCTAGTTTTTGTGTTAAGTGTCTGAGGTTGGCTTTGAACTCAGGTCCTCCTGACTCCAGGGCCTGTGCTCTATTCACTGCGCCACCTAGCTGCCCCTTATTAGACAGTCTTTGAACAGGGTAATTTTTGTTGGTACATCTTCCAGGATGTTTTCTGGACCCTGACCATGCTCCAGCTCTTCATCCTGAAACTTTACTCAAGCCCTGGAATTCACATATTAGAGGTACTTTCTCTCCCTGCAGTTTCTTCCTCTGATATGATGGCACCTCCCAGAATCTTCATTTAAGGAAGGTGCCCGGGCCAGCTAGGTCTCAGTCCTCTGCAGACTGTACTCTCACCTCCTCTACCATCCCCCAAGCTAGGTACCTTCCCCCCCATCCCCCTTTTCTGCCTCCTTTTATTTATTATCTCATGAAATTAGAATGTAAGCACCTTGAGGCAAGGAACCATCTTTCTTGGTACTTGTATTTGTATTCCCAGCACTTAGCACAGGACCTAGCACATTGTATGTGCTAAATAAATACTTGTTGATCTGATTGATTAACAGGGAGTCAGAGATCATTGTTTCAAAAATAGTTAATGAAAGGTCCTAAGCAATTTTTTTCATGGCTACTACTCTCTTTTAGGTAATACTTAGGAAGTGTGCCTGTTTAAAATAAAGGGATATCAGCATTCAAACCATCCTTGATGAAGAAAATAGTTTATGTGGAGTTGTTAACTGATCCAATCATTCTGGAACTATTCCCAAAGGACCATAAAAATGTGCATACCCTTTGACCCAGCAATACCACTTCTGGGGCTGTATCTCAAAGAAATCAAAGATGGGGAAATGACCCACATGTACAAAAATATTTATAGCAGCTCTTTTTGTGGTCACCAAGAACTGGAAATTGAGGGGATGCCCATCAATTGTGGAATGGATGAACAAGTTGTGGTATATAAATGTAATGGAATACTATTGTGCTATAAGAAATGGTCAGCAGGCAGACTTCAGAAAAACCTGGAAAGACTTATATGAACTGATGCTGAGTGAAGTGAGCAGAACCAGGAGAACATTGTACACAGTAACAGCCACATTGTGCAATGACTAACTTTGATAGACTTAGCTCTTCTCAGCAATGCAAGAACCTAAAATAACTCCCATAAACTCATGATGTAAAATGCCTTTCACACCCAGAGAAAGAACTCTGGAGTCTGAATGCAGATCGGAGCATACTATTTGCTCTCTGTTTACATTTTGTTTTTTTTTCTTTATCATAGTTCCTCCCATTCATTTTAATTCTATACAATATGACTAATGTGAAATTATGTTTACTAAGAATGTATATGTAGAACCTGTCAGATTGCATGCTGTTTTAGGGAGGGAGGAGGAGAGGGAGGCAGAGAAAATTTAAAACTTATGGAAGTGAATGTTGAAGACTTAAAACAAATTAATTTGTAAAAAAGAAAATAATTTATGGTGATTTTTCTAGATTTTTTCCATTTTTGTGTCCATTTGCAATCCCTCAATTTTCATCCTTGAATGTCTTTGCTTAGTTGGCTATCTTGACAAGCCTTCTTTAAACTGATTTTACCCTCCACTACTTCTGTCTCCTTTATAATCATCTACCATCCTACATGTGACTTTACAGATGAGTTTCCAGTCTGATCTAGTGTTGCCTTTGACAACTCTCTCCCTTTGTTTGGCAAAGAAGGCAGATATTTGTTGACTAAGGTGCTTTCTGTGGTCTTTTGGTGGTCTTGCTCTGGCAACTAATTAGGACTGGTTAGACTTCTGTATGGAATTGTTATATTCAGTGTCAAGATCATTCCTTTTGTTCACTTCCCAGTTTTGATTGTCAGGTACTTGCTTAAGTAGTTCAGGGTTAAGTATTTTCAGTTATATACTATGTCCTTTTCTCGTAATTCTTTTTTTAACTAATTCTGATCTTGGCTCTATAAAGTCACTTATCTAACTATACGCTGACAATTGACATAGAGATAACTCCCATGACAACAAAACATCTTTCTTGAGTGTTAAAATATAATCTATTTTTACTCTTTAACATATTGCTTGATGCTCAGTGTGTCTAATGCCTTCCTTGTGTTTTCAAAGAAAGAGTTTGTGATATGGAGGTGGGAGGCTTTTCTTAATAATCTTCAAGTCTTTGGCTTCTTTCATTCCTTCTTCTTGAATTATTTTCCCATATGTTTTTTCTTAGTCTCAACTTTTCTTACCTTTGCACTGAAGTCACCAAATATCAGAGTGCAGTTTGATTTAATTTGGAAGGCCTTATCAAACTCTTCATAGAATTTCTCTACCTCTTCATCCACAGCAAATGATGTTGGTAGATATGCTACAATTATTTTCATGATGATCTTTTTGTAAATAGTTTTTATTAACATTGCAGTTTGTGATAACCAAATATCCTATGAAATAGTGCTTCTTATTATCTTTGGGCATAAGTTAAAACCCACTCTGCTAACTTCTTTTTTGCCTTTCTAAGGAATATCTTTAAGCTATCCTTCAATTTAACTGTAACTGCCTTTTTTTTCTTTTGGTTTTTTATAGAGTAAAGATGTCAAAGTTGATATAATCCAGCTCCTTTAGTCCTATATGTCTTATCATTGGTCACTGGAAAAGGATCTCGTGGTACTAGTGGTAAAATTAAAGTTTATTGATGGTCTGAAAACTATGTGAATCTTAGCATTCTCTGCCCCCTTTCCCATAATTCTGCCACCATCACTGCAAATGACCACATCAAGGCCAAGGACTGTTGTTTCATGGATTTCTATAGTTTAAAAAGCTCAACCTTTGTGGCTACCCTGTTGATATGATTCTTTAGGTAGCTAAGTTAGTCCTCAAAAAAGTTAGTTAGTTCTTAGAAAAATAGACTCTCTCTCTCTTGCCATGAGTCATACTTAATGTGTAGCCTTCAAGAACCCAGGGTCACCTACACACCATGTAAAGGCATCAGAGCAGAACTTTGTTTCAAAATAACTGGGTCAATTTATAGCTTTAATAATAGTGCATTATTGTGCCTGTCTTCCCACAATCCTACATAGGTTTACTATTTCAATTATTTCTCATCTTTCCCTTCCAAGCAAATATGATGAAAGATGGAAAGAGCCAAAACTAAAAGGGCCGTAGGAAGGTAGGCAAATTAATACTCACTCTTGGTGGAGTTGAGGATTATCCCAACTATTTTGAAAACAATTTAGTATTATATGAGAAAAGTCAGACTCAGTGATCCCTTTGGTGTATGCATATCCCCAAGGAGGTCCAAAATAGAAAAAAAAAAAAACGTCCCATGTATACCAAAGCATTCATAGCAGTACTTTTTTGTGGCAGCAAAAAAAAAAAAACTGGAAATAAGTATCGTGTCCATCCATTGAGGAATGACTGAACAAATTGAGATATGTGAATGTAATGTCATTGCACCTGAAGAAAGAACAGATATGAGGAATTAAGAGAAACATAGAAAGATTTATAGAAACTAAGATAAGTAAACAAAACCAAGAGAACAATATACAAAGTGACAAAAATAACACAAACAGAAACCACACTAAATGGCAAACTCTGATTAATTATCATGTTAATTTTCAGCCTAAAAGGCCTCATTATGAAACATACCTCCCTACCTTCAAATCTGGTGACTATATGTCTAGGTTTTGCTTAATTTTTTTTAAACAAGGAAGGATTCATGGTGTAGTGATAGCAAGGAAAAGACTTCAGAAAAACCCAAAAGGTTACTTTAAAATAAAGTAATATAAGTAGAATGCAAATGTGGGGGCATTTTTTTTACATTTTGTCTTTGTATCCTCAAAACCTTTTTCCTTGTACACAATAGGCACTTAATAAAATCTAGTTGAATTAAAATGGGGAAAAAAGAAGTGTCAGAAGTGTTCAAATTCAGACTGATCTGATGCCAGAAATGGAACAAAATGTAGCAAAAGTGTAAGTTTAGTCATACTGGGGAAAAGAGGAGGATTCAAAAGGGCTAGGAGCCCTACAGAGGAGAGGAGATCATAATACCAATGAGTAGAAGGTAAAGTTGCTCAATTCTAGTTTTGCTTCTGTTTTCTCTCTGGACTGGAAAAGTGAGAAAAGAATTGGCTAATAGAGATTTGATGCCCAAGGAAAATAAGAGAGCCCCCAACTGCTTTTGATGATTTCGTGTAATCTAGCCCAGATGAACTATACCAATAGGGTACTGAAAGAATTGACAGATCCGACTGCTACGAACCACTGTCCATGGCCTTTGAAAGAAATTCAAAGCAGGAGTATTACACCCCAAATGAAGAGTGGCAAAGGGTGGACTGATCTTCACAAAATGGAGACAAATGTAGTCTGCAATATAAAAACCAGTGTGCCTGAACTAGTTTCAATGCCAACTTTTGGAATGCTTATGATAGTTAAGGGGACGTTTAACAAAGGAAGTAGAGATAACAAAGAGCCAGCTTGGCTTCAGGCTAACATAATTTCCTTTCTTGACAAGGTTACTAACCTGGTAGATTGGGGGAATGCTGTGGATATGGTTTACCTTGACTTTAGCCAAATAATTGATAAGCTATTTGTGAGGGGAAAAAAATATATGTGGACTAAAAGACAGCCCAATTAGATGGATTTGGAACCAGTTGAATAACTGGAATCTGAATAGCCATGAATAGTTTCTTATCAACATGGAAGGCTTCCTCGAGTGGAGCACTCCAGGGATCTGTGCTTGGACCTGTGCTGTTTTAAATTTTGGTCAATTAACTGAATAAAAGCATTGATGGCATACTTATCATATTTGCCGATGACATAAAGCTGGAAGGGATAGAAAACATCACTGGACAACTGAATAAGGATTCAAAAAGATCTTGACAGGCTGGAACACAGAGCCAAATCTAATAAGGTGAAATTCAATAGAAATAAATATCTTCATAGTGACAACAGGGAAGGTGAGAAACAGACACTGATAGCACAGGCAATGTAAGCTAGAAAAAAATACCCTCAATGGGCCACACTCAAACACTGGTCTATTAAGCATCATTAAACATTTCAATTATTGTTTTTGTCCTTGACATTTATTTTACTTTTTTTTATAAAAACAACAGGGGTGAGTGAATTGAAAATGTACTCTTCTTCATGTCTGTGATACAACAAACTGATTTTATAAGAGACTTGGACCAAGGTTGTCCTTCTCTACAAGCAATAATAATCTCAAATGCCCCTTTCTCCTGTACATAAACAATTGGTATAGTTGCCCTTTGTCTCTCTGCCTTTCCAGGGTTTGATTGTCTAAGAAAGAAACCTTAATTTAATATGTCCTACTATAAATATTACTTCTTGTTTAGTCTTAGAGGGTGCTATCATGTGAGATGCCCTTAAAAACATATAAAAGTGATTGAAGAAAGGAAAACAATATGGAAGACTTCAGAACTCTGATCAATGCAGTAACAAATCATGAGGTTAGAAAGCTGATGGTGAAAAATGCCTCCTGCCTCTTGGGAGACAGGTGGTGGACAATAAGTGCTGAATGAGACATTTGTTTTCAGACGTAATCAATATGTTGAATTGTTTTGCTCGGCTGTATTTGTTAGAAGGCAAGGTTCTATTGAAGTCAGTGGGAAATGATAGTGATTTTAGAAGGAAAGAACATCAATATAAAACATTAAAAATAATAAAAGAAAGTGGAGGGGTGAAAAGTGAGCCTGTTATGTGAACTCTAATGACATTTTAAAAGTCAGTAATCTTGCCCATTCAATGAACTTCAGAAAAAAATTGTTTGTACCCTATTTATTCTGACTTTCCCCAAAAAATGTATATTCAGACTGGCATCAATAATATCTTTGTGGATAAGAATTACGAGCCTCTGTATTGCTTCTTGGCACATATGGCAAAATCTTATTTATCTTGAGACCAGCCTTATGGAACCCTCATGCACTCCAAAAGTGCTGCATCTGATAAAAAATGTTAAAGTAGCTCTGACTAGATTCAATTCAATTAAATAAGTATTTATTAAGTTCCTACTATATGCAAGGCACTGTGCTAGGCTCTGGGTTTACAAAAAACAATAGCAGAACCAGTCCTTTCCTTGAAAGAGCATAGCAGAAAGCAGTCATGAAAAGAGCTGAGAATAGTGAAAGACTAGAAAATTCTTCCTGATGTACTATGAATGTGTAAGTTGTTGACAAGAGAAAGGAGTGTCCTTTTGAGCGGATGTCTATAAGAGGTAAGCTACTCCATAGGAAAGCCAAAGAGCACAGTAGAAAGCCCAGGAAGCATAACCTAAGTGGAGACAAGGGGAAGGACAAGAATAGGGGACAGCCATGGCAAGAACAGAGCTGGAGAGCAGCAGACCCTGACAGCAGAGAAAGATGGTGGCCAGAAAAGAGGCAAGCTAACACAGCTCAGTGTTGGCTTCCAAGGGAGCAAAGTTGTTGTTGTTGTTGTTGTTTTGTTGAGTCCTTTCAGTCGTGTCCAATTCTCCATGGCCCCTTGGCAAAGAGTGGTTTTCTATTTCCTTCTCCAGTTCACTTTACAGTTGAGGAAACTAAGGCAAATAGAGTGAAGTGACTTGCCCAGGATCACATAGCTAGTAAGTGAGGCCAGATTGGAACTCAGAAAGAGAAGTCTTCCCAATTCCAAGCCCAGTGCTCTATATACCATGCCATCTAGCTGCCCCTTAGGGAGCAAAGAGCACCTTGTATTTCAGTAATTGTCCAGTAGCTCTGCTCTTTGCATCTTGGGGTTGGAGAAGGAAGAAGGGTTTCACCACACTTTGAAGTTCCAGTTCTTAAAGGGTAAACTCTTCATTCTTCAGAATTTTCTCCTACCCAGAACTAATCATTCCAGAACCATGCCAGTTTATCAAGGCTTTACTGTATATCACATTTCAACAGAAAAGGCTGTATTATAGATTGACCTCTCATACCATGCCTAGCTGAAGCTCTCCTACTAGATGCCTTTGTAATCAGCTTGTCTTATGTATGAATGATTCTAGGCGCCAGAAATGAATCAAACATTTGACAGAAGAGGGTCAGAAAATGCAGTGGAGACAAGAGGCTCCTTTTCATCAGTAATTTCCTTCAACTGTTGGGCTTCCTTAAAATTCTTTCTATGGCCGCGTCAAGTTCTGGCATGGACTTCTAGACGCCCAGAGTGTTAGAGGCAGAAGGAACCTTGGAGATTGTTTAGTACTCCCCTCATCTTCCATTTGAAGCAACAGACGAGAGACAAAGTCATTCATCCAGTATGGTCACATAGTAATAAGTTCTAGAGCTGTGCCCAGAGGCCAAGGACTCCATCCAGTGCTCTTTACTCTAAATCATCCAGCACTTGTTGCGAGTTCATTTTCTTCTGCTATCTTTGCACTGAGAATAGCTGAAAAGTTAAGGAAAATAACCTGATTTTGTGCTATTGTGACAGTGATTCATGCAAGAACTCCCATCTGCATGTCTTCCCATGATTTCTGCTGAAACACTACCATACTCTTATCAGGAAAATGTTGGGATACACTGTGCATTGTGCACATAAGTATGTGACAAATGGCTCTGGGATTGAACTTAATGTTGAATGGTGGCACAAAAGTGTCACACATAAAGCCTGCAGGCCCCCTGTGACCCCACAACACTTCTGAGTAAGACCTGAACCAGATTAAAATGTAACTGGGAAATATTTAACAAAACAGATTCACACAAACACCAGAGATAATGTTAATTTGTGGTTTTCTAAGTCAATATGTGGCCTACAGAGATCTGTTTCTATTTGAGTTTGACACCAAACTAGAATGTTCTAGAATGTATCCAAAAGTACAAAGAAACTTATTATTCCCACACGGCAACTGGCTCCTTCACTACTTTACTCATTTCTGTATGAGTAATTAATAATGGTTAGCTTTTCAAATCAATCCATTAAAAAATGAGACATACAAAATTTAAGATATCATTTGCTTGAGTGACTAATATGACCTTTGGAAATACACACATTGCACAAAAGCACTGAGCAGGTTACTCATTTGCCAAGTTATTTTGCCAAATGCAATGCCTCTGCAATGGAATATTAAAAAAACAATAGGATTAAAAATAAGGGCTTTAATAAGGAGCTAATCTCTCCCTCTCCCCCACTCCCTGCCACTTTCCCTCTCTTTCTACCTCCTTCCTTCTCTCCTTTTTCCTCTCCCTCTCTCTGCTTTCCTTCCTCCAAGCCTACCAATAACTGAGGACACAAGATGAAGGAATGAAAGCAAAAGCAAACAATCTTGTCTCAGTATCCCCACACAGCTCTTCTCCCTTGGTGAATTCTGGTGATGCAGACTCCTTATTTCTCCCTATAGGCAAATGGAATAGATAGCAGACCTTACACAGAGGACCAGATTCTCAAGTCATTTCAGATTTCAAGGAAAAACACTATGAAAGTACCAGTTTTTAGACAATAATGGAGGTCCACCTAATCTAAACATTGTATGCCTTCAGTATGTTTGAATATACTTTATCTGGTCACGTATTAGATGCCCCCTGTGCCAAAAGTTCTTAGTAGCTACTGAGTCATCCTAGTCATACTCCTGGACATGTAATTCATACACATGAAAACCAAGTGCATTCATGTACAAAGGCCTTGACAGAAAAGAGAGATTGTTTTCAGTGCTTGAATTTGAGGCATCATGGTCATCAGGTATTCTCCCTGGATGACCTCCCTCCTTTCTACCCCTCCCTAGCAAAATCCTCCCCATGATTCAAAGCCTATCTCAAATCACACCTCCTTCAGGAAGACTTCCCTGATTACTCTGGACAAAAGTGACCACCTCTGTACTCTAGATCATAGACTCACTAGAAGTGACCTTAGAGGTCAGCTAAGTTAGTCCTTTTATAAATGAGGAAACTGAGACCCAGAGAAGTTCAATAACTTGCCTAAGATCACACAGGTAGCATATAAGTGACTTGGGATTCAAATCCAGTTTCTCTGATGACAAATATGGCATTGTCACCACTGTACCATACATCATTTTGCATTTCCTCTCTCTCCCACTTGTGGTACATACTGCCTGAGATATTATGTGCATACATAGTTTATTTCCCCACTCAGATTATAAGCTACTGGAAGACAGGAACTGTGTCTCCACTAGTTACACCCCAATTCATAGCACACAGCAGAATGGCTTGCAGTTGATACTCAGTCAATAAGTTTATCATAAATTCATGTGCTTGGCAGCAATAACTTGGTGGGCCATTGTAATGGAAAATTTCATCTCAACCTAATGCTGTCCTGGATCCCTCCTGAGCAGCTAATGTTCTTTGGCATTGGGGGGAAGAAAAGTGAGGAGAAAGGGGATGGATTCCAGCTGGGTACACAAAACAAATGATTAGTCAATTAACATGTAGAGATCACCTGGAATAGCACTTATTTCCCCCCAGGTTTTCTTTCAGCCAGATGTAGAGCATGCAGTGTGGATTGTTCCAATGGTTCATTATTTCTAATACTTAAATATAGTCTCTGGAAAACCTCTTAGACTAAAACTAACATTTCCTATTCACTGTTTGTCAGGTTTTGACTTCAAATCAATGTGTAATGAAAAATGTCTTAAGTAATCCAAAAGCAGCATGAGTTGGTATGCTAATAGTTCTGCCATTTGAAATTTGTTAAATTTATAGGCTTAGGTTCCAACCAGAAAACGTGTCTCAAAAAATTTAACTTTTCTGAAGTTTTTGAAGATGTCCATTGTCTGAATGGGAAATCGAATATTGTGCTAAGTGAAGGCATTAAGGCATTTCCTAGTCTTTTTGCTTTGGACTTCACAAAAATGACCATTTTTTCAACAAGTCAAGTGGTACTAGCATATAGAAAGGGAGAAGACCCTTAGCTATGAGAAATTCCAACTGAGTTATCCTCTGCCAAATAGGAGACCTGAGAGTTTGTATAAATAAGGGAAGAGAGAGCACCTACCAGGTTGGATTCAACTACATTTTACATATATCCCAAATGCTGGATGCAAGATGGTCTTGCAAACTGTGCCTTCCATTGTTGCATGCATGAGTTCCTCATGGTGTCTAAAAATAAGTCAAAGGAGTTCTGGAAAGATCAACATTACTGCTGCTTAGGTTCATGTGAACTTTTTAATATCAAGAATTCTTTGAAACTTGACGTTCACATCCTAAAAGAATAGATTGTCAAGCCCCCCCCCTTTCTTTTTTTTTCTTGAAATGATTATTTTCTACAAGAATTGTCCATCCATGCATTTGCTTTAAGTTGGTATAGCTTATAATGTAGTTTCTAGATAACAAATAGAACTGTCTGTTTGGTTGACCTTGGCCATGTCCATGTGAAACTAAAACATTTGGATTACTGGTAAAATGTTTCTTCTGTCATCTACATGTTTCCAAATGACTAGCTCCTTGGCTTCATGGAAACAAAATATTGAGTGATGGGGTGAATTTTTCCCGTTTTGTCTGCGTCTTTTGTTGTCATATGGACACAGTCTTTGTCCGAGGAAGTGGTATTACAAAGTCCTGGGCCAATAAATATGTTTTAAGAGCTCAACATCAGTTTTCAACAACAAAAATGTGTATTCCTGGGTTGTTTAAATTGTGTCAAAATTCATGCACACTTGTCAACAACCCACTTATGGTCTGAATCTGGAGATGGGTAATGTCACATTAAGGCTAAATCCTTTGAGGAATTTCCATGTTCCCCACCCAACTAAATGGAAATAGAGATAGCATATTAAAAAGTCTCTTAGTACTATTCAAATCAAACTTGGTTGTTTTAATCAGGAAACTATCTAACTGTATTTCAGTTCAATTATGTTCAGCTTTTTAATATTCTTTGAGAAGTACAGAAGTTCAGTTTGACTAGCACCCTCTTCTGAGAACTCATTTGTTCTTCAGTTGATAGAATGTGGCTTTTGTGTTCATTCCCTCAGAGTGAAAATCAAGGCTCTTTTTTATGACCTCACTTTCCTGTCTTCATTCATGTCCTCTTATTGATCAGGAAGTAAAGGTTTCTCATCTCAGTCTCCCTGGTAGCTTGAAGATTAACTGTGAACTTCTCTTTCTTTCTTGCAGAGAGGCGGAGACAACATCCGTGGAGATTCCGACAGGTAAATTGTACATGCTTTTTTGGTGTAACTACTAATGTCTCCCTTATACCATCACAAGTGAATGGTTCACCTTCTCACAGCAATTGAATTTGTTTGCTCAGAGTTGCCCTGTGTTTTTCACTTAAAAGAGCTTTCATGTCACCTAGAATAAACCTAAAGATTTCATCTGGGCATTGCATTAGAGAATTTGAAAAGAGTCTCTACTTTTTATGTTTTCTTGAATTTTATCTTGGTCAAAAGGAATAGCTTTAAAAAAGATGAAAATAAATTCAAACTGTCTTTCTAATTGACTTCGTGTTGGATGAGAGGTAGGAAATTCATACAATGGAAATAATTTCTTACAAACAGTGTTTGGAAATGACAGAACCATTTTCCAAAATGATATTCATCTTTTTTAAAAGTACTGTAATCAGGAAGGGTTAGCTAGCAAGGGCCTACTATCATATACTTTTCTTTCTAACTCAGCCAACCGTTTTCATTTGAGAACAAAGCTGCCTCTGCAGTCCATCACAAAAATCACACGCCAGGGCATTTGTTGCCACTTTGTCTTTGTGTGGGCTGATTCAGTCTGGGTTCCGCTGAGGCAAAAAGAAAACACTTAGTGTGTTCACTTAGTGAGTGAAAACACTCAAGTGATTCCATGTCAGTAAGTAAATGGCTGAAATATGGGCCATGGCTAAAATCCTAGCTGGCAAAATGGATTCTCCTCAGGCTCTTGGAGAAGGGGTAGTTCCAATCTTCTCAGAACACAAGAGGGGATTTTCTGTCAACGAGAAACCAATTTTGAAAGTGAGAGTTGCTGTGGAATCTTCTCAGGTAAACTTGGTCTTAGACAGAGCAAAGTTACTCATGGTGAAACAAGTTTAAATGCTTAAACTACATTTCTTTGTTCTTTTATTAACTTAACAGCAGGGTTTCTTTCCTGCCCTTTTATTTTTATAGCATCTTAAACAACACGGTGTCTCTCTTCCTTATTCCTTTTTGCCACCCAATTTGTGTGTTTCTCATAATATGAATTTCAGTGTATATTCTGAATTAACCAACGTCACTTATGCAAAACGATTAGTGTATCCTGTGATGGGACAATGTAATGGAAACAATTTTCCATTACAATTATGGTAATGATCATTCTTTTCCTGGGGATAAAATGAACTTGTTATTTCAATTGGGCGAACGTACACAAACTCCTTGATAGCAAGTCTGAGGACATATTTCATATACCTTTAATACAGCTTTGTTTCCATGCTTTAAAGATGGGTAGAGGGTCCAGTGGAGGTCCTTGAGTTTGGAGCTGACCCCCATCCTTGGCAGCATACAGCTCTGATGAGCCTCCCTGGCCTGATGGCCTTACCCAAGAGCTGCCAAAGACCAGGTTGCCTGATGGTGGCCAGCACCCAAAGTAGATTAATGAGTGTAGCTGGGAGGCTCAGGTGCTCTCCATCCAGCACTACTTGAGAATTGACCCCATGACCTGATTTTAAACCACAATTCCAAGATTTTATAGCAACTTGCAAAGGACTCTGGCTGAGTTCCTGCTAGTGCTTAAGGATTGTGAGGGACTTTGAGAGTTGCTAGGCAAATATATCATTATTTGCCCTCTATCAAGCTCCTCTGCCTGGTTTTCAAGGCCTTCTGTACTCTGGTTGGTCTCTTTCTACCTATAAAAATGTGTCTCTTTTTCTTTCCCAACACATAGCCTTATATACAGTGACACAGGTCTGCTTCTACTCCTTTCTAGCTCACACCTTTTGGTCATGCCAAATGCCTATCATCCTCCCTCCATTTATCCAAATCATTCCCATCTCACTAGCTTCTACACAAAGCTAGAATTCCCAAACTCTAGATCCCAACCTGGCTCCTCCACTCTTATTGCACTGAAGAGTCACTGCCTCATAGTTTACATGAGTATTTTGACAAATGATGTGATCTTGTCAATGGGGGTAGTGAAGCTTACCCATATCCTCCCCTTGTCTGGTGCCATTCTTATCAGTGTCCTACTACAAATCCTCCACAGATTCTCCACCCATTGTGCTGGGAGCCTTCCTCTACTTCTCTTGTCATTGGATAGATACCAATGGAGCACATGGGCTATCAATGTTACAGTGTGTTCACACTCATTCACACTATTCACACTCATCGTGTGCCTCTGCATTATTCATTGAGTGATTCTCAATGCTATTTCCTTGCAGATTACTACTCCATGACTGGCAGCTACAGGGTATTTCTAGAAGACTGTGCATGTTAGAAAGATGGGCCTTTGTTTCAGGGAGAAGTGTGGGGTCAATCCAGCCCCATCTTCTATTCAGAGCCCACAATTTAGCACCAAAATATTATCTAACTATGGCTTGTACATTGGGTTTGTCTGTTCAAGTAGAACTTAAGCTCCCAGTGGCCAGCAACTATATCTTCTTGCTCTTTCATGTCCCATACAGAGCTGAGCAAAGCATAGGATCTTAATAAATTCTTGCCAATAGAATGATTTTGGCAGCACACTGAGAAATATCACTGATAGAGAAAGCAGAAATCTACATTAAAGATGGCCACGTTGGGAGACTAACTGATATAGTGTGACATCAATATGATGGAAAGCCAGTGGTCCACACTGGTAGTCACACTGATGCATCCAGAGTTGTTTTTCCCTTCTATGTTTTTAAAAGCTTGTCCTATTGTAGTACAGACTCTGGAGCTCATGACCCCAACCCCAACTTTGGCTATCTGGTTGAGGCCTCAGAGTGGTTTTGGAAAATCCCACAGTCCCAATTCCTGAATAGCTCTCCAGTGACTTGCTGAGGTTCTACATGAACATTTTGAATGCCTTTCCAAGGGCTTTGTAGTAAAGAGTTTCAGAAAAAGTCTGTGTTCTGTAATGAACATTTTTCCATACTTCCAAATACATGGAGATACAATTTAACAAACAAATATCATTTTACAAAGTTCTAATAGATTCCTGCCTGTCTTTGGTGCTTACAAAGGGGCTTTTCCAACTCAAAACCAATAAAACAGAGAAAAAGAATAGAGAAAAGACAATCAAACCTCCCTTCTCAGAAGGAAAGTCTGATAGGGTCTTATAGAGTTCTCTTTCAGCATGTGGGGCCCTTCCCTCAGGGATTAGGGATTTCTGGCTCACTGGAAGTTATCCCCTTGCCCTTCAGATGAAAAGCCAAACTGTCCTGGGTAAAAATTCTCATGAGTCACTTAGCACATAAGACCATCCAACCAAAATTTGTAGGTGTTCCTTTTCTCCATGGGGCACATAAGAATTTCTCCATAAGTGATACCCTTGGAGGTCCAGGCAAACTTCTTCTGGGTTCCTGTGCTATATGGCACTTGAAATTTCCCCCAATAAATCCCTGCCCCTGCAAGGGCAATCCAAATAGTGTTTGTTCATTTTTGAGACTGGGTCTCCCTATGCCATCCAGGGCAGCAGCCTAGTGGCCTCCTGCTCTTTGGGCTCACCATACTTGTACTATACAGTGCAGATGCCTTTACTGCAGCTCAGAACTCCTAAACTCAAGCGATCCACCAGCCTCAGCCTCTCTAGAGACTGGGATTACAGGTGCCAGGAGTAGGTAGACAGAAGAGGTAGGAGACAGAAGCTCTTCACTCTGTCCACTATCACCACCACCACTACTACTGCCGCCTCCTCTTCTTCCTCCTCCATGAGCCCTTCCCTCTCAGGGGCTTGGCTAGAACAAGTTCCTAAGCTGTTTTTCCACTTGAATGCTAGGTTCCAAATTGGCTCACTATTATATCCAAAAAACCTAGGATGTGAAGAAATATCTCCAGCCAATCCTAAACCACTTCCTATGTAGAATCATTTCATCCAATGGCTTTCTCTCCTTCAAAATTAATTGAGACCTTTTTGCACCTAGTTTAGTGCCTTTGGATAATTGTGTGAGTCAATAAATGTGTGCTCAACCAATAAAGGTATCAAGAGTTGGAGCATCTTGTGGGGTGGGGAAATTGATTCAGTCGATTCCCACCTTTGCACTATGTATCACATTCAGTATCAAATTCTATTACCATGGATTGATGCAAAAAATCCAACCAAATTAAAGATCGTTTCTTGATACCTTGAGATAGTACCTAGTCATATTAAAGACCACTACGTTCCCACTCTGTTGCTGTGATGAAAAATTATTTTTTAAATACCGCTGTTTGACCTGAATGAGGATGCAGAGAACAAAAGAGAACTTTTCCTTGTGTTTGGAAAATTTGCAAGATTAAAGGATTGACATATATGTTAACACTTTTAAGTCAACCTGATAATTGAATTATGGACAAAAATAATGACTAAACCCAAATCTTAGTATCAAGAGCTTTTGCCAAAGTTTTGCTAGCTAGACTATTCCAGACCAGATAATTTCCTTACCCAAAGACAAACTTCTACAACCTTGAAAAAAAAAAACACTGTCAGGTCCCTTAATCTTTCTTTCCTTTCAAAGCACAGACCTATTTGAGTAGAATTGTTTATCAAGGACAAGGCATACAGCTGAAGAACACTACCTTTCAAAGTTAGCGAAGACATTTTCGAAATATCACTGTATGCTTTTGGACTGACCTTGACTGTTTTCAGTGTCTAAAATGATACCTGGCTGACCTGTAGCAAGATATTAAATTGAAGGGTGAATTTCTATCTTGTCTGAAATGGCAAAAAATGTTTTTTCCTTTAAAATGACAGCAATGATAATAAAAACAGTACTGGAATTTCTATAGCAACAGGGGAAAGGAAGGTCTGTCTTGGAACCAAAGGTAAATTTACTAAGAACAGAATTGTACAACTTTTCCTTTGCTACCCTTATATCTCACTAACCCAGTACTCTCATTTGTTTCGTTCAGTGCTGGTTTAATTTTCATATATCTAAAAGGAAAAAAAGCTCCACGTTGTCTTTGTCTACAAGGTAAACTAGAAACTAACATTTTCTCAACAGTCTGGTTAATAGAGAGATAAGGACCTGATTCATGAGCTAAGTCCCTCATCTATGAAAGGAGATGTGATTGACATTTAGTGATGTACTATTTACTGGAACTTTCAAGGATTAAGTTTTCAAACTCAGTCCTGAAGAGGTTACACCTAGTCCAGGCATGGGAATCTGTGGCCTCAAGGCCACATGTGGCCCTCTAGGTCCTCGGGTGGGGCCTTTTGACTGAGTCCAAGTTTTAAAGAACAAATCCTTTCATGAAGGGGATTTGTTCTGTGACTTGTGGAAGGGCCGAACTTGAGGACCTAGAGGGCCACATGTGGCCTCAAGGCTGCAGGTTCCCCACCCCTGACAAAGCCATTCCTGTTTAGCTAGAGTGACTACGTTCCTTGCCTGAGGTATAGGGTAGAATCAGGATAGAAATCTATGCCCTCAAGCTCCAAATCCAATTCTCTTTCAGCCTTGTGCTACCTACCTCTTCAGCTTCTCCCTCCCAAGAAGAATTCCCAATTGCTTGATGTTTGAAATTGACTGCCAGTTTAAACCTATTGGTCAAGTTGACTCATCATTTATTTTCCCTGAAGCTCACACTCATCAAGCACTCTCCACTATAGATTATCTTCTGAAAGGGCTTGTGGTTACCAACGTCTCAGTCAATACCAGAACAAAACTTGTCAACAGACGCTATAGCAAAAATGAATGGAAACAGAACATAGCCATGTTTTAAGCACAAACTCAACATGGTTTCACCCTAGTTCAAAGTAGCCTTGAAGGCAGGAACCACATACTTCTTTTATCTCCCACAGTCCTAACCCAGCTTCGTGCACATGGTAAGTGCTCAATAAATATTTTCTGAATTATGAATCAAAATGATCCCCAGTTATATAGCCTTTTAAGGCATTCAAAATACTTTCCTCATGAGTATTTGCTTGCCCATGTTTCCTATTTTATATCTCTTTGGGCTTTTTTCTTTCCCCACTCCCCACCCAGTACAATGTATAATCTTCTAGAACTGGGACTGTAGCTATGTTGCCAGCACCTAGTACAGCGCTACTCTTTATATAATAGAGGAATGATGAGTGTTTGTTGAACTAAATTATTGAGTAAAACTTGGTAGTGAGTCATACAAGGGTCATTAGCCCTATTTCACAGATGATGAAGTAGCCTCAGAGTATTTGGCTGTTCCTTACTTGTGGCCACATAGCTCCTCTCTCTTCCAGTCTTTAAACCCAAGTCTCTCAACTCATGGACCACTGCTCTTTCTGCTGGACTATTAATATAATTTTAAACACATCAACACTATTTTAAGCAGCTATTCTGCCATCTGGGAGAAGTCACACATAACCAGTGCCCCCAAATAACAAGACAACCTCTAATGGGGGACACTGTGTGGGCAATGAAGCTTCTAGTGGAACCAAGAAGCAAGTCAGTAATCTCAGTTGCCTTTGGATACCAATTGCTAACTCAGAGGTCAGAAAGGGAGATGCAATACTTGAAGGAAGGACTGAGCAGAAGGAAACAGGATTCTCTATGACGCAGACATCAGCATAGGATGTTTGTGAGCATAGGAAGAGCACAGTGTGGGGGACATGGACCTCTAGCAAGATGATAAAGATTCACTACTTGAGGTAAATGGGAATTTTGAATTGAGTGGAATATTTTCATCACCTTAGTAAATGAGTAGGTCCGAGTGAAGCATGGAAAGGTGCCATCAAGTCCAAAAATAGAGAAATACTCAGTGTTGACCTAGGATTCTTACCAAGAGGTTTGATCAGGGCTGTTTTTACCCTGAACGTTGTCCTCACTGAAATATTTACTTAAGTGTGAGAGCTGGACTTAAAATATTGTTCTAAGATTTGCTCTTTTTTAGAGTTATTAGGGTGGGGTCCTTGATTTATTCAACCTCAGCCTATTTAGAGTAAGAAGAGGCCCCAACAATCAATGTCATGGGCTTTAGATCAGGGGTTAATAACCATTTTGCATCATAGATTCATCTGCCAGTCTGATGAAGGCTATAGACCCCTTCTCAGAAACATACTTTTAAATAATTGAATAAAGGCTAAGTTTCAGTTAAATTTCAATCAAAGATTGATAAAAATAAAATGTATTTTTCCCATCTAAGATCATAGACCTCCTGAAATCTGTTCATGAGCTCCAGGTTAAGGATATATGTCTTAGGCCAAATGTGGAAAAGTCCTTTGAAGCACAGTAATGTTGCAAAAGAACCATTCTGAGAGAGGCTGAAGAAAGTTGGCCATGCCACAGAGGCTGTCTATAAGAGATCAAGCTAGAGGCCCAAAGTCCTTAGAGAGGCTGGCTTTCTAGCACCCCTGAGGAGCAAAGGCAGGACAGAGCTGTTTCAGAAGGAGACATTGAGAGGGGGGTAACAGGCTTTACAGAAATCTCAAGGCACCCAATTTTCCCTTCCAGTGCCTATATCCAAATTCTATAATATAATCTTACTGTTATATATCCCCAATATTTCCAGTAAACTGAATTTTGCTTTCACCACCAAGAGGCCAGGGATTAACTAGAGATCAATATAAATGCAAAGTTAGTCAGAGGACCCAACTTCTGTAACTGGGATTTTGACAATCATCCTCTCTTTCCTGTGAGACAGGTTGGGAATGTTAAATGAATTAAGTGACTCACAGAGATTCTGCAAGCTCCCCAGGGTTACAACCCCTCTGGCAGAAGCAGAAGGCATGAGTCACAGGAGTTAGAGCTGAAAGACGGGCCCTTAGAAATGTCATCCAACCCCCTCATTTTATGGATGAGGAAACTGGGGTTACCTAAGATCACACAGGTGCAGGAAGTCATAGACCCAGGACTGAACCCCAGTTTTTTAATTCCAAATCTAATTCTTTGGGATTTTTTTTCTTTCTTCCATGCCTCACTACCTCACAGAAGAAGACTGATTTGGACATATTTTTGTTTTCTGGCTCGAAACTTTCGCACAGGTCACTGCAAAAAGTCATCTAAACATAGCTGTAACTAATTGAGTTGAATCTAGATTTTCACAGGTGAAAGCTTAGATGTGAATGAATCAGTTTAGCTGCTACAGTTAGCAACCTTCCTAACTATTTGAGGCTGATTCCTGCAGCCTTATTATCCTATCTTAGGGATGTGCTGATTTCAGTTTCACAAACTTAACTCTTTCACTCTCACCAGCTCTAGGGGGAATCTTGTATAATTTTTTCTTACCCCTTCAGAAGTGTTTTATAAACTCTTTACTGGGTTTTATTTCTTATATGGCCCCTGTAAAACTTACTCATTATCCTTTCCACCAGGGCTATCCCTGGGCAAAAGAATGGAAGCAAATGTGGTGTTTAAAACCTCCTTTCCCCTTGCCCTTCACATGAGGGCCATCCCTACCCGGCTCTCAGTGCCCCTCTGACCCCAAGTGTCCAGTCTTCTCAGGTCAACTGGGGTCCTCCTATCAATTTAATGTACATGTTTAGAATCACCGTATTTAAAGCTAGAAAGGACCTTCAGTATTTCAGCAGACCTTAAACTGAATTGTGTGTATTCCCTGCACCAGTGCACATTACGAGCCATCCTCTGGGGCTCTGCTCGTGTTTTCTCCTAAATCCATCTATCCCTTTTACTCTACCTGTATGATCTTAGACAAGAGTATGGCTCCCGGACTTCCTCTAAATTTCTTGACATTATGTAGAGGAAAACATAGGTTATGTATCTCTCACTCCTCACCTTTGCTACCTCTACCCCTACCTTTTCCAATTGTATACCTTTGATAATATCTTTAACTCCACTTCTGGTATGTAATTCTTTATTAGTTTTGTGCTGCAGCAGAAGTCGTCCCATCAGGCCAGTCCCCATTGCTTTTGTTGATTCTTTGGAGCCCGTAGCATTATATTATTTGTAGCCATATAGATCACCAGATGAAGGATGTTCTTTTTAAGAAGCTGGACCTGTGTTTCAAAGAGAAATCTGGAGTCACTGAAACTGCTGCCCAATATCTCACCTTCTTCCTCCTATTCAATTCTAGGCCTAGTTCATTGTTGTAAAACAGATATTAGCATGCAGGATAGCTGCTAGCATAGGTTCGCTCTTGATCTGGTCAGACAGGAAAGACACTAAGCTTCAAAGGAATTAATAATCTCACTTTATTGTAGTCTAGTCTTCTCAAAGAGGTTGCTGATAATGAGAGCACAAACTACAGCATTCCCTGATCACCCTTCTCCCAGGGAACAGTGAGAAGGGGGAGGCAACTACCCCTACATCTCAGTGGGGTCAATCAAGACAGGCACAACTTGTGTATTCCCCTAAATCCCCTCAAACTTCAATGGGAGCCAGTTGAGACAAACACAAATTCCCCCCAAGCTTTGATAGGAGCCAATCAAGGCACACACAGCATTCCAGCTTGTGCATTGAACCCTAAAGGTTCTCCGTTCACTGACCAGTGCCCACCTCCTTTATAGGGCAACAGACAAATAGGGTATATTGTCAGCAATAGCCTCACAAGTTTATGTCACCTCATCCCTATGTCTCACTGTGCAGTCACAGTGGATGTTTATAATTTGGGCACAAACATTTATATGATTTATTGTTATATAATGCTACACAAGCATGGTAGAGATGTTTACAAGTCATGAACCTGGGAAACTGAAATTGTTATTGCTATGGATCCTGGGAAACTGTATTCTAAGAAAGAATTACATACCTTAAACACATTAAAATCCACCTTACACTAAAATCCACCTTACTTACAATTGTCCATATGCAGTGTCTTGCCAAGTGATTTATATTGATAGATGAGCTCTCCTCATTGACCATCCAGCTGCCACATCCCACCTTCTGCAAGAGATCTTTCCCAGTGCTCCCCATTGCCAGCACATTCCCTTTGAAGTGACCTCCCATTAACAATGTATTTATCTTGTGTATTTGCATGTTGTCTCCCCCACTAAAACATGGGCTCCTTGAGAGCAGGGATTGTGTGTAGTCCAAGTGATTAGTACAATAATAAAGTTTAATAAATGTTTGTTGAATTATTATGATCTGACCTAACTGGGTCTTTCACTAAGCTGTTAGTAAATTGAAACTTCTTTGTTTTTCACTGTTTTATGATGGATACTATTCATAATCTTCCCCATCATTCTCTGTAAGATTCTACAAATGAGTTCATATTCTAAACTAATGTTGCCCATATTCATTCTGCTTGTCAAAGAGATTGTGTTTGCTAGCTAAAGTGGTTTCTAGGCTTTTTTGACCTCTTTGCCATGGCCATTGATTTCCATTGGTTAAACCTGTTTAGAATCTGTTAATGATCTGTCGTGATGCTTTTACATTTATCCATATCCAAGGAGGCTCTTCCAATAGATCATGTTGAAATGATACATCCTACCCTTCTCATTTTTATTCTTTCATCTAATTTGATATTGATTTTGACAGCTCAGATTCAGTTTATTAAGCCATGCCACATGTAATTATAGTGCAGGCACAGGTATTATCACAGTCACCACATTTTGTAATTGTACCAAAGGAAACCTGAAAGTCTGGCACCTCTAAGAATTAGACTACCTCTAAGTTAGTTTGACTATGTGTCCAGGTAGCTCTTGGTTGCCTAGGCACCCAGAAGTTCTGGGCTAGCCTTTGGATAACTACGTACTTCACTGATATCTTAGGATAGTATTAGTATTTCTGTAGGTCAGAACCATGGCAGGCCTGAGACCTACTCTCTACTTTAGTTGTTTCCAGAACTCTAAGGAAACATCTGCCTTTCCCCTTAATGACACAAAATGTCTCTAATCCCTTCCCCCAAAGCACCACTGTCACCCCTAAAGGTCTTCTTAGGTAGGCTAGACCAGTAGTATCAAACTCAAATAGAAACAGATCCCTGCAAAATGCATATTGACTTAGAAAATCACATATTAGCATTATCTATGTTATATTATATTTTTATTTATTTTGTGAAACATTTCTCAGTTAAACTTTAATAGTTTTGCAGGCTACTTACTCTAATGTGCTCTCAACTCTACTTGATTAAGTCCTTTCTATTGAGTAAGCCCAAAGCAATCTTAATCAGAGAGTTATAGGATTAGAAGAGTCTGTGTGGGTCACTTAAGACTATCATTGTCTCCAATTAAAACTGTACTTTAAAGGTAAACTATATACTTTAAGCTGTATATTCCTAAAGAGTAGCCCAGTACAATGTAAAGAATAGAGACTCAAGAGTCAGAGAACCCACCTCTGACACAGTACCTGTGTGACCTTGGCTAAGTCACTTTACCTCCCTTGGCTTTGGTTTTCTCAACTGTAAAATGAGAAATAAATAGCTCTCAGGTTCCTTTCAGCTCTAGGTCTTTGAACCTACAACTTCCAGGGAGTAATGTTCTAAAATCTCCTTCTGTTACCTTTTTTATTGATCCTCAGACTCAATTCTGCAGGTCTGACTTTCAGTTAAGTCTGTTATATTTCATTCTTTTATATAATAATGATCAAACCCATGATCACTGTCTTCCATATCTTAAGTCTTCATTGTTGTACAGTTTTAAATATTTAACTAATTTCCAAAATAATGACCTCTTGACTTTCTGGAGATCAACCCCTAGGATAAAACTCAATTTTCCAGAGCAGAGGGTCCAGGGATGACTTTCCAATTCTTCCCTATAGCCAGTCCAGCATCATTGGCATTTGTATACTCTTCTAGATCTCCCTGAATCCAGAAAAGGACTTAAATTTCTGGATGGTCCAGACGAATGCCAAAAAACTGTAGCTCTAGATTACTTTGTGATTTGGAGTAGAAAATGTTTTGATTTTCTCTTTAGCTCTGTGATTTTTCACAGACTAGCACTTGCACATATATCACACCAACTCATGTTTGTAACCACATCACGATTCAGTTTCCTTGCACCTGAGGCTGTATTTTCTGCTTTAATCCACTGAGAATCCTGTAAATGCTTTATAAATACCACCCTTTAACTAATGCAGATGAGTGTAAAGGGTGTTCACATGAACCACCATCAGGCACTTATAGCCATTGGAATACAGCCCAGTGATGTTGCAAGTGGATTTTGCATTATTCCATAGAGGATGTTTAATTGTTGCAGTCTCCTTGGTCAAAGCTTAATTGTGTTGTAATTTGCAAAATTTAATCCTTTACAGTATAGCACTTGGTCATTAATTCAAATGAATCACAGCATCTCAGAGTTGAATGGGACTTCAGAGACCACTGAGTCCAACCTTTACCTGAGAAAGAATCTGCTCTGTACTTTCCCTAGCAAGTGGCCATCAAGCTGCTCTGAAAGATTACTTCAAGTAATAGGGAACTTACCACAAATTATTGAAGACTCACCCCTCCCCAACATGATTTTTTGCAAGATGTACTGATTCAATTGACCTTTTTTGTTTTCTTGGTTATTTTCCCATGGAGTATCATTTTCAGAGTATTAAATAATTTGTGAACTCATTTTCTTTCTGCCATATTGACACCTTAGTAACTAGCAACAGATTAGGCACAAAAGTTGATTTAGATCTGATTGATCATTCAGTGACCAGCCACACAGTCTGGTCAAGTGATTGTATAGTAGTGGAGGCAAAAGTAGAAGTAAGATTTGTTTTCTTGATCTTCATTTGTTTTTAAACTGCCTTTTTCCCCTATATTTCCAACTCAGAAACTAAGAATTCCAATGCAATGTGAAATAATACTGTTCCCCTGGATTATTTTACCAAGAATTTTGGCACTAAGTCACTGTTTACATACAATTAAACTGGCTTACCTCACTGTTTACAAGTAAATACTTTGCAAAACTTTTCATGTCCACAGATATCACAACCAAATTGTGTATATTATGTGTGTGTGTGTGTGTGTGTGTGTGTGTGTGTGTATCCATAAATGTTTATACTGAGAATCAGTACCTCTGGAGTCTCACGGCTGCAGAGCAAACCATGAAGACAGAGCCCCGATGACCTTTACTGGCTCTCTAACCTGAGACAGTTAAATCACTTAGCTCCTCAGCACTCTAGGAAACTCTCTAAGACTCTAAGTTCCAGAGAAGTCATCCTGCTTTTGTAGAGGAAGTCCCTCACCATGGAGTTTCCCATATCATTGAAATCATTGGTTCAATCCTTATGCCCTATCCCTACATAGCCCTTCCCACATAAATAGATGAGCATATAGAGATATTTATACATTGTATGTGTTGCCCAATGATCCAAGTATTAAGGATAGCATTGTGTATATTTCAGCTTGAATGTGGAACTCTATTTTGAATTACGAATGGTTAGAGTGTTCAAATAAATATTAAGGAAGACTCATTTGACACTTTGGAAATCACTAGAAGCTATTTCTCTAGTTTGTATGAGGCCAATTTAATAAAACTTCTATGAAACACCTACACAATCTATTTTAAGTGTGGCTTGCTGCAACATTGGAATAAGTTTTATTACATTTGGCCAGTGGAGATTCAGCAGAGTGAAGGTGGCCTTATTTACGTTTCTATTTCTTGTGTTGTGTAAACTGCATAAGCAGGTGCATATGCAAAGTTATGTCATTCTTTCATTGACTTTACTTCTGATGCTAAGATATTTCATTGATAAAGCCATTGGGGAATATTTACACACATATATTTGACCATGCAAGTTCTTGTTCTTCTTAATCTGTGTGTTGACTTTTGGGCCTGTTAATTGATTTATCTTAAGCTTAAAGAAATTATTTTTCTTTCCCATAGATATGCTAGCTCTGCTGCTGACCGTCAGGGAGGCATATCCATGAAGAAGGTAAGCCTTTGACATAGTTACATTGGTACTGTTTGGAGGTTGTGGAGGCAGGAAATCAATGAGGTTTCATATTCACCTCTCCTTCTGTAGAAAGGTGTTCTTTTTTCTCTGCCCTTGAATTCTACCCAGGATGAAGGAGAATAACAATTGAAGGTGCTGGAATGTTACTGGGGAGGGGAGTCAGGTGGGGTTTTGAAAAAGAATACTGATTTGAAATAGAATAAAGATTTCTACATGGATGAAACTAGAGTTGATGAAATATGTTTCCACAAAGAAGTATGAAGCTAGAAACTTCTTCTGGCCAAGGTATTTAGAAATATGTGGAGAACCACTAACATTTGGGGATAAAAGTTTAATTTGTATCGTATTTCTATGCAGTCACCAACTTTTGGGTTGCTTTATATTATTTTTGTAAATACACATATACATACATAAATACCTTTCTGCAATTGGAGTATTCTTGATGTACTGAACTTAGAAAACAGCATAGAATACTACAATGATCCATAAGACTCTTTCACACAGATTCCAGTTTAGTTCAGCAGTTCTCAAACCTTTTGGTCTCAGAAGCCCTTTACATTATTAAAAATTATTGAGGACTTACCAAAAGAACTGTTGTTTATATGGATTGTATTTTACTGCATTAGAGATTAAAATTTTAGTATTATTATGAAAATAGTTCTAATCTCATAGACCCCCTGAAAGGATCTCAGGGGGTCCCCGTGGTCCCTGGAACACATTTTAACAACAGCTGTTCTAGTTTGTTGGAATTTATAATCATAAACATTCTGGAGTATCTCTTGCATAGTGTTCTATCTTATTCTAGATGCTTGATAGGGTTTTTTGTGTGGGTAAGAATTTTGATAACCATTTTTCTGTGATCTGACTGAAGAGAACTTTGGCTTTTAACTGATCATGTTTAGTTAAAGCTAATTTTTCTATCTTGCTGTACTCTTTAGCCAAAATTGTTTTCCTTTTCTCTATATGACTGTTCCCAAATGAGCAAGAGAAGGTATTTGAGATAAGGATAGGTGGGAACCTAGACAGGTATGACCAATCAGGAAGATTCTATATGCAAAACTCCCCTCAAAACTATTTAGTCCAGTTGATTTCTTTGCAATATCTAGCTGTCTTCCATAAATTCTTATGTTCCACAAATATGGCCTCTATATACATTAAATGAAAACACTATCAGTGAAATATGGTCTATCCACTTTTATAACTGCCAAGATAATATACTTTTCAAGTGGACTTGACTAATTGGGTACACAGGTGTGTTATGAGGGCAGTATCTGTTTTGGTTTTTTTTTTCTTTGTAGCCCCAGAGCCTAACTTCATGACTTGTACAAAGTTAGGGCTTGATAAATGGTAAACTGAATTTAAATAATCTGGAAGTTCAGTCCTAGTCTGAACTGTGCCCAATCTATTATTACACTCCAGAGAACATACGAATTTCATATTTGACCGAAGTAGTCCATCAGAGGAGCAGAAACATTCCTGACCACCTAAATCCAGGCAGTTATGCTAATGGCCACTTTCCCACTTCCTGTCTCAATACCAGGAATAATTGAAGGGGAGAGCTAACTGCAGAGAAAGACCAGGGACAAAGCTTCAGAAGCTCCATTTGTACCTTGCTCCCTATCCTGGCACTCTCCTCTCAGGGATCTGTCTGCCTGACACAGTTGCTCTCCTCTCTCCCTTTCCTCAAGTCATGCCCTCACTTGGAAAGGTTATTTGTGTATATTCAAACCCCAAACTTCCAACTTGATAGAAAGTGAAACAGTAATGCTGCAAAAGAAATTGTCATCTTAAGACTGAAATTCATGTCAGCCAGAAAGGATTTATTAAGCGCTAACTGTATACATACTAGAAATTTTGTAAGAGAGCTTAGTTTCAGAGATAATCATTCCAAGATAGACAATTTGTCTTGGATCTACTTTGGGAAATTACAAATATTTGACTGGAGTTTTTGGTTTTCCTCCAGATGTTTGATATCATGTAGACATTGCTACTGATTCATTTAATTGTGAAATCCATTAGAGTGTCTTTCCCCTCAGGTTAGTCTTCACTGGCACTTAAGTGATTAATAAGCATTCACACCTAGAAAGGCTGGTGTTCCATCTTAGTATTTGAATTAAGTCTTTAACATCCAAAACTGTCTGTCTTAACTTATATATTTTAGTATTATTAATGTAGTTGTGCATTGCAGCATGAATATTCTTGCCTTGTCTTTCTTTTTCTGAATATGTCAACATATCAAGTTGTAGAGATCTGAGTTTCATTGCATCTACTCAAAAACTTTACCAAAGGGCTATCTGAATGTTAAAAAAAAGTTTTGAATATTATATTATATTATATTTATTATTTATTTATTATATTCAATTTATAATTGAATATAATATTTTTTTAATATCTATTAATTCTCTGCCCTTCCTGTGGGCTTAGCTCAGATTTTACAAAGGAAACATGCTATTTGATTTACCTTAAAGGAATTCTATAAAAACCAGCCATCAAGGAATAAGGTAGGTTTTACAGAAGGAGGCAGAGTGCTTCTCAAAGTAGATGTCAGGAAGCACAATAAATACATTTCTGCACCCATGGGTGTCCATCACCCAGATCAGAGTGGAAATTCTCTGGATAGGTCATCAGTATGGCAGTAAAGGAGTGACCCCAACAGGGGTTTTTCAGTATTGGCCTTAGGAAAGGATTGAAAGCAACTTATGACAGAGAGGGTTAGAGTTTCTCTGACACTGGGGTATTTTTAGGCGAGCCATGCTATTCTAGAAAAGACTTGGTAGGTCATGGCATCGTGAATGAAAGACTTGGACTACTCGGGGTTCATGAGGTAGGCTATTTAAGTATATGCAGTGATATTTGGGTGCTGTTCCATTATGTTTCTCACATGTGAGTTAGTTTGGCCCCCTATGAGTCTAGTTCTATCCCTCTGTGGGCCAAGAAGAACAGAGCCGATTCTGTTTCCATATGACAGTCCTTGAAGGTAGCTATGATGTCCCCTCCAAGTCTGATCTTCTCTTGGCCAGACATTCATGGAGGCTTTCACTGATATCATCTCAAGTCTATTTAACATTCTGAGAATTTGTGTAGCAATTTTTTTCTCTCTTTTGCCAGCTTTTAATCATTACTAATACAAATAACAAGAGGTTTCATGTAGAATAGTTAGGTGGCAGAGTGGATAGAGCATTGGGCCTGGAGTCAAGAAGACCTGAGTCCAAATCCAGCCTTAGCCACTTATTAGCTGTGTGACTGTGGACAAGTCACTTCACTCTGTTTGCCTCAGTTTCCTCATCTGTAAAGAGCGCTAGAGAAGGAAATGGCAAACTGCTCCAGGATCTTTGCCAAGAAAACCCCACATGAGGTCACAGAGAGTTGGACATGACTGAAAATGACTAAACAGCAACAGCAACAGAGTATATTCACGTGTTATGTGTAAAGTCCAAATTCTGGCCAATGGCTTCAGCAGGGAAAAACAATTAGCAAGTCCTAGTCTCTTTATGTTTCTATTGTGAAGAATATTGATTTTGGACTTCCCTTGATGGCAGAAATCTACAGAAATCATGTCTAAGAATTTTGACAGAGAAGTAATCTGCAAAATGTTAAATTCAAACTCATTTTCATTTATTGATGGACACTAATTACTTTTCATTAATTCAGACCATATTCCAATAAAATAAGCAAGAGACTCACCTTAACCAAAGTGTAAATAGGAGTTTAAATCAGCAGATCCTTTAGGTTTCTTGTTGCTCAATTATTAACTGACCTTTCGGTCTTTAATGGTGCCATTTGTAATAGTTTCCTTTGAGGAATTCATTTCAATGGTATGAGTCTCCCCCAATGCAAACTGGAATCTTTCAATGTTTCATGAACTACCAGGGATTAAAAAAACAATCGTCACTTGGGGGCCTGCCTTTTAGTGGCAAAACCCTTCCCTACATTTAAATGGGGGTTGTCCTCAGAAAAAGCAAGGGTCACATGGATGAAGAATGTCTATAGCCAAGATTTTAGCATGCATCTAAATGGATGTCCTGTAGAGACTGTCGATTGATATGGATATCTGGAACAGACAATACAGGTGGACCATAAGCTGGTCCCAGAGTTATAAAAGAAAGCCAGGCTAGATTGCTCTGGGGGAAATTAGAAAGCCTTTTAGTTGACCCCAAGCTTCCCATGAAAGTAAAGATCCATGGGGCAGCTAAGTGGTGGAGTGAATAGAGCACCAGCCCTGGAGTCAGGAGAACCTGAGTTCAAATCCGACCTCAGACACTTAACACAAAACTAGCCCTATGACCCTGGGCAAGTTACTTAACCCCATTTGGCCTACCAAAATTGGTCTTCCAAATTGGTCTTCCCAAAAAAAAGCAAAGAAAGTAAAGACCCATCTTTTCAAATCAAATGTTCTACTGGTGTTAGTACATGGTAACAAGACCTGGAACACTACTGCTCCTGAAAAGCTAAAGATGAACGTCACACAGAGGATAGTGGATAATTTTGAATGTCAGAGAGAGAGAGCATTCTGCAATATATCCACGATGAAGACCGCTGAAAAGGAATGAAGTAGAGGGTATCATGGAAAAATTATTGGATAGAAAGAAAACAGAGGCTGGTCATGAGGTGAGATCAAGGAAAGGCAAGTGGACAGCCAGACTGCTCTTTTGGAAGGGCCCATTGAGCAGACTCCTAGGGGCAAACTTTTGGAAGGATATGGACAAGAGTCACTTAGGATGGGGAGGTATGGATGTGTTGCACTGAGGCCACAGATCCAGTTGAGTGTTTGAGGGATCCTCACATAAACAAACTTAGAGCCCACTCCAATCCATTTCATCTTGGCAACATATGTCTGAACTTGAGCTCTCCAAGTCTCTACCTTTGAAAGACTAGCACCATCCTTGTGTCAGGAGGAAGCATAAGACTAGGATTTTAAGGCAAGGTCTTTAAAAGCATTTGTGAGAAATTGTTCAAAAAGAACATGCTGCTACAAGGTGTTGACCTAATTTGGATTGCTATGGATCAGGCTAGGGCAGTTGATTTTATTGGAAGCAGTAGCCAACAATGAATTTCATGTAGGTGGAATGAGATGACCCTGGATTCACATGAGTGGCATCAATTTGTGGGAAAAGATTGCAGTGTTGCCTCCCACCTCAGACACTTACCCTACACTTCTCAGCCCTACACTTAGATGTCTACTGCTGCAAAGACATACCAATTCAGTTCAATTCAGTAAACTTTTCTTAAGCACCAAAGCCCTGTGTTAGGTGCTGGAATGCAAAGAAAAAATGAAGGATTTCCTGCCCTCAAAGAATTGACATTCGAAAGGAATATATCCTGTACACAAATAAGTTAAAAGTAGCTTCCAAGTCATTTCAAGGAGAGAGGGCTAAAAATTAGAGAAAGATAAGGAGGCCAGGAAATGCCTTATGTAGGAACACTTGGGTTTTGGCAGAGGTGAGGAGAGTGTGCATTTTTGACATCAGGGACCACTTATTCAAAGGTACAGAGACAGAAGATCCAATGTCATGTGGTAGCCAAAAAGGCTAACATTTATATATGGTGCATGCTATGTGCCAGACATTGTGTTAAGTAATTTACAAATATTATCTCATTTGATGCTTAAAACAATCCAGGGAGGGAGGTGCAGTGATTAACTTGATTTTTCAAATGAGGGAAGCTAGGCAAAAAGAGGTAAAGTGACTTGCCCAGAGTCATACTGCTACTTAGTGGACTAAGTGGTTGAGGCAACAAGCTGCCGTAATATATACATATATCTACATACACAGAGAGAGGTACCACATATACATATGTGAATATGTATATGTATATACATATATATGTATGTATGTGTATGTATGCATATATATTTGTATCAGTGCAAAAGTAGGCAAAAGTAGAAAGACTATGGTGAGCTATTAGAATTGAATCTTTTGGTCAGATTTAGAACAAAACAAGGGCAGAAATGCTGACAGGTATTTGAAGGTATTTTATCTTAGTGGCAAGATGCCTCCAACAGCATTTAAATAAATCCTAAGAACAAATAACATTATTTAGACATAGACTTTGGCTTTATTGTAATAAATAGCCATTTACATTTGCTCTTCATATATTGTTCTGAAAGTATGGCCCCCTGAGAAATGCTATAAAAAGTTTCCCTACAGTTAAATCTTGAATTAATGTGTAATTTATAGACATACTAAGGAAGAATATGTGACATACATACTGACTGTGTTAACAAAGCATAATCCAAATCATAATACTTTAAAGGTAGAAAAAAAACCCTTTCGACTTACACATTTAATCAGCTGGCTAAGCCAAGTGCCATTTAGTCTAGACAAGTCCTGAAAATTAGGGGGCACCTGGGCAGCCCACGATTCTTCATATCCAGGGCCTTCCTATCATCACGCTCCCCAGTGAAATGACCGCCTCCTACAGGCCATAGCCACACACACCTTGACTTCTAGGTTGGTGGGTAGACTATGAGAACAAGGGGAAAACCCTTTTGTCACCCCTCATTTCTATCCCATGTCCTGTGAGGAGAATTAAAGCAATAAGATTTTATTGAGTGCCTCCTCTATGTTACGTAGCATGGTTTAATACGTGCCAGTTGGGGAATCTGGATTATCGGAGTCCATGACCCATTTCTGACACTTAATATGTGTTTGACCCTGGGCCAGTCATTCATTTTCTTAGTGCCCCAGGTAGAGTATACATCAATCTGGTGTTGATAGAAGGAGTTTTCTCAAAGAAAGTTCTGTCTACTAATGAAATCACAAGTCAAATCCTGCCTGCCCCCACCAAAAAAAATGTTGTAGGCACTGGGAAACAGACAACAACAAAAAGTTGTTCCTGCCCTCAGAAAGCATACATTCTGCTGCTGGACAACAGCATGTAAACAGATATGACTGCACACCATAATTTAAGAATGGAAAAGGCTTCCTGTCAGAGTTGGCTCCTGAGAATCTGAGCATATTCTGGCCCATTTTCTCCTTAGACACTAATTTTAATTTGATTGATTATGGGTCAGGATCTTTTTTTTTGACAATTCATTCTTCCTAGAAGCAGTTTCCTGTCAGTTCACTATGATCTCCCATGTCTTTTTTTATCATCATCTGGCTGTGTTAATGTTGGCATATTTGTCCCTTTGGGAATTCCTATGAGAGCAGAGACTGAATCCACATCTAATTCTCTGCCTACTGTTTTGCAGGCAGTGAAATTCAAATGTTAATAGCAAAAATGACCAATTGATGTTCATCGTATGTTTCTGAAGCCACAACCATCAACTGCTTTGGCTCCTGACTATTTGACTCCTCACGCCTGTCGCTCATGCCACAAATGGCAGAGAAACTTTCTTTGTTACCCTGCGGTTCTTGGCAATTTACAAAAACAAAGAAAAAAGCCCAGGGGCTTTTCCCCTGCTATTTCCTCTTTCAAATTTAGTTTGGCATATCAAAGGTAGCACTATGCCCAGTTTAATATGAGAGAAGGTTATTTGGCAAGCATTGTGTTTCATTGTACCTTCAGATTGGTCTTTTGTGACTAAATGTTATCTTAAAGAGCAAATAGTGGATGATGGACTCAGACCTCATCTAGCACCAAAAAGTTCCAATGCCCACAAAATAGCTTCTGCCCCAGGCCCTGGAATAGGGTCTGGAAAGCCCATTTTTCTCAATAAGATGGAAAGTCACTGTGGACAGTACAAACGTCAGCTAGGAGGGGTTCACAGATTAATCCGTTATCAGTCACAAACATTTTAGACTGAAACACTTTATCATATTAGCTCTTACTTGCCTACAGCTTCCTAAGAGAACACCACCCAAAATGGGAACTTTGTAATGGGAAAGAGGAATCAGGAAAGGATTGGTCTTCAAATCTCCCACTGGCTCAAGTGAGAGATTCTCACTAACAAAGTGCTTTGTAACTCTGAAACACTACATAAATGAGGGCTACTACTTCTGTTGTTTCTCCATGGTAGCCTCACTTCATTGTGGTAAGAAGGTGGCTCTGGATTCAGGCGAAAGCCAGGTGATGGGCTCTTGTTGGACTAATGTAGCTAAATGCATAAAAGCCCATCCCTAGAAGGCCAACCAGCAGGGAATGAGCTAGATTTAGCCTGAACGAGTGAAGGAATGAATGAAAAACAGTTATTGAATACTATGTGCTAAGCCCTGGTCATGTCAACAGAAAAGCACATCAGTTGCTACTCTCAAGGAACTCACCTTCTAAATGGGGAGATGACACAAAGAAAAGGGTTTAGCTCCAAGTGAAATGGAAAGGCCCACTGGGGCTCAAGATGCAGCCATTAAATCTTAAACATCTTCTTGAATGTGAGTTCCACCAATAAAACCACCTATTAGCCAAAGTAGGGGATTAATGTTAATGCCATGCCACATACCAAGGGATGGAATCTTAATATAAACTTCAGCTCAGCATATTTTTCTTTCCTCCTATAATGGAGAAAGATGACCCATTGGGGGGCTTTTTGGAACATTTTTCAAACTACTGAGTTTTGTAGACCGCTGTCCTGATGGAACCTACCATGTCACATTCCTGACTTATTCAGTAGTTTGCTCTTGCCTTGCCTCCCTGCGAGGGAATGATTTGCATGAACTTGGACACATCAAATTTACAGTAATATAAAAATTATGAAAATGTTGGAATAACTGGAGCATGAAGTGAGAAGGAGGAGGAGAGAGAACAGGATGAGTTCTAAGCACTGAGTATTTTGCCACCTATAGTTTGGGTTATTTGTATGAGCACTGACCTGTTGGGTTCAAAGTTCAGGTCAGCACTCTGGCAAAATGCTTCAGAAGCCAAGAATTATGAAGCACTAGTGTCTCGCCCCCTTAAGGTCAGTTACCAGCCTTAAGATGCAGTTGACCTGGCATAGATTTTGAGTGTTTGTTGTAAAACTACTTAGATATGTAAGTACAAAAATAATTAAAGATGATGAAACAGGGCAAAGTAGGTTTTCTGAAGAGATGTGTGCTGTCTCCCTTCCCTAAATCTTGCAGTGAGGGCTGTGTGTAGACATTGCCTCTCTATCCTAGAAGATTATTGTAATTAGAGTTTGTGATAGTGCCCCAAGGAAAGGTATTTGCTAGCTAGATCTTAGGGTTGCTGGTGACTGGCTGAATTTGGATAACAAATTCTAGCACTTGCTCTTGGGTTGTTTACTTAAAGGTGCCTTGCCTTGATTAATGAGATACCCACTTCAAATAAAAGGGAGAAGGGAAAAGAGGAGATAGGTAAAGGTCAAATCCAAGTCAGAAAGGCCTTGAATGAAGAGGAAGCTGGCCTTACTTACTGGAGATTCTGTATGAGAGGCACTGAGATTATTTTGTATAAACAAGGAGGATTTGAATGTTTCCACAAAAGCCTTAGGGTTTTGACCAGGCATACAGACAACAAAAGGCTTGCCCAGAGAAAGAATAGTTCAAGTTGATTCTTTGGAAATTCACTCTGGGATTCTATAATAGGTGAGTCTAGCTTGGATCCCATTAAGAAGAATTCAATTAACCAGGTACCAAAAGGAACCCATTATAAGATTGCCTCATAGCAGTAGGCCCTGAGGACAGCATTATAATGAAGGACGAGAGTATTTTAGTTTCTCAATACCTGAATCACTCTTATTTCTTCAGTGCCAAAACTTATCATTGCTGATCCCAATTTCCCCTAGAAAAATGCTAAAACTAGCATTTAACATATATATGTTAAAATACCTATATATTCTCTCGCTAAATGTGCCCTATGTACCAGGTCTCAATTCAGAAGAACTGGGTTCTAATTCTAATTCTGCCATTACTTATTGAATATGGTAGAGAAGAATTCTTGTTTCTCTGAGGTCCCTTCCATCTTGAAGATTCTGGGATTCAGATTCTGTGATTTCCTATCTGTATGACCTTAGAGAAGTCACATCACTTATAGGGATTTCAGTTTCCCCATCTGTAGCATGAAGAAGCTGGATCTGATGGTCTCTATGGTCCCTTCTAGCTCCAAATCTATTATCCTATGAACATTAAACCAACCCACTCTATATACTTTCACTTCAATTTTAACACTAACACTGTCATCTTTGAAGGAGTCTTTCCTAGATTTTTGATACAAGAGACAGAAGGTCCTATGCTACCCTCTACTACCACAGTGTCAAATATTGGAGAGGTTATCGAAAGACAAGCACCCTGTTGCACTAATGGAAGAAGTGTGAATTGTTCAGACAGTCTCTGTACTATCATTTATCATATATCACATATCATATATCATGCCGGGAGATTCCATTGCTAGGCACATACTCCAAGGAGGTTTGAGGTCAGTGACAAAAAGAAAGACAGCATGTACCCCCAAATATTTACAGCAGCACTGGCAAAAAACTGGAAACAAACTAGATGCCCATAGACCAGGGATTATGTAGATAAATTGTGGCACGTGAATGTAAGGAAATATTACTATGCTAGAAGAAATTATGTATATGATCAATATAAAGAAGGACAGAAAGACTTATATGAACTAATGCAAAGTGAAGTAAACAGAATCAGGAAAACAATATACAAGATGACTATAACAGTGTAAGTGGAAAGAAAAAGAATTCGATTCAAAATGAGTGCAGAAAAATTATAATGATTAAAGAGCCCCGAAGAAGAGATATGAGTAAAATTCCCCCTCTGCTTCTTTGAAGAGGTATGAGGCTGTGTGTATTTAATGAATGCAGATTTTTTATATTGTTTCATTTTTTAACTTTTTTTCTTCCTCTTTTTAAAAATTATTTATTTTAAAGGGTAACTCTCTGAGAAGCTGAAGGATACAGTGGGAAATGTAGATTTTTGTTTAAAAAAAAACAAGAGATAGCAATGAGTGTTTAAAAGAGAAAATGGCTTCCCTTTCCTGTACTTACACAGCTCTTATTCGTTAGATTCTTAGGAAAAGGGTAAAAAGAGCCACAGAAGATGTTTTGTCTACAAGTATTTCTGTGGAGTCTGTAAAGTACTTCTTTATTATGAACCTGCCTACGGAAGATTCTGTGTTAGCTACATTTGCTTTCAATTGTTACTATGTTTTAGTAATTCAAATCACTCTTGTGATCTTCAAGGGCTATACAATGTTAGCTATTGTTTTACTTTAGAGATGGTCTGTTTTCCTTGTAGCTTGTATTTTTAGATCAACCAGTGTTGTTACTGCTTAGAGATGCCAAATATTCCCTCCAGCAGCTGGTGGCAATGAATTTTCCCTGAAGGGCCTTTATGGTTGGAAATCCTGTATTGCCGTTGTCCAAGAAAGCCCTGGGGTATTCACTTTCAGAATATGCCACTAAATCCAATTTGGTGATTGGCTGAATCCCTGATTTCTTGCTGTATAAAGCAGTTGTCATGCAAAATCTCCTCACTTAGTTACCAGGCAGCTAACTAAAAGTCCCCTGTCATCTAATGGCCTAATATTAGGCTATGGGCCACCCCCAGAAGGCCCTCCTAGCCATTTAGGTTAGGATCAATGATGTCACTTGATATAAACCTTTTCAACAGAAATTTCTCCAAGCCAAGGACAAGCTTGTCTTGCATTTTTGTGCAAGCTACAAACTTTCTTCCCATGAAATGGATCTGAAGTGTAACTTGCTACCCATTTTCCACTTGTTCAAAAGACAACAAAATGCCAGTAGCTGTTAATTCAGCCAAGTTGTTTTACTAAGAGTGTTAAGAAAGTACAACCCTTCTTAGAAAAGAATGGAAATTTAGAAAACAGTTATCTTCTTGTCTTTGACAATAATTGGCAAACTGTTTCCAGGGTACATTATAGAAAATATGAAAAAGAAATAGGACCAAAAGATTAAAAGATTATATGAAATTTTCTGGTTTGGGCTAATAGTTGGCATGGAATTGTCAATCTCTTGGCTCTGAATAAAAATGATAAAGGAGAATTTATTTCAAGTGATTGTATTATTGCATTTCCTCCTAAGGAGGACCAGCCTTACAAAGGCAGACAGTCTATCTTCTCCAGAGTTGGGTTTCTGGCATGCTGAAAAGGTCCTCTGCATCCCTTAGATCTTCTTCTAAGCTCTCAGATCCCTAGAGCTTTAGAGGTAGAGTCATTCCTTTGGGTTAATTTAGTTCAATTCAATACCCATTTATTAAATGTGCCCCCATCTTGAGATAGCTACAGGCAAGCAGGTAGAGATGTCCAGCAGTAATTTTGTGATTTGGAACTAGAACTCCAGAGGATTAGAGCTGAGTGAAGCCCAACTAGCCTTCATTCTGCCACTCCTCAGACATGACATTCTATGTCCCATTCCCATGCCTTTGTAGAAGCTGTTGCCCCTACCTAGAAGGTACTTCCTCCTCACTTTGAGAGCACATCCCTCTCAGAGTCCCTAGTCTCCTTCAAAGCTCAGCCCAAGTGACACTTTATACATGAGGGCATCTTTGATTCCCTCCCTCTCAGTTACTAGGTCCTTACCTGCCCAAATTATCTTGGATTTATTTTATATATTTCTTTTTGTTTGTTTGTTTGCTTGCTTGCTTTTTGGAGGGGGGTAGGTAGGGCAATTGGGGTTAAGTGACTTGCCCAAGGTCACACGGCTAGTTTGTGTGTGTGTGTGTGTGTGTGTGTGTGTGTGTGTGTGTGTGTTAAGTATCTGAGGCCAGATTTGAACTTAGGTCCTCCTGACTCCAGGGCCAGTGCTCCTTTCACTGTGCCACCTAGTCGCCCCTATTTTATATATTTCTTATATGTATTTATTTAATGGTGAAGGGCCACTCCAATGCCAGTCAACCAGTATATATTCTGAGCAATTAAATATGCAAATAATTTTTGTGTCATTTATCTCTTTATGAGAAATCAATCTCTTTGGTCAAGAAAGAAAGCAATGTGATCAAGCATGTGTATAAAATAGCAACTAAGCCATCTCTGAGTCAGTCCAGAGTGGCCTAGCCCAGAGGGACCAATTCCAATTTGAAGGAGAACCCTGAAAGGGAATCACTTTTAGGGGTGGAGATGTTTTAGGGTGTTTAAAACACTTTTAGGGTGTTCTTCTCTCTCCTCCCACCACCTCCCATCTTCCAATGACCATGTCATTGGAGAGAGAAAGGACCAGTAAGAGATAATGCATCCAATGAGAAACAAAGAAAGACACACCAGAGATAAACACTTGCAAACACAGACACAGATGAATGCAGAAAGACAGCCACCCAATGAAGAAAGCAACTTCAAGACATGTGACTCCCTTGAACCAGAAAAAAAAAGTGCCAGCTATAAAGTCAAGAAAGAGCAAGGAAGGGCAGCTAGGTGGAACAGTGAATAGAGCACTAGCCCCGGAGTTAGGAGGACCTGAGTTCAAATCCAGCCTCAGACACTTAACACAAAAACTAGCTGTGTGACCTTGGGCAAGTCACTTAACCCCAATTGTCCTCCAAAAAGCAAAAAAGCAAGCAAGAAAGGAAGGAAGGAAGGAAGGAAGAAAGAACAAGGAACCAAGAGATGTGTTTCCCTTTTTGGTCATGCGTGCTCTCTACAGATCTAGGTTCTTAAGGTCAGAGATTATTTGATTTTTGTCTTTATATCTCCAGGACCTAGCTCAGGACCTGGCATGCAATGGGTGCTTAATAAATGCTTATTGATTAATTGAATTATTTCTAGTTTTAAGAGTCAACTGATTAGAGGTGAGGATTAAAGCCCTGAGAACTGATGGCTTAGAGAGAAAAGAGATCTCAAAACAGAGATGCTCCTGGATAAACACTGGAATATCAGCAATAATCCAGTAAAAGTGACTAAGAAGTGGTGAAACAGGAACATCATAACAAAGAGGAAACATTATTCAGGAACATGGGGGATCAATGATGTCAGAAGATACAGAAGGGCCAGTGAAGATAAGGACTGCAAAGGGGACCACTGGAGTTCATGATGAATAGATTTGCTAAGTTTAAGACTTTGTCTTCTGTTAAAATACAAATACCCGGGGAGTTGGATCACACTAAGCCTCACAAACTATATAACTTACACTTTAGCGGTAGTGATTCTTTCCTAGTAGCAGGTTTCCAGAGAAGAAAGAGAGGTGAGAGTGAGAAAGGCTTAAGAAGAGGCTGGGAGCCCCTCAGATGGCCCTTTGGTCACTACAGTGCTGAGAGGCATAGCTGATCCTGAGAAATCATTTTCCCTTGAGTGATGTCATGCATCAGGATATGTAGGTTTCAGCTTACTCTCTTTCTTCCTCCATTGCCAATTTCCCTTTAACATTTCAATTTGGTTTAACTATTATGCTACATATGACTCAGATTTTCTTTTCTGTTCCCAACTTTTCAAGGCAAGAAGCTTCATAAATAATAAATTAAATAATGATTTTAGCCTATTCACTATAAAAGGAAAAAATGGTGAAATGTTCAATTTTGTCTTCTTAATTGGAGCATAATTACTGAAAATCTTTACGCAACCTTTTTAAAAGGCTTAACTATTATAGAAAAATATTTGCTTTAGAATCAATCATTTTAGGATGCATTTGGCAATCTATAAACTGCATTCAAGTCAACCTATTCATTTATTCATGCCTATAGTTGAGACTCCTGGTATGCTAGATCAAAAAGCCTAGGGAAGAATGACCTCATTCAATACTTAGAGACATCATTTCAAAAGTCAGCAATTGAATTACAAGCTGAAAATGTTGTTTGCAAATTCACTTTACTCAAATGCATGGAAATGTATGAATGCATCTTGAGAAGTCTTGCTTGAGGTCTCCACAAAATTTAGCCTTATTACATCTAAAGTGAGTTGACTTTTCATTCTTCTGAAACCTGATTGAATTTTAAACTCTCTAAATATGCCACCAATAGGGGAGAGTACAAGAAGGAGGACAAAGGCTTGAGGGATGTTTGCTCCTTTTATTAGCTATTGGAGGTAAATAATTTTGGCACCTGTGTCACCTCTCACCATGGCACCCAGACAGCAACCAGCACAGGCAAATAGGAGAGAATAAAGTCTCCCTAGAGCAGAGTTTCCTAACCATTTTGGTGTCATGGAGCCCCTTGGCAGTCTTCGATTATTAATAATCGAAGGAAATACTAGATTTCAATTAGATGTTAATGAAAATAAAGATGTAATTTTTCCCATCCAAGTTCAAGGACTCTGTGAGATTTCCCCATGGGTTGTGGAACCCATGTTAAAACACCTGTTCTAGAGATTGTCTCCAGAGTATATTGAAATGAGAAACACAAGGGAGGAGTCTGGGAGCTTCCCACACTGGGGACAAGAGTTACTATTTGCACACATCAAATAAAAAGTCATGACTTAAACAAAGGAAATAGAGTTCTAAAGAAGGAAACAGTTATCATGGGCATAAGTTACAGGTCAGTAGGGTACATTGTCATGGACAGGGCCATTCTAGGGCCCCTCCAATCCCATTAGGTAAACTATCTAGCTATTGAGTATAGCCCAGGTGGAAGTGAAAGGTGAAAACAAAAGTGGCAAAGATAGGATAACAACAACAATAGCATATATATTTGCATACATTTAGAGAGAGCACTTTACAGATTTCTTTCTTCACTCTCTTATCCCCATTATGCAAATGAGGCTTACTTAGGTGTAGTTGTTTGGCCACAGTTATTTATACTTCTTCACTGATTCATTGGATCTGTGATCTATGTATGTAATATATGTAAACTATAAGAGTTCTCCAATGGGAAAATAGTAACATGGTAGTTCTAGGTAGTCGTTAACACTTGAGTATGAAGAATTTTGAAAGTTTGTTTTTTTTTTCTTAATGGGACCAACAGTTAAGAAAACTTTATATGAAGAGAGAAGCAGGAGACAATATCCCTGCCAGGAGAGAGAGGTGCTCCATGAGGGAGGTAAGGCTTCATGAGCAAAGTCACTTTCCTACTCTTAGACTGAGTTTCCTCCCCTATAAAAATGAGAGGATCTGGCTAGATGATCTCTGAAATTCTAGTCCTTTTGTTCTGTGATTCTAATAAAACTCACTTAGCATTCGTAGCTAGAGTCAGGCATACAGTCTTTTCTAAGTACTGCAGCCTGTTTCTTTTCAGTGAGAGGTGGAAGTCATTCACTTTGGAAAACTGAAAGGGAATAGAATTATACTTTTCTCAGGAGAATGAGTGTTCAGCTTTACAACATTCTGTTATTTCAGTAATTGACCCTCCTATTATTTTACCATCATTCTTTGTGCTAAGTAGTTGACATGTGTCACTTACATGACAGCCTTTCAAGATACTGGAAGGTATTTTGGAAAGCCTTAATGTTATTTCTTCACCTAAGTAGGAACTCCCACTAATTGATAAGCTGCATAAACATCTTTTAAATTCTTCCTTCTTTCCCTCTACCATACCATCTTAAGATCATATAGAGCTACAGCACATAATTTGCATTCCACATAAACAGATAGTTCTTAATGTAAGAATCCCTGTGATTGTTGGGGATTTGTTCCACTAATGGGAATCCAGAGTATCTTTTGTGGAAAGATATCACCAAGCTGAATTTGATCAGTTGTCAAACTAGCTTTCTGAAAAACTGCCATAAAGAACTTGGGTGCTGTAGGTAATTAGCCTGCCAAGTGATCAGATTCTCTTTAGGTCACTTGGGACATCTCCTTGCAAAACTTTATTAGTGCTTAAGAAATCTGCTGAACCTAAGATGGCATGGTCATAAATATTGTAGGTCAAATGTGGTATTATTAATGATATCCCTTAGATTTTCCTCAATGCTACAAAAATACTGCTTGCTCTTATGCTTGTAAATATCTTCTAAAGGGAAAAGTAGGAGACACATGAAAAATAGACAGGAAAAGATAGGGTCAGTTTAACCTTTCCTTCATAAGGGGAGCTTGTCTGTAGTCTCTTTTGAAGGGCTAGGTTGAGAGATTTTTAAAATGTTTTCAAATGATCCAATCATCAAACTTCTTTCATTTTCCTGAAGTCATTTTCCACATTCTGTAAGGAAATATAGTGTATGAATATGTGTGTGTGCACAGAGTATCACACATAGAGATGCATGGAAATGTAGTCTCATATGTCCTCACCTTTTCCTACAGTCTCCCTTCCCACAGTCTCAGTTTAGGAGAGCTGCTGATGGGACAGCCCCCTCTCAAGCCACAGAGTTTGCCATTAGCTGAGCCTGAACTGATCCAGATAAATTTAGTTAGGTACAATCCTCTATCTCTCTATTCTGCCTGGAACTGATAGACACAGACAGCATGGTACAGGGGGGGGGGTTTGGAGTACTGGACCCCAGTCTTCATTCTAACATTAATTAGCTATTTGGCCTATAAAATGAAGGTAGGAGATGACCTTTAGGGTCCCTTCCACTTGCTGTTGTCGTCGGGTTGTTTCCATCATATCTGATTCTCTGTGATCCCATTTTGGGGTTTTCTTGGCAAAGATATAGCACTGGTTTTCCATCTCCTTCTCCAGCTCATTTTACAGATGAGAAAACTGAGGCAAACAGAATTAAGCGATTTGCCTAGGGTCACACAGCTAGTAAGTACCTGAGGTCAGATTTGAACTCAGGAAGATGAGTCTTCCTGATTCCAAGCCCAGGGCTCTATCCACTGTACCACCTAGCTTCCCCATTCTAACTAGTAACATTTAATATCACCTACCTATAAAACCTTGGATGGGTCACTTTATCTCTCTAAGCCTCAGTTTCCTCATCTGTAAATTAAAGTGACTGGACTAAGTGACCTCCTTTCTAGTTTGAAATCTGTGGCCATATGATCCTTTAAGATAAGATACTAGTTTTTTCCCCCAGGGTTAGAAACTGTCTCATAGATCAGGAAATGTATAAACAAGTCATGGTATATAAATGTGATGGAATGTTATTGTGCTTTAAGACACGATTAAGTGGATAGTTTCAGAGAAACCTGGGAAGACTTGTATGAACTGATACAGAATGAAGTGAATAGAACTAGAAGACCAAGTTATACAATTGCAACAATCAAGTAAAGACAAACAACTCTGAAAGAATTAGGAACTTTGATCACAATCCCTGAGTGTTCTTGATGAAGCATACTACCCTCTTCCTGATAGAGAGGTGAAAGATTCAGTGCAGACTGAGACTTTTTTATATGGCCAATGCAGACATTTGTTTTTCTTTCATCCTCACATGGGGCAGAGGGGGTGGGTGTTGTTGGGGTGAGGACATAAGGCAGTTTTGCAGACTGAATGTAACTTTTAAGAAGTTAGTGACTATTCGGAGGATGTTTTTTGAAGAACACAAGGGAAAGCCATTGTAGTCAGATAGCACACATTGTAAAGGAAAGAGATGAGCTCCTAAAAGCAATAGGTTCAAATGAGGGATAGAATGAAGGGATAAAGATTAGGGAAGTGATCTTTTGCCACTGTAGAAACCTGCTTCCAGAGAGACCTTTATCACAAATTGCTGGGGTTTTCACAGCTGCTGGAGCTTTTAGTTGGCTGCCCTCTCTGAAGCCTCCACTGGCTCTGGCACCTGGTCACACACCCCAAGACCTCCACCCTAGACAGCAATTCAGATCTGAGCAGGTTAAAGCAAGAGCAATTACCCCTCAGACTGGTTGCTTGGCCCCCCTACAATCTGCAGGCCAGGAATTGTGAAACAGACACACGGCAGCCACCACACCTCAGCTGCTTCTCCCTCCAGGGGAGAGGCTCGACTGCACTCCCAGACTCCCTGTTCCCTGTTCTTCTCACTTTGTCTTTGGCATTTATGGGTTGATAATTCTGGAAACCAGCACAGCTGCTGGTGATCCACTCTCCTGAGGTCCCTCTAGACATGATGAACCCTTCCTGTCCACCTGCCAAGCTGTCTTCAGCGGGAGGTTTGTTTCTCTCTGTCACTTTGTGGGTTCTGTAGCCCTAAAGTTTGTTTAGATGGGAATTGAGACAAACTAGTAAAAGCAGTAGGCCGCTGGGTGGGGGAAAGTGAAAGGGACTCATGAAGGGGAAGCAAAGCCCATGGGAAATAAGGCAAAGAATAATAGCTACTTCAACAGCTTCCCCAGTTCCCTCAGGACCATTCTGAGTGAGAGCTAGGCCAGACTACTGTTGCTGTCATCTATTTTATTGACGAAGACCCTGGAACACATAGTGGTTAAGTCACTTACCCCTAGGCACAGGCTGGGACAGAGCCCAGACTCAAACCCTACAATCTCCTAGATGCTTTCCAGCTTCTGCCCCGATTAATATCATACCATGTCAAGAAAATGATCTTTCTATCCACTTCTTTGTCTTCCATTAAATTTTGGGTCTCCTACTTAACGGATCCTCATTAGCACGAGTTCCAAAAGATGCTTTCATCTCAATTCTTCTGGTCTTCAGATGCTCCCCTTGGAGTCATTACCTTCCCAATCCCTAGTTAATATTATAGGGGGATTTCCTGATAATCTTTTGAAGGTTAAACATTTAAAGGTTAGACACTTTCTTTGAGAGTCTGACTTTTCAGATTGGCACTACATATCTGAAAATTGTCCTTTAAATTGCAACACTTCCTTTTGCAAAATAAAGAGAAAAGTAGACTCAACCTCCTGAACAAATGAAATCATGTTTTAATTAAATCTCATAAAGCTGTGTATTATAAAGAGCTAATGGTTTGGTTTTCATTTTACTTTTTGTGTGTAGATTAATCCCCTTTGGCATCCTTCCAGGGGAAATATTTTGAAACAAATTCCATGTTTTAATTACATGAATGGATGCAGTGCCCAAATGAGATCCCCATGTGTTTGTTGTGTCAAAAAATAGAAAAGGAAAAAGAAGCTTTTAAGATTGGCAGCCCTAAAGGTTGCCTCCTTGTTCAGCTGACATGTTCTCAAGCTATTACTGTGCCTAGGTGGCACAGAGGAAGAGAATGAATTCTGTTGGTCACCTGGTTGCTCAGGACTCATTTAGATACATTATGTCTTTGTGAGGTTGGAGAAGTTCCATCTTGTTTGCAGATACCTCTCATAAATTGTTCTATAGCAACAACTCTGCATATGATCAAAGCTCTCTTTTGGGAAGACACGAAGTATGCATCTTCATTTAATCTGATGAAATTGCAAGTGATAGACCTCATGGCGGAGGGGGAAAATGGGGAATATGGAGTTAGAGGATCTGAGTTCAAATCCAGACTACTTACTATGTCTATAATCTTGAGCAAGTCACTTCCTTTCTCTAAGACTCAGTTTCCTCTTCTATAAAATGAAGAATCAAACTGCATCATAGCTAAGAACCCTTCTAGCCTTAAACACTATGATGTCTTTTTCTACAGCCAGTTTAGAAGTGAAAATAATGCTGCTAGTAATATATTTTGCTTTTGGTCCAGGGCTTCAAGAGGTCAACCAACAAGCGAAAGCCAGATTGCAGTCATGACCCATAAATTAGATATAGAAAATAAGATTGTTATACAAAGGGATGGAGCTGCAGACCTATAATATCTGGAAAGTCTCCGAAGGTGATAGACACCCAATTATTGGCATGTGGGTGGAGGGAGATTATTTAATATAATTAGATTGGAAATGAATTCTCTAAGAAGTAATATTCTTCCCTGGGTGCCTGGAGGATGGTCTAGATAAGCTGTTGAGACTTCACATTTCTGCCTCCTCATTCATAAAGACAAATGTAAAGCTCCAGAATTTAGCATCAGCTTAATTACATCAGATTTCTCTGTGGTCATATCTGAAATCTTCTTGTTCTCCTAATGGCAAGACTAGCTCTGGACATGCAGGAAAACTGAGCCAATGAAAAGAAGCTGCAAGGTGCCGTCTTTTTTCCTTTATCACCATTTTATTTCCTTTTACTTGAATAAAAACAATGTTTGATTTGACAAATTCACAGTCTTTTGGCGGGATAGGCCAAGGCGACTTATGTGACTGCTGGCATCTTGGAGTGTGACTGTGGAGCCCTAGGACTTATGAGTAGTCCGGTTGCTTTCTACCTTGTGCAGCTCTTCTTCCTCTTTTTCTACTACTGAACCTCAATCAGCATCAGTGTTCAAGAAAGGGGTGAATGAGTAGTGTGTGCGTGTGTGTGTGTGTGTGTATGTGTGTGTGTGTGTAGAGAGGGGAGAGAGAGAGGAAAGAGAGAGGGAGGAAGGGAGAGAGAGAGAGAGAGAGAGAGAGAGAGAGAGAGAGAGAGGAAAGAGAGAGGGAGGGAGAGAGGAGAGAGAGGGAGATGGAGAGAGAAGAAGGGGGAAAGAGAGGGAGGGAGGGAGGGAGGGAGAGAGAGGAGAGGAAGAGAGAGAGAGAGAGAGAGAGAGGGGGAGAGAGAGAGAGAGAGAGGAGAAGTGTGTGTGTGTGTGTGTGTGTGTGTGTGTGTGTAGAGAGGGAGAGAGAAGAAGAGAGAGAGGGAGGGAGGGAGAGAGAGGAGAGAGAGAGAGAGAGAGAGAGAGAGAGAGTGTGTGTGTGTGTAGAGGGAGAGAGAGAGAGAGAGAGAGAGAGAGAGAGAGGGAAGAGAGAAGAAAGAGAGAGGGAGGGAGGGGAGGAGAGAGAGAGAGAGAGAGAGAGAGAGGAGTGTGTGAGAGAAGAGAGAGAGAGAGAGAGAGAGAGAGAGAGAGAGAGAGAGAGAGAGAGAGAGAGAGTATAGAAGGGGGAGAGAGAGAAAGGAGAGAGAGGGAGGGAGGGAGAGGGAGAGAGAGAGAGAGAGAGAGAGAGAGAGAGAGAGAGGGGAGGGGGGGAGAGAGAGAGAGAGAGAGAGAGAGAGAGAGAGAGAGAGAGAGAGAGAGAGAGAGAGAGAGAGAGAGCCTCATGCTATCATCTGTGCCTTGTCTAATTTCCCTGCCCATCATCACAGATTTGATTAGTTTATTTTTACCCTTGGCTTCTGATGGAATTGTTTGAGCCAGATCCCATCTGTTAAGTTTGTTTTATAAAAACAGTGATTGATCATAGAACACCAAAACAGTATATGGTCTCTATGTAGTTAAGTGGAAATATTTTGTGTTCTTAGGAACATTTTAAAAACACTTTTCATACAACAGCATCACAACTCATTCTAGCTACAAAGTGACCCTCAAGAGGTATGTATCTAGGGGAGATGAGTTATTTTGAAGGAATATTCAAGGGGGAGAAGAACCTTTCCAAGTATGAGTATAGAAAAAGAATGGTAGGAAATGAAGGAAAAACTTAGTACAATGCAATAGCATCAAGAATCTAGATAGCAGAGATAGGGAATGAAGTAGAGTTTGCAGAACTTTTTTTGTAAGTAAGAAGTCTGAGCAATGAGAAAGATGAAGAGAAAGTCAGTAAAGCCCTAAAGATCCTTTTGCAGTGTTTACTTCTCCCCTTTTCCAAATATAGTGTAAAAAATGTTAAGGTATCTTCAAGCATTTATTACCCTAACAATTCATGTATAGGTGTACAGTCTGGAGATAACATTCGAGGTGCCATCTGATAGGTAGATAGATAGATAGATAGATAGATAGATAGATAGATAGATAGATAGATAGATAGATGATAAATACTTGCATGCATACATATATATGTAAAATTATACCATTGACCTATATCAATTAAGCATATACTTTAAATTGGGTTTTCAGGAGTGAGGAGGTATTTGTACTGTTCTACCCATTGTATTTCAACTGGTCATTTTTCTGAGCAATGGCACAGTTTGCAAGAGGACCAGCCTAGGTAGGAACAGAATGAAGCTAACCTTCCCTCATTGCAATCACATTAAAACAGTGCTCAAGTCAGCTTAAATCACTAGGCACAGCCCCACATTTCAAGGGACAAATACATTTTTAAAGTCTAAAATAAGGTCTCAAAATCTGTCTCCTATATATTGGCTGTCTTTTTAAGTAAAAATAAGCCATGAGCATGGCCCCCCAACCTTTCCTACCTCTTCAAATGAAGGGATGTGGAGAGAGTCTGGAATTGTGATTTTATTAGTAGGATAAACTTGTAGCTGAGCAAAGTCCCTCTTCTAATACAAGTTGGCACCTTCTCTGCAATGAAGAGTCTTCAGAGAGCTGCACACATCAGTGAGAGGTTAAAGGCCATGCCCAGGGTCACATGTCCAGTATAGGTCTTAACCCCTGGCCAGTATGGGTTTTGCTGGCTTTAAGGCCACTTCTCCAGCCCGCTCCATCAGAGCTGTCTCTCTACGTTTGGAAAAAAGCTAAAATACAATTAAATATTGCCATTGTCTTTTGCTTTTTACCAGTTCAATGTTTCTCTGTCTTTTGTGTGCTTATCGATGTCTACCAACAGTAGATGACAGTGAAACAATAGCCCTCCTATCTTCTCTCCCTCGCATTCAATCAGAAATCAGTCTCCACATTCATAAAGTCCTGGTGTTTTCCAAGTCTCTTCCCCTGGCAATTTCATCATTAAATAATGAATATTCTAATCACTTCCTTTCTGTACATTGTAATGATTAATCCATTATTACTCAGAATGGGAGATACAACCAAACTAATAAAAGACTCTGGGGGAAGTCTGGGCTTTTCCCCCACTTTGGTTCCTATTTCTCATTGCTTTTATATATCTACTTAAAGTTGCTCGAAGTTTGAACTTGTATCTTAGCCAGAGGCTGACAGGAGTGCCATCCACTGGGATTTCCCATATATGGTCTCTATTCTCAGTCACACTAATGCCATTTTGTTTATTTTGTGGACTAGTTTACTGGATGACACAGCAGATAGAGTGCTCCACCTGGAGTAAGAAAGACCTGAGTTCAAATCCAACCTTAGGCACTTACCAGCTATGTGACTCTGGGCAAATCACTGAACCTGTTTGCCTCAGTTTCCTTATCTGTAAAATGAACTGGAGAAGGAGACGGCAAACCGCTCCAGTATCTTTGCCAAGAAAATTACCAATGTGGGTATAAAGAGTCGGACACAACTGAAATGACTGAACAAAACTGAACTAGCTTTCCCGGCATTTTGGTTTCAAATTTCAGGGCAGGCTAGAAGAATGTTTAATCCAAGAAAGCATTCTCTTTTCAGTATTTTCCACTCTTGGCCTAAAACAAAATTTTTTCCATCAGAATGTCTCTGAACAGCTGGCCTTACTATATAGTCACATTTGCTTATCCATGTAGCAGAGGAAGGGGGACGTGAGTCAGATAATCCGAAAATCATTTCTTTTTGACTTTGGAGTTTGATGCCTGTCTGCTTGTGTATAAGTACACACACACATATGTTTTAGCAGCAGATTTAGCTTCTTAACTATTTGAGGATAATATTAGAATGGGCTTCTATTCCCTGAGTATAGACTGATTGATGCAAGAGCAGGTGGCCTAACCATGAACAGAAAGCAGTAAATTAGCCGTTAGCAAACATTTGCCAGGAAGCAGCCAGTTCAGAGGCTGCCATACTTTGGAGATGAAAGGAATAATATAGATTTCAAGCATTTCTTCAAAGGTTTTTGGGTTATTGCTAAAGAAATATTGATAGGAAAGTGTCTGTCAGTTCTGTGTCTAAAGTATTATGTATAAACATGGAATAATCTCCCATTTTCTGGAAACATAACTAAATATTTCAATATATACTGACCCCTAATTACTCAAGGAAACCAAGTCAAGGAGTAACATGGCTAATTCATTGCTTTCTAAAGTCAGATTATAGACTAGGAAAGTTGGTGAGGATATGCCAAATACTTCCTTGAATGATGAATGAGGGCAGGGCTAGTCTTGAAGTGAAAGTCAGTCAATCATTCAACAAGCATTTATTAAGTGCCTACTAGGAAAACAAAGGAAGGCTTCACACCTTTGCTGAGGCTGTCCCACGTGCCTGGAATGCTCTGTCTCCTCACCTCTGCTTCTTAGGCTCCACTTGCTCCTTAGGTTTCTTTAGGACTCAGCTTCAATGTGAGAGAGAAAGAGACAGACAGACAGAGACAGAGAGAGAATGAGGAGTCAAGGATGGCATCCAGGTTGTGAGTCTGGGTGACTGGGAAGAGGGTGGTACCCTCAACAGTGATATGCAAGTTTGGAAGGGGGAAGGCTTGGGAGCAAAGATAATGAGTTCAGTCTTGGTCATGTTGAGTTTAAGATGTCTACAATACAGTCAGTTCAAGATATCTAAAAGGCAGTTGGAGACGTGAAACTAGAGGTCAGCAGAGAGGTTAGGGCTGGCTAAGTAGATCTGAAAATCATCAGCAGAGAGATGATGACTGAATCCACGAGAATTTCTGAGATAGCTAAGAAGAACAGTACAGAGAGAGAAGATGGCCCAGGACAGAATCCTGGGGACACCCATGGCTAACAATGTGACCTGGATGATGAATCAGCAAAAGATACCAAGAAGTGTTCAGACAGGTAGGAGAAGAACCAGGAAAGATTATTATCACGAAAACCTAGAGAGAAGAGGGTGATCAACAGTGTCAAAGACTGCAGGGAGGTCAAGAAAGATGAGGACCAAGAAAACACCATTGGACTTGGCAATTAATAGACCACTGGTAACTTTGGAAAAGGCAGTCAGTTTCAGTTCAATAATGAAATTGGAAGACAGATTGTAGACTTAAGAAGTGAGAGGAAAGGAAGTGAAGTCTTCCGTTGTAAACTGTCTTCTCAAAGGATTCAGCCACAAAAGAGAGAACAGAAATGGGATGATAGCAGCAATGGACAGATCAAATGAGACTTTTTTGAGGATGGGGGAGACATGGACATGTTTATATGTAGTTGGGAATGAGCCATTAGACAGTGAGAAATTGAAGGTTAACGAGAAAGTTATGTTGATAGAGGGGACAGCCTGCTGGAGAAGGCAGGAAGGAATGGGATCACCTGGACCTTTCATGGTTGTTAGTTTTGCTTGCCTTTCTGGTATTTCTGTTGGCAAAGCCAATAATCTGCTCAGTTCGGTTTTTGTTGGAATGCTTCAAAGGCCTCTTTTTTCTTGAATGCCCATTGTTTTCACCAATGATTAGGCTCAGATTTGCCGAATCACTTTGGGTTGCATTTTGAACTCCTTTACTCTTCAGAACACATTATTCTCTTCCCTTCTGTGGTTTCTCTTTAGGGTACATGGTGTCTTAGATTGGAGATAGTTTCAATTACTTTGCCTCTTGTGTATAATTCTTATTTGGGGGGAGACTTGAGAGGTCATGAAGATTGGAAGAAATGTCTAGTCCTCCATCTCCTGCCACTAACTTACTATGTGAACTTGGGCCTCAGTTTTCTCATCTGTGAAATGGAGATCATAATCATCATCCTGTCCTTCTACCCAGGGCCATTGTGAAGATAAATGAGAAAATAAATGAGAGAGTGATTTGAAAACATATAAGGCACTTTATATAAAGTGCTATTCAAATGTAAAATGCTGTTCTTCTGCTAATAGCATCGTTTATTGGAGAAACACAATAAAGCAATGGGAAGAGGTTAACATAAGAAAAACAAATGGACTGGAAAGAACCTAGAGGAATCTTTGCTTTTTCACCTTAGTAACCCAACGTAGATTGGAAGAATGTGTATGGGCTCTGTTGAAAAGCTTTCACCTAAATCTCTTATGCAATGCTTTACAGATACAAATATTAGATCATTATCAGTAAAATACAACCTTCAGGCATTCAAGTGTCTGATGAGAGCCAATAAAGCAGATTTTTTCTTTCTATATACAATTAGCTTGTTACTCTTTGAACACGCCTTTAAAAATCTTACTGCAATGCAAAATTCATTTTTTCTCTTTCTTGAAATGACAGAGATGAACAAAACCATGGTTATAAACACATACAGTATGATAGTTTAATAAGTATGATTACTATTGTATGAAGCATGAACTGTTATTAATTCACATTTTCTCTTTTTCTAATAGTCTTTTCACTACACTTCCTTGAGAGAAAAAACCAAGAAATGGTCCAGAGGTAAATTATATAAATTACTCTTTGTTATTCAAATTTTTTAAAAAAATCTTTTCTCATTTTTTCCTTCTACAAAGATAGGACCATGTTCAGCATGTAGAAGGGGGCATGTTTTCTGATTAATCTTTTCAAATTAGGAAAATTTCTTCCCATCATTAATTTCCCATTTAACAGTCATACTTTAATAAGTTATCTCAAGCCTCATCATCCATATTCAGACCTAAAATCCAGGGAAAGCAACCCAATCCCAGATTCTGGTGTACTGGGATCCAAGCAGCCTGACTAGCGCTGGATGAAGGAGGTGGGCAGCAAGACAGAATGGACTGAGAACCAAATGACTTAGTTTCTGATCTCAGCTCTGCCACTAATTCATCATGCAATTTCAAGTGGTTCACTTGTTTGTTTCCTGGGCCTCAGTTTTCTCCTGTCAAAAATGAATGGGATGGATTAGATCAGAGGTGTTAAACACAGCTGCTGGGCCACATGCACCCTGCAACACTCCCAAATGCAGTCCAAACCAGATTCAAATGTACTTGAGAAATATTTAACAAAATTTTAAATATATATATTAAAACCTAGATGCCATTACATTTTAAAAGCGAAGTCAATATGCAGCCTGCAGGGATCCTTATGGATGGTTGTTGAGTGGCCTGTTTCTATTTGAGTTTGACTCCACTGGATTAGGTCATTTGTCTGTGGCCCACCAGCACTGGCCATAGTATTAAAGTAATAATTTGGAAAGCCAGCTGCTCTCTGGGCAGCACCCCCAAAGAAAACCATCCAAAAAGATGGAGCAGTATCCTCTGAGCTCATTGAAACAATGACAAAACCAAGAGATGCACCAGCACTTTCACAAAGACAAAGCAAGCCACTCCTAAGACTTAAGGACAAAGGACATTGCTTAGAAGAAGTAGCCAAGGACAGGGGCAAGTGTGGCTGCTGCTGCTTTGTAAAGAAGCCCCTGCCGACACCTGCCTAAAGGCTTTATCAGGAACATGCAGGGCTGGCACAGTAATGGGCTTGATCCTGCCTCTGAAGGGTCTGAATGTTGCCCTAGGTGCTGTGGTCTTTGTGGCAGTTAGCACAGTTGTTATGAACTGGACCCTGGAGTAAGGGTTAAAAAAAGCAATTTAATGTGCTACAAACTTCTAACAGTGCTGCACAGCTGTAAGACAATTATAATTAATGTAACCACATAAACTGGATTTTTCCAACGAAAATGTCTAATACTGTAATTAAATTTGCCTCTGGCTTTGCAGGAGAAGTGATATAGGCACCAGGGAAGCGCTCAGTTCATAGAAGAGATACTAAAATTTCATGGTTATTAAGTAAGATGTTTAGAATTTAAGACAACAAAGGGTCAAATTCAGCTGCCAACCAGAGTCCCAGTCTCTTTCATGTCCTAGTAGAGCTGAGGGTAGATTCGATGCAGGTATTATTGGGTTTTCTTCTACTGTGGTTGAAATTAAATTCCAAAGGAACACTTATAGTTTATAGGCTATGTACCTGCGAATGCAACTACTGACCCCAAGACTTTGGTCAAGATCTTTTGCTGACACATGACAATAACTCAAAGTAAAATATGTTTTGGTGGATGAACCTGGTGAGTCAGTTGGCTCTGAGTTAGTAATGGAGCCCAGCAGAGTAGTCTGGCAGGGTCCAGTGTTAAATATTGTATTTATATAGTCATAGCTTCCCTTTGCAAAGAACTGTCCTAGTGGGGTTTGTCACAACAGTCATTCACTCCAGCCACTAACCAGCCTAGGTGCAAGAAGAGGAAAAAAACACACTAAATCTATTTTTATTTAAAAAAAAAAACATTTTGGACCACCTAATAACTACCAAATGTCCAAACCTGTGTTGATTTTTTTAAGCGCACGTACTTTTTGGACTCTCATACAGACATAACTTTTTTGGAACACTCCCTTGAATGTAGTTGCTAATCTCCTGTTCTTTCCAAAGGTCATTCCATAGTAGTAGTGAAATAAGGAATCTTTCTGTTTGTGGGTAGATTCTTGTTGGCAGTGGTGAAGATAGCACTGTTTACATGGAAAATAATTCTTTGTCAGATTGTTGGCTAGATGACAACTCCAGCAGTGATGAAAAGACCAAAGTAGTATTCTTTTTGTTTAGCTGGCTTTCTCCTGTTATGTCCCTATCCTGGGCAGCAAGCTGACTGTGGAGGAATTCATTCCTAACTTGTGTTCCTTCACCCCACAGGGAGTTCCTGGAACAGTGGAAGCCGAAGACGCATCTCTTGCAAAGATTTGGGCCATGGAGACTGCGAAGGCTGGCTGTGGAAGAAGAATGACGGCAGAAGTTACTTCACCCAGAAATGGAGAAAATACTGGTTCATTCTCAAAGAATCATCCCTCTACTGGTACACCAACCCAGATGTAAGTATATCAAGAGGAAGCGAATCTCTGTCAAGTCCTTCTGGCCCAGAGAAGCCTTGGCTCAATTACAGAAAGGCATTTCTGACAAATCCATAAGCAACTGTTTGCTAACAGTATTGAATAGTAGAAGGCAAACCAATAAGGACACAGCTTTTTTTACGGGAAAATAATTCACAGATACCAATAGTGTTAAAGAGGGTGTGCAAATGGGAAAGTTTATATCCTATAGTCAAAAGTACTTGAACATTTGCCATTATAAAGAAATACTACTCTCTGGTTTTTATACCTATAGTAAATAGGAAAAAATTACTTTTCTCCATTGCCTCTTCATCTTATTAATAATATAGCCTGACCCTAAAAGATACAATGACTGATAAAATCACAGGGCCAAACTAATTCCCCCACCAAAAAAAATCAAATACAAATATGGAAGGTTCTCATGTCCAAGGACAAATATGTGATGTTATAGAAGAAGCTCCAGATTTGGAGTCAGAGGACCTGGGTCATTATCTTTGTGACCTTGAGAAAGTCCTTGCTGTGTCTGAGCCTCAGTTTCCTCTTCTGTAAAATAAGGGGAATGGACTTTAAGTTCTTTCTACCTCAAAACTCCCATGACCTTTCTAAATACAGAAGAGTGTCATGGATGGCTTTGTAAGAATGTCAGGAAAACAAGAGAGCAGCATACATTTATTAAGCACATACCCTATGTGGGGCACCCAGCTAAGTATTGAAGTGACAATGCCTGGGGAAAGCATTAAGAATGAAGAGGGCTCCAAGTTCTGTTCCAAGCTAAGAGAAGGATGAAGAAAGAAGGAGAGTGAACGTAACCCCAGCAGATGACAATGCGGAAGAGGAGCCCACCAGCTCCTGTTCTCCTTCCATCTTTGCCGTGAAGGAGAATGATCTTCAGGACTGAAGGGGCAGGTCGGAAGCCCAAGACAGATGAGGAGATACATGAATTCATTCCTAACTATAAGCTTTATTTCCTTGTTTCAGAGAAATTAGACAAGCAGGGATTGAAAGGCTCTGAAGAAGAGAATGAGAAGATCAATGATCTCTTAGGAACTTTGGAGAACAAAAGTACAAAAATCCCTGCAGACAGCCAAATATATCCCAGTTGTCCAAGAGGGAGATAGAGGTAGATTGTCCAAACCATAGACCTTGATGCCAGTCCCCAGAAAGTTCTAGGACACTTTATTAAATGAATTCTTTGTGAATGCTCAGTAAGGAAAACAGTGATTATTTGAGTTGGCATGGGTTCATTAACAACAAGTCATGCCAAACTTAGCCTTATTTCCTTTTTAACTAAACTGCTAGATTATGCTGTAAGCATCATGTATCTGGATTTTAGCAAGGCATTTTATAGGATCTTTGTAACATCCTTGTGGACAGCATAGAGAAAGATTAGTTCAGTTAGGTGCCAACAACAACAACAACAGTGATAAATGACTACCCTGTAGAGTCGTGTGGCCTATGGTTTTCTGTCTTTGTTGTTGTTCAGTCATTTCAATTGTATACAAGTCTTTAGGACCCCATTTGAGATTTTCTTGGCAAAGATACTGGAACTGTTCACCATTTCCTTCTTCAACTTATTTTTACAGATGAAGAAACTGAGGTAAACAGGGTGAAGTGATTTGCCTAGGGCCACGAAGCTAGTAAGTATCTGAGGCCAGATGAACTCAGCAAGATGAGTCTCCCAATTCTAAGCCCAGCATTCTGTCCACTCTGGTGCCTTGACTATTTCCCCTTTTTATCAGTGACTTGGAAAAGAAATACTTATCCATTTTGTGAATTACAGAAGTGAGGAAGATAGCTCATATACTGGAAAATCAGGATCCCAGAAGATCATTGTGATTATCTAGAAGAAATGTAAAATTTTGCAGAAATAAATATACAATTCTGCATTCTGGTTTTTAAAAAATCAGCTGCAAAGGTACAGAAAAGAGATGGGGGCAGGGAGCATGCCTTAATAGCAGTTCATGTGAAAAAGGCATAAGGATTCCAGTGGACTGGATGCTCTATATAAGTCGACACTGTCATGTGACTCCCAAAAAGAATTTAATTTAGTTACTTTGGCTACATAAAGGGAAGTCTAATGTCGATATCAACCTAGCCTGTCATTCCACTGGATTCTGCCCTGACTGGGCCACATTTCAAATGATTGTTCCAGTTCTAGGAGACTGATGCATTTGAAGAAGTACCTTATTAAATGGAAATATGTTCTAGGGTAGGTGCCTGGGACAGACAATGAAATGGAAAAAAATTTCATGTGAGGAACAGTCAAAAGAACTGGGAATGTTTAGTTTGGAAACAAGCTTTCAGTCATAGGATTTATTAGCACTGGGAGGAGCATTAGAATTTGATCTACTCCAAGCCTTTTATTTTACAGATGAGGAAACTGAGGCTGAAAGTGATTAAGTAACTCACCCTGGGTCACATAGGCAGTAAGTGACAGATTTGAACTCAGGTCCTCTAAGTCCAAGTTCAACCTTCTTTTCACTGTCTCAGAATGCTGACTTTTATACCCCTGAAGAAATGGAAACTCAGGCTGAATGACTTAATAGATGCCACACAGGACAGCAGTAAGGGATTTGCAGAACCCAGACTCCTCTATGCCCTATAGACTATTGGAATATAGTAGGCTTATGGCTTATAGTAGGCAAGTTTCAAGATACAGTCATGTCAGCACTAAACAAAGGGACTCTGTCGCAGACTCTACCATCCCCCCCAAACGTCCACCTGTGCAGCTCACTTAAATTTTCTGCTTCACACTTTTCACGTCTGACGTGAGAACACAACTTATCTACTGCCCAGCAATGATGAGCCAATTAATTTGGAAAGATTTTTAAAGCACTTTGGAGATAAAAAATGATTAGAGATGTTGTTTTGTCCTGGCCAATTTAACATGGTTTAGAAATGTGTTTGTGTGTTGCTGAGTGTTAATGTCGCTGCTGGTCTTTATTGATGTATTGTTTGTTAATCTCTGCTTTGAATGCCCCAGAAGATGTTGAAAGTTATTTGCATATTTTGAAACAACTCTGTGTTATCATTAACAGAGAAGAGATTGTTGTTCTCCCTGGCTTAATGAATGCACGCTTCATTCACTTTACAGAAAGCTTTTTCGAGTACATGCTAAGTAAACTGCTGCATTCTTGAATAAACAGTCAAGGAAAATATGTTCATTACCATATTTGTGACCTGGCTCGGGTGTCAGGTGATAGAACTGATCCTCTGCTTTATTTGGAGGCCCAGATCTCTCTGTTCAAAAGGTTTCTTCAATGTTCTTTTTTCTTTTCTGCTAGGACGAAAAAGCCGAAGGTTTCATCAGTTTACCTGAATTCCGCATTGACCGCGCTAGCGAATGCCGAAAGAAATAGTAAGTAGGATGCGATCCCCAAACTCCCTAGCTAATCCAGTGGGCAAAAGGGGGTGCCGATAACTGTCCGCCACTATAGCCTACTTCTGCCTTCACGGTTGGATCAGGGCTGGAAAAGGTCACACAGGTTGCATTTTGCAGGACCTTCTGGGCTTTATTTTTCATTTCTGCTTTGAAAAAAGTCGTTTCAATGGAATGTATACAGCAGCAAAATTCACTGCCTTTTGAGCTTATATTTTCTTAGCTTCCATTTTAACAAGCTGGATAAAACAGGAAAACCTTTAATAAATGGAAAACACTAAATTCATTCTTCACCAAGAAGATAAAATGTCCTTAATTTCAGTCTAGGGCAGATTCTCGGTCTCCTCCCTCATTCCCCACAGGATGCTTATAAGAGTTAATGCCATGATACCCCATGACCTGCCAAGATTATTGCTGTAGTAAATTTAATTTAATCTGTATGAAGAGGCTCTTTGAGAGAGAGAGAGAGACAGAGACAGACAGTGACAGAGACAGAGACAGAGAGACAGAGACAGAGAGAGAGATTTCTAAGGGTAAGCAATTCAAATTGTACCTATCTGTGACTTAAAGCTCCCCTTCAGCCATATTGCACCAAGTACAAAATACAGGATAAATTGATCTATCCTGAAGGATAGGCATTTGTCAGCATTGGTGTCATTTGAAAACCTGGCTGGGATGATATTGCCATGATCAAAACTGACAGTCACCAGGTTCGGTGGGTTTAATACAACAATTCGAGCATTTTAAAGTTAATTCACCACCTGGTTTTTTGTTTATTTAATTACTACCCTAACTATCCAAGGAAAATAATGAAAACCTCTTACCTGCACTAGCTGGAGAAAAAAAAGTCATATTAATTAAATTCTCTATCTCTAACCTAATATCCTTGCAATGCCCTTCAAATGATTTGTGGGTCTCCGTGTGCCCTGCTTCCTCTAATTAAGAACGTGTACAAAAGATTATCAAAGTAAGTCAGCATAGAAACGTTTGTAAGGTTACCAAGAGTAGCTTCAGCTTTGACATTTTGTCCTCTCCTCCAGCTTCTCTTAAAGCCTTTCCATATCCTTAGCCTGCATCTAATACCTTCCCCTTCACAATCACAAAACCCTTTATGAATTAATGCTTCTGTTCAAGTGTAGGAAGGCCTTTTGAAACAACATACTAAACAATTGTAAAGATGATTGAAGACAGGAAATGGGCTCATAAAGCAGCAGAATTTTGTTTTGATATAAGGAGGAACACTGATCATTGTGTTCCTAAAGAACTCAATGATGATGAGCCAATTAATTGGCTCCTAAGAAAGGTATTGTTTCCATCCCAGGACTTCTTCAGCAACTATTCCTCCTGAATAGTTCACATATTTATGCCTGATAGCAAAGGCATAGTCCAGATGTTTTCATGTGAACTTTCCCAGCTAGTTTTCTTTGCCACCTAGATTTTTTTGCTATTGCTTTGTTTCTAGAGCAGCCCAAAACAGAAAAACAGATACATTCAGTTAGTTATCTGTATGTTTCCAGGTATTTTTGATGGTCAACATTATGGAGGCAGAATATCTTGAATCTTAATTGAATTTTGAAAGTTTTCATTATTTCATATCATATAAAAAGCACACCTGGCATTTCATGCAGTCTCCTCCATAGCAGTCACTGTGCTAGGTGCTAGGACTCCAGGTAAAAAAAGGATGTGTCAGTTGTAAATATTTTCACAAACTTTCTCCTTATACTAGAAGCCAGTGATTGCCATTAGAATGAATTCTGGTAACTCTAGAAAGAATGTGTGGAAATGAACACGTGAAATGAAAAAAGATTAGGTAGAAAACATAAGGAAACACATTGGTTCTGTCTTCGTGAAAGCAGAATAGCACCATCAAAGCAAATCATTTTCAGTATCCAAAAGTACCAAATAGCTGAGCACATAACATTAAACACAGAAATGTAAGAGAGCCAGGTAGAAAGTCAGGGATTGTGTGGATTTCTTCTAATTAACTGAAAAGGGGAAAGGAATGATAGTCCTTTTGAAAGGAAAACAAGTGCTTTCTTTCTGAAATTGAGGTCGGTGGTAGAGAGGAGAAACTATTGAATTAAACAATTTCTGTTACTACCCAAGTCACAAACTAATAGAAAACCTTTGAGAAATCTTATCTGGAGCTTCTATTATTGGGTTTCTTGCAATAACCCTTTGAGATTCAGTCAGTCAGTCAATGAGCATTAGTCACCTGCTAAGTGCTTGGAATACAAAGAAAGGTGGGAAAAGGTCCCTGGCCTCAAGGAGCTTACATTCTAAAGAAGAAATAGAAGCCATGCCAACAGCCATGTGCATACCAGATCTGGGCAGTGTAAATGAAAGGAATCTTAAAGGGCAAGGATTGGGGGGCAGGAATAAGGAAGATGGGTTAGAGCTGAGTCTTAATGGAAGCTAGGAATCAGAGGTGAGGAGGGAGAGCATTCCAGGTAGGAGAAGACTATGAATAGAAATGCACAGAAGAAGGAGAGGGAGTATTATGTGTGAGGAAAAGCAAGTAACTGGATCAGGCAAAAGTCAGAAAATTGGAAAGGTAGGAAGGTGGTGAAAGGCTTTAAATGTCATACAGAGGACTTTATCCTAGAAATAATTTGGAGCCAGGGGACTTTATTGAGGTAGGAGAAAAGTCAGTGCCATGTTCAAACCTGCATTTTAGGGGAAAAAAACCTTTGGCAGCTAAGTGAAGGATAGATCAGAGTGGGGAGAGACTTGTGTCAGGGAAACCAAAGAGAAGCATATTGTGTCTGTCCAGGACAGTAACAGATAGTAACAGGTGGTGAGGACCTATACAAAGGTGGTGACTGTGTGAGTAAATAGAAGGGGTCAAATACAAGAAAGATATTATGAAAGTTGGATTGGACAACAGACTGGATGTGCAGTAAGAGTGTAAAGTCAAGAATGACATCCAGATTGTGAGCCAGGATGACTGGAAGGATGATGGTACCCTGGACAGTAATAGGAAAGATGGGAAGTGGGGAGGATTTGTGGGAAAAGATGAGGTCTGCTTTAAACATGTTCCATTTGAGGTGCCCATGGGATATTCACTTCACAATGTCTAAGCAGCAGTTAATGAGAGATTAGGGCTGGATAAAAAGATCTAGGAATCATCTGTGTATAGGTGAAAGTTGAACCCATCATTTCTGATGAAGTCTGCAAGTGAGATCAAATAGAGAGAAAAGAGAAGGCCCAGGACAGATTCTCTAGCAATAATCACTGTTAATGAGCATGAACTGTAATAGGATCCAGCAAAGGAGACTGTAGAAGGGTGATACGGGTAGGAGATCCAGGAGAGAGCAATGTCACAAAAAAACTTAGAGAGGAGAGAGGATCCAGGAGTGGAGGCTGATCTAGGCAGGGAGGTTGATCCAGGAGGGGAGGCTGATCCAGGAGGGGAGGCTGATCCAGGAGGGGAGGCTGATCCAGGCAGGAAGGCTGATCCAGGCAGGGAGGCTGATCCAGGTAGGGAGGCTGATCCAGGAGGGGAGGCTGATCCAGGAGGGGAGGCTGATCCAGGAGGAGAGGCTGATCCAGGCAGGGAGGCTGATCACCAGTGTCCAAGAGAGGTCAAGAAGGATAAGATCCAAGAAAAGGCCATTTATTAGATTTGTGAATTAAGTGATCATTGATAACTTTGGAAAGAGCAGTTGAATGATTAAAGCAGAAGTCAGATTAGAGAGAAGTTAGAAGTGAGAGGCTAGGAAATAGAGACACCTCATGTAGATAGCTTTCTCAAGGAGGGGACAGAAAGTACAGGATGAAAACTACTGGGGATAATTGGACCAAGTAAGGGTAATTTGTGGATGATGGAAGTATGTGTGTGTGTTTGTAGGCAGCAGGGAAGAAGCCAGCATAGAAAGGGAGAGAGTCAAGATTACAGAATGTGAGGATGACCGAGGGGGCAATCTGGTAGAAAGATGAGAGGATATGGGATCAAAGGTACATGTCCAGAGGTTTGCCTTGGCTAGGAGAAGGGCTGCCTCTTCCTTTGAGAAAGGGGTGAAGGAGGAGATGATGAGGGAAGCTATTTAAGTGTTGTAAGAAGAGGAAAGGCAAAAGGAGCTGTTGGTGAATGGTTTCAATTTTTCCGTGAAATATGAGGCAAGGTTCTCAGCTGAGAGGCACAGTAGGGGAAGGGAGTGCCTTGGGAGGACTGAGGACAGATGAAAATGTTTGGGAGAGCCACTGTGATTAAAGGATGATGAATCAATTAGGGAAGTGTAAAAAGATTGCCTTGCTGCAATGAGAGATCAGTTGAGATTATGTAGCATAAATGTGTAGAGGCCCCAATCAGGACAGCTTCGTAATTATTTTCCAGCTCCATTCAACTGCACATGAATAAAAGCAAGTTGTCCAAGATCAGGTTTTGATTAGGTGCAATTGGCTAAAGGACAAGGGAGCGAGGGCCAAGAGTTTAGTGGATACTGCAAAATTTGACTTAAGTGGGTCTCACTGGTATTATTATCCCATTTAACAGATAAGGGAACTGAGGTTCAGAGAAGTTGCCCATGGTCACCCTGATAGTAAACATTAGAGGAGGAATTTAGACCCAGATCTCCTTGCTCTGAGTTCAACATATTTTTCCATGTGGTCTTAACACTTCTAAGCTATGTATATATTTATGTATGTACATACATATAAATATAGTCATGTACGCATACACATACTTTCTTTAATGCCATGTTGTTTAGTCATCACTTTGGTCCTAGATCCAAAAAAAATGAATAAAGAGAGATCCAGGCAAAGGTTGTTTTTGTTCCAAAATGAGGCATCCAGGATGTGCTGTCTTGGGCAGTGGTAGGGCTCCCCCTCCCTGGCAGCATTTAAGCAGAGACTATCTGACCATTGGTTGGATATACAGGACAGCTGATTCTTGCTCATTTTTGTTTAGAAACGATGCTCTTAAATTTGTAAACATAATGCCCTTCACCAAAAAAGCATCATCACTTGATTGAATTTTTATTGATGCCAGTTTGGGTTGGTTTGTCAAGTGACAAGGCTTTCTCTGGTTATCGGGCATTACCACATCTCTTCCTCCGCTGTTTGGTTACTTTAGAGGCTAATGTGGCCTCTAAAGTAATGTAAAACTCATTCCAATTTTGTACAGCTTTGATTGGTAGGACATTTTTTTCTTTCCATTAAATCTAAACACGTCTCTCTTGAAACTTCTACCCTTTGCTCCTGGTCTTGGTCATGTGGGGTCAAACAGAACAGACTTTATCTCTCTTCTATATAACAGTCCTTCAGATGCTTAAACCCTGTTCTTGTCCCAAAGTTCTCATCCATTAAATTGATGAGTTCTAGGTTCCCCTCTATCACTAAATACATACATGTATACATGCATTTACATACATATACTCACATACCTATGTACACGTATATATACATATATTTACATATATATTTCTATGAGACATAATTTTCTGGAAAACACAGATAGCCATCATATTTGTTTCTAAAGCAAATTTTAAAGACATTATACAATATTACCTGGTTAAATCCAAGATGAGAAAGATTGGACAAATATCTAAAATACTCAATGGGCAGCTGTTCAGCTTAGAGGTATGCTAAAGAAAGTGAGGTAAAGAAATTGTGTGTTTGGGGCGGCTAGGTGGCACAGTGAATAGAGCACTGGCCCTGGAGTCAGGAGGACCTGAATTCAAATCCAGCCTCAGTCACTTAACACACACACACACACACACACACACACACACACACACACACACACAAACCCTGGCTGTATGACCATGGGCAAGTCACTTAACTCCAATTGCCCTACTTTCTCCCTCCAGAAAGCAAAAAACAATGTGTGTTCATTATCAGGAAAACACACAAGGCAAGATTGTTGGATTTGTATGTGATCACCTGGACAAGACAAATGAGACATTTGAATTCTTGTTTAAAAAATACTTATTGATGGGAGGTAACTAGGTGGCACAATGAATAGAGCACAGGCCCTGGAGTCAGGAGGACCTGGGTTCGGATCCAGCCTCAGACACTTAACACA